>CM022702.1:33754781-33984781 GCA_012295165.1 Asparagus setaceus
AAGTCATGATTACTAATTGATATGATATGAGAATATTTTGTTAGATGCTCTTTTAATAAAAATTTAATTTTTAATGTGAACTCTTGTTTTTCACTTGAATTAGATGGTCTCAAAATTGACGGTTTATTTAGCTTTTATATAAAAAATCTAATGATATGGATCGAGGAAATTGAAACATCGAGGACTAGGATGATAATGATTTTTTTGAGGACAAAAATAGGGCAAGATGCCCTATTCAAAAGATGTATGTATATATATATATATATATATATATATATATATATATATATATATATATATATATATATATATATATATATATATATATATATATATATATATATATATATATATATATATATATATATATATATATATATAAGAGTTCTAAAAACAAGAACCTATTAAGTACAATAACCAAAAGTAAGACCAAAGACCTAAGAATTGGATGAGGGATTGGACCATAGCCGTCACCTCAAACCAAACTAGGATCCTTAAGCAAACTGTAAGTTAACTAATTACAAAAAAAACAAAAAAAAAAAAAAAACGCCAACACTCGGCCACCAAAATATCATAGTATCTGTATCAGTGTTTAAAAAGCTAATCCATACTGCCATCATCCCTAATCATCGCTACTACTCAGAAGCGCTTCAATTCCCTTGTCTTCGATGATTTTCTTCAGCTTGATAGTTTTCTTGTGGCGCGAACTATCTGTTTTAGAGAAGCTTTTGAGAAGTTATATTTAGAAAATTGTATATTTATTTATTGTTTTATTTAGTCAGAACTTATATTTAGCTAATCATATAGGCATCATTTATTTTTAATTTCAAGAAATCTTATATTTAGCGAATCATTTCTATGAACATGATTATTTAACTTGAAAGTTAAATATCAACTTGATATTTTAAATTTTCAAGCTCGCAATACTTACATGTTAGTAATCTAGCTCAATTCTTTAAGGTTTGTAGTACTTATTTATATGTTCCATGATAGTATTTAAATGTTACTTAGATTTTAGAAGATTTTTTCATATAGCATAATTTTTCCTTTCATCAGTCAACATTATACACTATCCTTGAAGAAATTTATGTTAACAATTGAAGGAAAAATAAATATTGTAATTATTGGTTTTAGTTTGTATTGAACACTACCTATTAGTAAAAATTTCATTTTAACTGAAACTTTGAATCTCATCTAATAGATGGGTATAACCTAATAATATGAGTAAGTTTGCGATAATGTCTCTTCTAGTGGATTTAATTTTTAGATATCTGGTAGATTGCTTTCACAATGTATGTATATTTATGAAAACAATAACTATTGTCAAGAATATTGGTTTTAGTTTGTATTGAACACTACCTATTAGTAAAAATTTCATTTTAACTGAAACTTTGAATCTCATCTAATAGATGGGTATAACCTAATAATATGAGTAAGTTTGCGATAATGTCTCTTCTAGTGGATTTAATTTTTAGATATCTGGTAGATTGCTTTCACAATGTATGTATATTTATGAAAACAATAACTATTGTCAAGAAAAATAGATAAATCCATGTAAATATCCCTTTTAGTCAATTGAAAGTTTCATAACCTTGAATAATGAGCATATCTTGAAACATATAGGCACCTTTTTGTACAGTATCCTAATAGAACACCCGGTCAAAGTAGAGCTTAGTATCTTCTCCTTTTTCTTCCAATGAGCATTAAACTTGTCATGAAGGTTCTTTTTCTTTTTGTAATTCATGGTTCTTTCAGATATTAGTTTTATTAGAAATGAACATTTTGTTTTACACTACCCATCAACATGAAAAGTTATGCTCCAATCCGATTCTTATGAGTAGTGACAACTAACATTAATTGCTATGGCCAATTAATTCAATCAGATGTATTAGTTAATTTATTGAGAACGAATTTTGAGAAAATAGTGAGAGTAAATGAAGCTTGCTCAGTTTCTAGAACTGGACGTTCGTTGTGTTTTTATGTACATTTTGTGTTCTCTTTCTTGATTACCAAGATAATTCCTCTTTTGAATTAAATCCAAATATTTTAGTTCTTATTCTTTTCGGCATTCCGATTTTCTTTTTCATTTTGATCTTTTGGACAGATGCTAAAAGGTAATGGAGATAGATATCTCGATCAAAAAAGTCATAGAGGTTAAATGAAATGTTTCTATTGTTCTTTTTCCAAACAGGTTTTATCTATGAGTAAAATCAAACTTTTTCATTTGAATTATAGATAAGAAAAAGACAATATCATCTGAGCAGAAAAGAAAACCTAAGAGATAATGTGTATAATTATCAAGATGTCATTTTTTCTCTGTTATATATATGTCTGAATTTTACCTAACAGCAAGTCTGATGTACCCTACATATTTTTCCCCGTCTTATTGAATCAGATTACATTGGATGAAGCATATGCTTAAGTTGTCACAATTTGTTTAATTAAAATTTAGGCCTTATATTATCTACACATTTTGTGGTGATTTTTTAATTTTTAATTTAAATTTTATGTGATAAGGCATCTTTGTTCGGAGCTGCTCGAATAGTAGAAAGCTTCAGATTAATGTTTTAAAGTTTTAATCCCATATGGATCAGATTTTTTGATTTGTGATTCATGAAATATAAATTATAGTAGATTTAAAATAATAGCGTGTTGAATAATTTGCTACTCATTGTATTTTGATAGTTTGCATATGACAGGTTGTGTCAATCCTGGCTATGTGTGTGAAATGAAAATAAGATATTGGTACCCTATACCAAAAGGAAAATTATTGGTATAATCTTGTATGCAATCTTTTGTTTGATGATATTGTCTATTCTGTTTTATTAGATTATTTTATTTATTTAAATTGGTTTGGTTACGTATCCATGAATCTTCATTTCATTCATTTTGATGCAAAATTTTAAAAATTAATCAAATGTATATGGTAATTCGACTTTATTTACAAACTTCAATCTGATATCTGTGAGACCAATAACGTAGTTGCATTCAGTTTGAAGACAAAATAATTTAAAAATCAAAGGAAACATATATAGACCTCATGGTGAAGGTTACTTATCTTTTTAATTACTAGTGTATTTTACTTTAACAACGTTGGCCATTTGTTTTTCATCATGAGCGAGCACTTGACTCGAGCTTAGTAGGTCATCTGCTTCTAGGCGTAGCGTTCCTCACGGGGAATTTAACTCTTGGGTCCTCTTTATATTGGCTGTTAAAGGCAAACTTTGAAAAGTTAGATAAAAACTGAAGCGCCTGTCTGTTGTTCAATTTAAGCGTATTTGTATTTGTCATTAAAATTTGATTTGGATCTATTGAAATTTTATCATAGGTTATGTTTAAAGAATGCAACTTTTTCGGACACTTAAATTTTTAAATAATTTTGTTAAATATATATCTAAAGCCTCCATATCATTCTTGAAATTTTTTTTCTAAAGTTGATATTTTGATAATTGTTCTTTTGAGGCCCCATAATTTTGGGCAAAAATACCAAATTGGTATATTTTGTTTACCCTTAGTGATAGTTTGGTATATAATATTTTTCCGGCGACATATTGGTATATTTTTTTCCTTTGGCGACAAATGGGCCTTAAGTTTCGCCGGACCCAAATTTCTCGGCGAATTTCACGCGGACGCCACGCGGATGCGAACGTGGCTCCAACGTGGCTTCCAGTGTGGCAGTAGGGGATGTTTTACTCTCTTTGAAAGGAGTTTTTTCTTAGATTAGGGTGAGGCTTCTCCTCTTCTTCCCTTCTTCTTCCTCCTTCTTCTTCCTCCTAGGGTTAGGGTTAGGTTGAGTGGAATTGAAATTAGCGATGGATTCTTCATCTTCAAGGATTAGGGTTAGGGTTAGGAAGAAGCAAACAAGGGATGATCATGCTCTTCATCTTGGGCCTCAATGTCGGGCTCAAGATCAGTGTCAAGCTCTTCATCTTGGACCTTAATGTAGATGAAATGTAGATGGAAGAGATCAAAGCTCAGAGTTACCCATCTCCATGCACAAAATGAGTCTCTGTAATTTGGAGATGATCATGCTCTCATGCTCAAGAAAGAGAGGAAAATAAGAGAATGGGGGGGGGGAGAATTTTAGGTTAATTGATTTGTCACCGCATATATCGCATGTTGGCGACCGTTGGCGACACATGAGGTGCCACGTGAGTAGTTTTCGCGGAATTTTGGGTCCAGCCAAAATACAGGCCCATTTGTCGCCGTGGTCAACATAATATACCAATATGTAGCCGGAGGAAAAAAAATATACCAATATGTCGCCGGAAAAAATTTATATACCAAACTGTCACCAAGGGTAAACAAGATATACCAATTTGGTATTTTTACCCATAATTTTGTCATATTACTGAGAAAAGAGAATATTGTGAAAGCCCCTGATACGGTTCCCTTCTCTAACCATGCCTGAGCACTCTACGTATTTGTACTTCAAGTACTTCATATATTGTTGTTGGTGTTAAAATTCGCTCTACGTTATATTAGAATTTAGCTTTGTCTATTATATTTTAATTTGTTTTCTTAATTATTTTTATTTATTTCATTGATGTAAATTTATTTGTCGATAATTTTTATCAATACAGAAAATTCATTCATTGATCTTTGGAATCTTAATGATGCATGGTAATATGTGAATGTATATTTCATCAATGGGTTTTACAAAGTAATTTGATTTACTTATTAATTAGGTATATATTTGTGTAACGGTCTAATTTATGTGAGATTCCCATTGAAATAATTAGTTTTCACCTGTGCGATGCATGGGCTTGGTAATAAAATGTTTAAACATTCATAAAGATAATTTTGTGTGCACCACAGGGTATAACTGCATTTGATTTTTTTATTGTTTGATTATTGATTTTGAGAAGTTCTCTTCTATTTCTTTGTCAAATCTAAATGTATGTGCTTTGCTTATTTGTGGTTGATTGTCAAGCAATGAGGGTGTGTTTAGTGTTGGCACACACCAACCGCAACCCGATAATGATCATTGCACACTAACCGATGATCTATGCGGAAGCGTAGCCTGTGAAAGCGTCAGGTAAATAGTTGATTAGATCTCCTCCATCTTTTTAGATCAATTAATCACCAGGCGATATGGAAACATGAGCAAATCTATTTGAACTAAAGAGAATAACAATATACTACAGAAAATAGATCAAGAGACAAAGACACGAGATTTACGTGGTTCGGCAATCGCCTACATCCGCAGGGAGAGAGTTGAGTCTTCTTTTATTCTAGAGATTACAAGATAATTTATTTTAATGTTCTTGATGAAGAACCCATAAGAAACCCTTTCAATCTTATAAAAAGATCTATCACAAACCCTTAATTTCTCCCCTTAGTTCTTTCTACTTCTCCGTTACAATATGTAGCTCTCATTGGCTTACTCTTTAACCCTAGATCTCAAGAAAAACCCTACTAATAGAGTAAATTTTGAATATAAAAGAATTTCTAAGAAAACTAATGCAAAACCGACCCGAACTGGGCTTTACCCAGTTCAGCCCGCGGCGACCGCTAGTGGTCATCGCTCTGTCCCGCGGGTGCCAGCGGTGACCGCTAGTGGTCATCGCTCTGCTCTATGACCACCAGCGGTGACCGCTAGTGATCCACTACCATTTTGCTATTTTCATCACTTGTTTGGACCTCCTTTATTCTATCTTCCTTTTTCGTTATCTTTTACGACAAAAGTACGAAGGTATTCCCAATTAATCCCCACCTTAGGCTTGTATGAGGCCTTCAAAAATGTTGACCTTTCCTTGCAATGTTTTGCTCCATAACGTGTAAATGTGTAGAGAACAAACACCTTCGAGAAATCACCTTAAGCCCCTCTCCCAAAGGGCATCGGAGTGATGATCGCTCGTGCATTGATGTCAAGCATTCTAATGGTTGGATAACAAACTCCATTGTTAGGCAATCTAAGCCCGACTGTTAACTTGTTGCAAACTTCTTGACTCCTCCACCTAGATTCAAACTCTCATTTCGACTCATCCTTGAAACCCAAGTTTGGAGCACACCTCTTTACCTTGTGGTCATACACCCTCTTGAAGATGAAGCTACATCTTGAACACCAGTTCCTTCAAACACCCGATATAAGCTATTTCCATATTTCTTTCCAACTAGAACGTGATTCCTACTATGGTATACCGTGATGACTCCTCCGTGCATTTGGGTTCAGTAGCCCATAGAGTCAAGCAATCCAATGGATAGTAGATTCTTCCTCGTCTTCAGGATTAATTGAACATTCTTCAAGGTGACCATGCTTCCCCTTCTTACTGCTATCATGACTACTCCAACACCCGCGATGTCACACCTTATGCCATCCACAGTGTAGACAGTCTCCTTGACTCCCTGCACCAGGGAGTCAAACAAGCTTATTTGGGAATAAATATAAGCCGATATTCCAGAATCTAATATTTAATTGTCACAAGAAGTGTTATTCCCAGAAATCATCAGTAGCTCAACCCGCTGGTTTTTTTCCTCCAATACTACCAATGCATCATTTAGTTGATTCATGTCATACCCGTTGCATATGAAGTTTGGACCACCCGATCCCCTAACTTTTGCCCCTTCAACCACTCTTCTCATTTGCAGCAGTCTTTCTTCACATAACCCTTCCCCTAGCAAAAGAAGCAACGCTTAGCTCACAAACTATTCCTGTTTAAAGATCTATTCCCTTGCACATCTACTACTACCCTGGCACCAAAATCTGACTCATCACCAACACCCTGTCATCATTGAAAGTCATCCATAAGGAGCACCACTTTGACATTGTCCATGGTGATTGTCACCTTGCTTATAGTTAGCGATGTCTTCAAATATTGGTGACTCGTTGGAAGGGAACTCAGCAAAATTATTGTAACACCCCGTGTCATCAAGACCGAAAAATAGTTTCGTAATTGATTTTTCTTACAATGAGAGATTAGATGGTTTCTTTTTTATTAGTTTAAAAGAATCTCTGAGTTTTAGTTAGCTAAATAAGAGTTTTTACAAGGTTTTATGTGTTAACAAGCCTAATCAGATTTAAAGTCAAAAGTGGTCAAACCTTTAGTCAACCGTTAAGCCAAGAATCTTTATATAAGGCCTAGGAAACCATAGTGATTAGAATTTTAGATTTTTGACACCCATAGTGCTAACCAAACAAGGAGAGAAAGAGAATAGCTTTTTGCGCTCCGTTCATCAACCTCAAGATCATGTTCTTTCTTATGTTATATGATCGTGAACATATCGATATTTTGATGTTAGAACATGCACATATGATTTTTCTAACCCTAGAACTATAGAATTTTGAGAAAATTATGTAGAACATGTTTTATGTGTTAGATTATGTTGGTAATAAGTGTTGTAATTCATTTTTATGAATATGACAAGTTTTACGAAGTTTCGAGAATTCGTATCAAAATCCTAGATCATGAAAATCTTGTTTTGTACACCTATGATACAAATTACAATTTCGAAGTATGATAGACTCGTGAGTTGATATTAAAAAGATATGAAAAGTTATCCCAAAGACTAGCATGAGAAAGATACATAGAAACCCTAGGTTGAAACCTGAGAAATATGCTAAAATCTAGTTTTTAGACGTATGGTTAAAGGATTCAGATGTCTAATTCGGAAGTTAGACGTCCGGTTTAAAAATCAGCCGTCTCTATATTATTTTTGAAAAATTGATTTTCTATCATTTAAATCAGATGTCTGGTCAAAACCGTCCGACATCTTGTCCATAGTAGACGTCTGGCTCAATATTTCAGGCACCTAAAAATGTGCACAATCTATTTTATTTTGTTTTATCAGTTGTTTGACTCTGTTACTTTTTCTTATGATTTACTTCGATATTAAAACTTTGCGAACACCTTTGTTAATGAGTTTTGAGTGTGCTTAAGATTTGTTTGATATTTTTGAGTTACCTTTTCATAATTATCCGGTTAGTTGAACCAAAATTTCTGAAATACAATTATTGCAACAAAGTCCTTAGCGCAAACTCAACACGTAGTTGTTAATAATATGGAAATGAGTTTCTTTGCAACAATATGAGCAATTTGTTATGATGACTCTTGTGTTAATGGTTTAAATGTGGATGATAATAATGGTATTCCTTAAGATTACACATGAAACCCATGGGAATTAGGAGTTTAAATATCAGGCATTTATCTCGATCAAAGTGGTAAGCTTTGAGTTGAGATGGTGGTGGCGTAAGAGGTGCAAACTTATTGCCTACAAGTGTGTTGATATAATACATTGAGAACAGATAACATCGCTAGATAGTTAAAACCTAATTTTTAAACTCTTAGAATTTTTGTATTTCCTGCTAAGTATTGAGTGATGATGTATAGAGTCTGAGTGTGGGAATTTAGAGCCTCCATGCTTTTGTGTTTGATTTTCTCACATGATAGTTAGTCGTGCAATATAGAAAAGCTAAAATTAGACAACATCGTGTGTAATCGCCTTAAAATAAGTTATTATAAAAATATTGGGTTTTAAATAGGGAGAATAAATAATAAATTAGCTTTCTAGGGTGTGAGATTGGATTTGGCCATTTTCATAAGTTTTTCCAGAATCCCGTTTTGGATTGCCGAATTCTAATTTTGTCGTCCATCTTAAATTAACCAAAATTATAATTTAATCTCAAATAAAAAATTTAACTTAAGAATGTTAGGAATTTTGATTTATTTTGCCCATGCTTGTATGACATATCTGCGATTAGTAATGTGATATTTTTGTATTCTGTATATCGGTGTTTTGAGAAATAAAAATATCTTGAGTTAAGTGATGAGGTCCTATATATATAAATATGTATGTATTCCTTTTTGAGAAATACATTGAATAGGGGTACTCTGACATGGATTGAGAGTTTGTTCTTGGATTTGTATATACTCGGTCAGCACTATCTTTCCGTATTCCTATTCAATTTTGGTATTATCTCATTTTGAATCAGTGATGAATATGTCCTATCGACCTTTCTTTGGTTTGATTTTTTTGTATAGTAATTTTCATTTTTCACTAGTTCGTCCTTTAGATTCTACCCTTTGGCGGTACTTGCTATTATCCACTCTAACAGATTTATTTTTGTTGTCCTTGTTCTATTTCTTATCCTTTCAAGAGGTTGATGTATTCCGAAGTAGAGAGTAGGTTGAGTCAAGAACAATGATATTACAGGTATATGTTGAATTTGTTTTGGTTTTGGAATAAATTCTAGTTTAAATCTTTTTCTCATAGATTCCTCGATAAATGAATTCTCATATAACATTTTTTTCACAAATTTATATTTTGAGAGAAAAAATATGCGCAGATAAGAGGATTAAGTATATCATTTGGATTTTGTTGTCGTTCAAGTGGTGTGTTGCCGTCCTACTCACATGCTATTTAGGTCTCAGGCTTGACAGGGTTTTATTGGTATGAGAGCTAAGGTTCAAAATTGTCTAGACCTAGTTTATCAAAAATTTGCTTTGAGACAATGTTTCAAAACTATTTAGACATTGTTTTAAAAATTATTGAAAATTTGAGCTTTCAAAATATTTACTTGAGAAAAGGTTTATTTTCGAGGAAAAACAAAATTTTGTCCTGACTAAGATTTTGAAGTGTAATTGTTCGATTTAATATTTTCAAAACTTGTCAATATTTTGAGGAAGTTTTGAAAAAGTTAGAATTTGATATTGTTCTCACGATGACCAAACTACTCTTATGGAATCATCAACCGCTAAGCACTAAATTGAGGTATTTTTTTATTCTTTAAATTTCTTGTTGTTTTCAATTAGCACAAAATCGTTTGTATTCGTATCTTGTGCACATATGTTCATATGTATCTTGAGCTCACAACACAAACACGTCACAACCAATATTACACAAGAATATACGCATATGGAATGAAAGAGTACACATACAATAAAAGAGAATTAGACTTCATCTGTACATAGACACTAGAGGAAAGCTGACTCAATGATGGAAAAGTAAGAGTTCGAACATGACTCGATGCGATGAGGAAATGAAAAGATGTGTCAAGGGTTCGATCATACAGCCATATAGTGTTTTCATCGTGGAGTTATGGGTGCTCCGCCCATCACCCACTTCTCTAACGCTCGTCCCAAGTTATCACAACAATCCAATGCATCCCTCTGGTTTCTGGACACGGGTGCTACGAACCATGTGACCCCAGACGTTGCATGTCTTGATCACTCCGAGGCCTACCAAGGTACTGAAACACTTCATTTTGGTAGTGGTAAAGGACTTCCTATTGCTAATGTTGGTTCCAAATCCTTTTTTTTACCAAGTCCAATGCCTTTCATATGCATAATATTTTGCATGTTCCTTCCATTTCCAAGGCCTTACTTAGTGTTCGTCAATTTTCTGCTGATAATAATGTTTTCTTTGAGTTTCAACCTCATTTTTTTGTTGTGAAGGATCGAGTTACCAAACAGGTCCTCCTTACAGGCCCGAGTGAGAATGGACTTTATTCGCTTCGCCTTCTTCATTTCCATAAAATAAGTCCCATGGCTTTCTCGGCTGAGCGTACCTCATCCGCAATTTGGCATCGTCGATTGGGTCATCCACATGGACAGTTGTTTAGAGATATGGTCAATAAAAATGCACTTCCGTGCTCATCTAGGTCTCGAGAGTATTTTTGTGATGACTGCCAACTTGGTAAATCATCTAAATTGTCTCTGTCTTTGTCTAATTTTAGGAGTCGTTCAGTTCTAGATCTGGTGTTTAGTGACGTTTGGGGTCCTGCCCCCACTTTTTCTTGTGATGGTCATAAGTACTTTGTTATTTTTGTGGACCATTATTCGAAATATATTTGGTTTTATCCTATGGCGGAAAAATCTGATGTGTTCCCTATATTGAAAATTTTATTTCTATGGTTGAACGACAATTTGGCACTAAACTCAAGTCGGTCCAAACAGATTGGGGAGAGAGTTTCATAAATTATCTGAGTATTTCTCCAAAATGGGTATTATTCACCGTGTTTCTAGTCCTCATACTCACGAGCAAAACGAGATGGTTGAACGTCACAACTGTCATATAGTTGAGATTGGACTATCCCTTTTAGGTCATTCCGGTGTCCTACAAAAATTTTGGCATTTAGCGTTTGATACCGCAGTCTATTTAATAAATCGAATGCCTTCCAGAGTGTCTCAATTCCAATCTCCGTTTGAGTGTCTTTTTCACAAACGACATGACTATCTTTTTCTTAAGGTTTTTGGGTGTCTGTGCTTCCCCACCTCCATCCTT
Organism: Asparagus setaceus; assembly: GCA_012295165.1. Classification (NCBI taxonomy): domain Eukaryota; kingdom Viridiplantae; phylum Streptophyta; class Magnoliopsida; order Asparagales; family Asparagaceae; genus Asparagus; species Asparagus setaceus. Next base: position 33,766,005 of record CM022702.1, read on the forward strand.
ATAATACTCATAAAATGGATTTTAGATCGTCTCCGTGTGTTTTTCTTGGCTATAGCCCTGTTCATCACGGTTATCGGTGCCTTGACCTTGACACTGACAGAATGTATATTGTGCGACATGTATGCTTTGATGAGAACACCTTTCCCTATGTGCTCCTCCTCCTCCGACACAACCAGACACTCCCATGACCATTCTCCCGGGCCTGCGTCCCCCTCTACCGAGACCTCCTCCCTGCGCACCTCCCTTCGGTGCAGCTCCACCCGACTCTCTCAACCCGCCCAGCGCTGTCGGCTGGTCCGAGGGCGGCTCGGTGCTTCCTCTCTTGGCCAAGCCACACGGCAGCCCATCTGGGTGGGTCGTTGATGACACCTCTACAGTTAGTCCATCTCACTCATTCCCCGACACTTCCCCAGTCAACTCCGAACCTTTGTCTCCTTCCTCTTTACGAGTTGCTCCACCTGCCCCTCCTACCAAAACTCACCCAATGACCCTCCATTCCAATCCTAAACAAAAGGTAATATTTTCCCCTTCGGCTTCCCTCACTATCGTTGCTCATACACACACTGATATGGAACCAACGTCCTTTACTATTGCAAATAAGAGTGTTCAGTGGTGTAGGGCTATGGTTGATGAGTACCAGGCCCTTCTTCGGAATGGCGCTTGGTCTCTATTACCGTTTACGGCTTTTATGAATGTTGTTGGTTGCAGGTGGGTGTACAAAATCAAACGGAAGGCCGATGGTTCCATTGAGCGCTATAAAGCGCGTCTTGTTGCGAAGGGCTTTCATCAACAGCCGGGTCTTGACTATGAGGAAACGTTTAGCCCGGTTGTAAAACCAATGACCATTCGGACTATTATTTCTCTTGCGGTCTCTTAGGGATGGTCTCTCCGTCAGCTGGACGTTCAGAATGCTTTCCTATACGGATCCTTGATTGAGACTGTCTATATGTCTCAAACTCCGGTTTTGTGGATCCTGCACACCCAGATCATGTTTGTCTTCTTCATCGCTCTATCTATAGCCTCAAGTAGGCCCCTCGGGCATGGTTTCATAGCCTCTCGCAGGCCCTTCTTTCACACGGGTTCACTGGTTCCAAGACTGATTCCTCTTTGTTCATCTATGCTCGAGGTACGACTAAACTATTTATTTTAGTTTATGTCGATGATATCATTGTTACAGGGAACAGTCCGGCACATATATCCCTTGTTATTGCGGCCTTATCCTCTGAATTCTCCCTCAAGGACTTGGGCCAATTACATTATTTCCTTGGGATTGAAGTTGTTCCTCATGGCTTCGGGTTAATTCTCTCCCAACAGAAGTATATTCGCAAGCTCCTTCAACGGGCTGGACTTTTCGACTCCAAACCCATGTCTACCCCGCTATCTACCTTTGTTTCCTTATCCATGATGACTGGCTTCTTGTTCTCCGATCTGACAAAGTATCGGCAGGTTGTTGGTGCCCTCTAGTATGGTACTCTCACGCGACCTGATTTGGCCTTTGCTATCAATAAGGTCTGCTAGTTTATGCACCAACCTACTGATGACCACTGGTTGGCGGTCAAGCGAATCCTTCGATATTTATGAGGCACTTCCTCTCATGGTCTCTATTTTTGCCGTGACTCTCCACTTTCCCTCAAGGCTTTCTATGACTCAGATTGGGCGGGATGTCCCGATGATCGCAAATCTACGATTAACTAATAGGGACCTTGTGTAGGATCGTTAATCTAACTCAATGAAATACTAGAGGGGGGGTGAATAGTGTTTTATAAAATTTTATGCAAAATAGATAATAAATTGCAATAAGATAGCACAAGCTCGAAATTTCACAATCACAAACACGAGATTTATCTTGGTTCCACCTCCCGTGTACATCCAGTCCCAAGCAAATCCGCTTGAGAGTTTCCACTATGATTTTGAAATACCCTTACAAAATCAAACACAAACGACCAATTTGCAAGCCTATGCAAATTGCAACAATCTCAAACTCGAGATCAACAATTCTCACACCGAGAATTCCTTTTGAAGAAGCAAAGTACGAGTCCTATAAGCCTTGAAGTGTTGATGATGTGCGCAGTGGCTTAAGAACTTTTAATCTCAAAATAATGTTTAACTCTTTTGAATCTTGCAATTGAATCAATGGCAAGAACAGCTTTTGACTTTTGAACTTTTTGAACTCTCTTTAATATCAAAATTCAAGATCAATGCATAAGAATTTCAGATTCTTTTCTCAAGTTTTTACCTATTTATATCTCTTGAAAAGATACAATTTAAAACCAAAGAAACGGATATAAACCGATAAAAACGTTCAAAAATTCAAATTAAGAGTCGAATCAGATCGTAGTCGACTATAATTTCATATTAGTCGACTAACTGCGGTTTACACGCATCAGATAGACAGCTATTTCTTAGTAGCCTAATTATTATATGTATTAGTCGACTAATCTGTAATTTTACAGCCAAAAATTGTTCAAGTATTCATTAGTCGACTATTATTATCATTAGTCGACTATTATTATCATTAGTCGACTACTAAAGACTTAAAATTATATAACTTATATATTTTTAGACTTATTCTTTAACTTTAACTTCTATTGATTAACAAAGGGATTTCTTTTGTTAATCCACACACTAAGCATGTGTTAGTGTGTTCTAAATATATATATGTGTGTGCATGTGAGTGATCAAGGCTTGTACAATTGAATCTAAGCAAAGAAAGAGAAATGTACATTACAAAGAATATCTTCTTTACTTCTTTTGCCTTGACTCATCCAACACTTCACTTGTACATATTATTTGATGTGAAGATCTGCATAAATATGTTAGTGCACAATAATATGAATAAATTGTTATCATCAAAACACTATCTTGAGAGTTTTGATATTCAACATTCTCCCCTTTTGATGATGACAATCAATTTATGCATATGTAAGTATATATGAAATAAGATAGTTATGAACAATATATATATACTTACTCCCCAAGCATTATCACATAGTATAGTGTTTCTCCCCTTTGTCATCAACAAAAGCAATAAAATAGCAAACCATAGTGCGATTACATAAGCAAACCTCACGAGTTTTAAACCAACATAACATAGTTTTAAACAACAAAACAAATACTACATAGTTTTAAACAACAAAACAAATACTACATAGTTTTAAACAACAAAACAAATACTACATAGTTTTAAACAACAAAACAAATACTACATAGTTTTAAACAACAAAACAAATACTACATAGTTTTAAACAACAAAACAAATACTACATAGTTTTAAACAACAAAACAAATACTACATAGTTTTAAACAACAAAACAAATACTACATAGTTTTAAACAACAAAACAAATACTACATAGTTTTAAACAACAAAACAAATACTACATAGTTTTAAACAACAAAACAAATACTACATAGTTTTAAACAACAAAACAAATACTACATAGTTTTAAACAACAAAACAAATACTACATAGTTTTAAACAACAAAACAAATACTACATAGTTTTAAACATAAGTCTCAAACACACTAAAGGCAAGCAAATAGCATAAGAAAATCTATTCAGACGGTCCCGGTGGTGGCGGATATCCACGAAATCTGAGTCAAACTTTGTATTGAGATCTTTAAACATACATCATGAGTTGTTGGTTTTCTTGAACTCACGTTGGTTGTTCATGATTGCGATGTTCGATCAAAAATCAAATTTTGACTAGTTTCCAAATTCAAGATACGAGCAGACAAGGTGTTGTATTGTGCATCTGAAAAGCAAGAAGAATCTGGTTGCCTAGGTGGTGGAATATTGCTCCAAGATGGTCCAGCGTCATGTGATGATTGAGGGATATCTTGGGTTTGTGAAGGTTGAGGATCATGATGATGTTGTTCTTCAGGTTGAGGGTCAGGTTGGTGTTGTTGAGGAAGTTCAAAATTTGAAATTTTCATCCTAGTTAGGGCATTTGAATCAAAGAACTCAACTGATCGAAGTATGGATGTTTCAGATTCTAAATCCACATGAAAAGCTTCGAAAATAGTAGTCAAGATTGCATAAGGAATTTGGAGGAAATTTTCGAAATAAACTTCAGCCCAATTTACTTGAATATTAGCCATGATTGCATATAGGACTTTAGCTAATTCTAAAGAGATGAAATGAAAACTCCCCGATTTTGGATATAAATTATATGCTAAAATTCGAGCAATAAAGCGAGGAAAAGGTCGAAGTTTTTGAGAATGATTTATAATTCCTCCTTGACCGGGTAGAAAAATAAGATGTTGAAGGACATGTTCATCATCCATAGAAACATCTTCAAGACTAATTCCTCTATAAGGAATGTTAAGAATTTTTCCTAAAATTTAGGAGAAAAGGAAATTTCTTTTCCTTTAACTAAACTATTTATCAAACGTTTGTCATTAAACTATTTATCAAACGTTTGTCATTATCAACCTTTTTATGTGAAAGATTAGTGTAGAAAAGCTTAATAAGAAGTGGATAATAGGGTTTTCGATTTTCTGAAGAATAAAGTTGGTCTAATCCAACATTTGCAAAATACCCTCTCAAATTATGAAGTGCAAAATCTTCATATTTGATAAAACGACCAGGGAGAATGTCATAAGTTTGCATATCCTTAAATTGATCTAAAAGACTAGGATCTTTAAGGTAAATGGTGTAATCTTCAACAGGTTGAGAAGGACCTGATCGTGATCGCTTTGATCTAGACATATTTGAAAAGAAAAAGAAGTTGGAGAAGACTTACCAAGAAATTGAAGTGACTAAAACACTAAGATGTTGACTGACAGTGCTGAGTGGTCGACTAATGCTTCTAGTAGTCGACTAATGATGCGTGAAAACTGAAAAACTGAAGAAGACTTGAAGATTTGAAGGAGGAAATGGAGTTGGATGAAACCCTAAGATGAAGAGAAGATGCCCTAACTGAGGATTTTCGGTTTTGGAAGAGTGGAAACGGAAGAGAGTGGGTAAAAATGAGTTGGGATAGTTTTGTTAGGGTTAAAAACAAATGAAAGGCTAGGATTAAATAAAAAATGAATGAATGGTTGAGATTTAGTACATAAGAAAAAGAAATCTAGGGCTAGGATTTAAGATGATTAGATGTATGGTTGAGATCAAAAGTAACTTATGTTATTGGATAGTGGGTTTGGGTTGAAAAGAAACAAGATCCAATAACTATTTGTTCGTAAGAAAATGGTAGTGACTAACCGAGTTATAATCGACTAACTGCATCAACGTAATATATTTTTCTTTTGAAAGCTAGTAGTCGACTAATCTGAATATATAGTCGACTAATAAGACATTGACAGAATAACAACTATATGTATGATTATGCATGTAGTCGACTAGTGAGGTAGTTAATCGACTAATAGGAATATGTATTTAAATGTACTTATTTAAAATTAATTTAAATCAGAATTGAACATATACCTAATTCTCTTCTTAATTTAACATAAATTTCTTCTTTTAATGGTTTTGTTAAAATATCGCTATTTGATTATTAGTAGAGATAAAATCTAATGTAATATCACCCTTAAGAACATGATCACGTAAAAATGATGTCTTATATCAATATGTTTTGTGCGTGAATGTTGAATAGGATTTTTAGATAAATTAATTGCACTAGAATTGTCACACATTATAGATGATGTAGGACAAATAATACCATAATCGATAAAGTTTGTTTCATCCATAGAACTTGTGCACATGCTAAACTAGCAGCAATATATTCCGTCAGTTGTAGATAATGATCTTGAATTTTGTTTTTACTAAACCAAGATACAAGTGAGTGTCCTAAGAAATGACAAGTACCACTTGTACTTTTTCTATCGATTTACATCCCAAGAAAATCAAGATCACTATAAGTTAATAAATCAAATGTGCTATTCTTTGGATAAAATAAACCAAAATCAAGTACCTTTAAGATATCTAAAAATTCTTTTAACAGCTTTAAGATGTGATTCTTTAGGATTAGATTGAAATCTAGCACATAAACAAACACTAAACATAATATCGTCTACTAGCAAGAATGTAAAGAAGTGATCCGATCATACCTCGATATAGCTTTTGATCAACATTCTTACCATTTTCATCCTTATCAAGAGATGTTGTAGTACTCATTGGTGTACTTTTACTTGTTGTATTGTCCATTCCAAAGCGTTTAAGTAATTCTTTGGCGTATTTGCTTTGATTGATGAATATTCCTTCCTTCAATTGTTTGATTTGAAGTCCAAGAAAGAAGTTTAGTTCACCCATGTGACTCATTTCAAATTCTTCCTGCATAGTCTTAGCAAACTCTTGACAAAGATCATTGTTAGTAGAACCAAATATTATATCATCTACATATATTTGTATTAATAATATATCTTTATTTATTTTCTTAATAAATAAAGTAGAATCAACTTTTCCAATTTCAAAACCAGATGTTAAAAGAAAAGATTTTAATCTATCATACCATGCACGAGGTGCTTGTTTAAGACCATATAAAGCCTTTTAAGTTTATAAACATGATCGAAAATTTTTCATGTTCAAAACCGGGAGGTTGTTCTACAAAAACTTCTTCTTTAATAAAACCATTTAAAATGCACTTTTAACATCCATTTGATAAAGATTAAAATTCATAAAACATGCAAATGCAAGTAAAATTCTTATGGATTCAAAGCGTGCAACAGAGCATAAGTTTCATCATAATCAATTCCTTCTTCTTGATTATAACCTTGTGCAACTAATCTAGCTTTATTTCTAACAACTTGTCCTGATTCATCTAATTTATTCCTAAAAATCCATTTTGTTCCTATAATGGATTTATTTTGTGGTCTAGGTACAAGATCCCAAACATCATTTCTTATAAATTGATTTAACTCATCTTGCATAGCATCTATCCAAAAATTATTAAGTAAAGCTTCTTTTACATTTTTAGGTTCTATTTCGAAACAAATGCAACATGAGCAATTAAATTAAAATGAGATCTAGTTGTAACTTTATCGAAAAATTGCCAATAATTAAATTATGTGGATGATTTTTGACTTCTACAAAATCCTTTGGCAATTCATTTTGTAAATTTTCATCTTTTGAAATATCTAACATAGGAGTATCATGAATAGTATCAATTAAATCATCATCATTACTTGAAATAGAAGATGTTTTTATAAAATTTTCATCAAAAGAAACATGCATAGATTCTTCAATGACTAAGGTTCTTTTATTATATATTCTATATGCTTTACTATGATTAGAATATCCTACAAAAATTCCTTCATCGATTTAGAATCAAATTTATCTAAATTATCTTTTGTATTTAATATAAAACACTTACAACCAAAAACTTTAAAATATGAAACTTTAGGAATTTTATTATAAAATAATTCATATGATGTTTTGTTTAAAATAGGTCTTAATAAAACTCTATTTAAAACATAGCATGTCGTTGATAAACCGCTTAAAAATATTTTGGTAAATTACTATCACATAACATTGTTCTAGCACATTCTTGTAATGTCCTATTCTTCCTTTCTACAACTCCATTTTGTGGAGCTGCTCTAGGAAAAGAAAAAGTATGTGAAATACCATTTTTATCACAAAAATTTGCAAAAGTTTATTTTCAAATTCTCCTCCATGATCACTCATTATAGTAACTATAGAAAGAGATTTTTGATTTTGAATTCTTTTACAAAATATAGAAAACTCATTAAAAGCATCATTTTTATTTTTAAGAAATATTACCCATGTAAATCTTGAAAAATCATCAACAATTACAAATGCATATTTACTTCCATTTAAAGATGCTATCCTAGAAGGACCAAAGAGATCAATATGAAGTAATTCAAGTGATTTACTAGTAAAATAATATTTTTAGATTTAAAAGAAGATTTATGCATTTTACCTTGTTGACATGCATCACAAAAATTATCTTTATAAGAAAGCTTAGGTAAACCATTTACTAAATCATATTTAGAAATTTTAGAAATATGTTTAAAATTAACATGACCAAAACGTTTATGCCATAATATAGAATCATTTGAAGATGCAATAAGACAATGTTCATTTGAAATATTATTTAAAGATAAAACATATATATTATTCTTTCTATGACCTTTATATAAAATTGTAGTCCAATCAATATCATAAATTAAGCAAGAATCTTTTTCAAGACAATTTTAAAACCTTTATCACAAAGTTGACTTATACTATGCAGATTATGTTTAAGACCTTCAACTAATAAAACATTATTAATAATAGGTTTATTAGAATTACCAACGGTGCCAATACCAATCACCTTTCCTTTGTTATTGTCTCCAAAGGTGACTGTACTCACCATCTTTGTCTTGAATTGATGACAATAATTGAATGTTCCCTGTCATATGTTTTGAACAACCACTATCTAAAATCCATCTATCTTTCTTTGGTACTGAAAAGATAAACATTTATAATCTTGGTACCCATTTTACATTGGGTCCTTAAAATTAGTCTTTAGGAAACCAAACCCATGAAGAGTTTGATTTTCCTATGTAATTAGATGATAAACAAACATCTTTAATAAAGCTAGAAATATAAGACTTTTTCTTATTATAATTTAAAACTTTAGGAACCCAAATAAATAAATATTTTGGTTTTCTTTTATTTAAAACATTATCTTTAACATTTTGTTTATATACTAATGAAGATGATTTTACAAAAGTGATTTTCTTATGAATATCTTTTTCAACTTGAAAACCCAATCCTTTTGTCTTTTGAGTTTCTTTTTGATAAGAAAGTAAAGTTTTTAAATTTTCTTTACCTTTATTAAACTTACTAACATTTAAATATATGTCATCATATTTTGATTTAATCAAAGAAATATCTTTATCTAAAATACTAATGCGAGTCTTTAAATTATTGCATTCTGATTTTAGATATAAATTTTCATTAGTTAAAAATAATTTTCTTTGAGTAAATTCTCATTTTTTCTTTTAATTTAATTTCTTGTGAATTAACATAAGAAGAATTTAAATCAGAAATTTCCTCTAATAATCTCTTATTTTCATTTTTAAGAAAATTATGTGAGACTTTCAACCTTACAAAAGTTTCATATAATTCATTAAATGCATCTAAAAGTTCATCATTATCATTTACCTCATCTTGTGCCATGAAACACATATGAGCACTTTCATTTTCTTCAATTTCTTCATCGGATGAAGAGTCATCACTTTCATCCCAAGTGGTGTCATTGCCTTTCTTTTCTTGTTATTTTGAGTAGTGTTGAAATTGTTGAAATGATTTGACTTTTGCTTATTCTTCAATAAAGGACAATCTTTCTTCATATGACTGCTTTGTTACACTTGAAACAAACAGTGAGTTATTTGAATTTGAAAATTTAGATTTAAACTTACCTTGTTTTATAAATTTTCAAAATTTGCGTAAACATGCTCATTTCTACATCTTCATTATCTGAATCTTCCTTATCGAAGATATGTTGAATGCAAGGATTTTCTTGTTCTTTGTCTCATCTTCATTCTTTCTATCTTCAATTTGAACTTCATATGCCATTAGATTACCGATTAAGTTCTCCATCGATAAAGTTGATAAATCATTTACCTCTTCTATTGCGGTAATCTTCTTTTCCCATTTTGAGTAAGTGAACGAAGTAACTTTCGCACCATTTCAACTTGTGTATATGTTTTACCCAATCCAATAAGAGAATTTGGGATATCGATGAATCTTGTAAACATCTCTCCAATGGTTTCATTTTCCTTCATTCTAAATAGTTCAAACCTGTACAAGAACGAAATTTTAGATTCTTTAACTTTATTAGTTCCTTCATGAGTTACCTCAGTGTGTGCCAAATATCATATGCAGTAGCCGTTGACACCTGTTGAACTCATTCCTATCAAGTGCACAAAATAAAGCATTCATTGCTTTTGAGTCCAAATTTGCATTATTCCTTTGAGTTGTAGTCCATTCTACAAAAGGAGTGGTTGGCTTCTCATATTTTGTCTCCACGACATTCCAAAGTTCATATCCAATTGATTGAAGATAGATCTTCATTCTCAGACTTCCAAGAGTTGTAGTTAAGTCCATCAAACATTGGAGGACGATTTGTTGAATGACCTTCTTTGAATTGTGAAGTCCGATCCAAGTTGATGCCATCTTTGACCTTGCTCGATACCAAATGTAGGATCGTTGATCTAACTCAATGAAACACTAGAGGGGTGAATAGTGTTTTATAAAATTTTATGCAAAATAGATAATAAATTGCAATAAGATAGCACAAGCTCGAAATTTCACAATCACAAACACGAGATTTATCTGGTTCCACCTCCCGGATGTACATCCAGGTCCCCAAGCAAATCCCGCTTGAGAGTTTCCACTATGATTTTGAAATACCCTTACAAAATCAAACACAAACTGACCTATTTGCAAGCCTATGCAAATTGCAACAATCTCAAACTCGAGATCAACAATTCTCACACGAGAATTCCTTTTGAAGAAGCAAAGTACGAGTCCTATAAGCCTTGAAGTGTTGATGATGTGCAGATGGCTTAAGAACTTTTAATCTCAAAATAATGTTTAACTCTTTTGAATCTTGCAATTGAATCAATGGCAAGAACAGCTTTTGACTTTTGAACTTTTGAACTCTCTTTAATATCAAAATTCAAGATCAATGCATAAGAATTTCGTGATTCTTCAGTTTTTACCTATTTATATCTCTTGAAAAGATACAATTTAAAACCAAAGAAACGGATATAAACCGATAAAAACGCTCAAAAATTTAAATTCAAGAGTCGAAAATCGATCGTAGTCGACTATAATTGCTATTAGTCGACTACTAAAGACTTAAAATTATATAACTTATATATTTTAGACTTATTCTTTAACTTTATTAGTTCCTTCATGAGTTACCTCAGTGTGTGCCAAATATCATATGCAGTAGCCGTTGACACCTGTTGAACTCATTCCTATCAAGTGCACAAAATAAAGCATTCATTGCTTTTGAGTCCAAATTTGCATTATTCCTTTGAGTTGTAGTCCATTCTACAAAAGGAGTGGTTGGCTTCTCATATTTTGTCTCCACGACATTCCAAAGTTCATATCCAATTGATTGAAGATAGATCTTCATTCACTTCCATAGTTGTAGTTAAGTCCATCAAACATTGGAGGACGATTTGTTGAATGACCTTCTTTGAATTGTGAAGTCCGATCCAAGTTGATGCCATCTTTGACCTTGCTCGATACCAAATGTAGGATCGTTGATCTAACTCAATGAAACACTAGAGGGGTGAATAGTGTTTTATAAAATTTTATGCAAAATAGATAATAAATTGCAATAAGATAGCACAAGCTCAGAAATTTCACAATCACAAACACAGAGATTTATACTGGTTCCACCTCCCGGATGTACATCCAGGTCCCAAGCAAATCCCGCTTGAGAGTTTCCACTATGATTTTGAAATACCCTTACAAAATCAAACACAAACTGACCTATTTGCAAGCCTATGCAAATTGCAACAATCTCAAACTCGAGATCAACAATTCTCACACGAGAATTCCTTTTGAAGAAGCAAAGTACAGTCCTATAAGCCTTGAAGTGTTGATGATGTGCGTGATGGCTTAAGAACTTTTAATCTCAAAATAATGTTTAACTCTTTTGAATCTTGCAATTGAATCAATGGCAAGAACAGCTTTTGACTTTTGAACTTTTGAACTCTCTTTAATATCAAAATTCAAGATCAATGCATAAGAATTTCAGATCTCTTTTAGAAGTTTTACCTATTTATATCTCTTGAAAAGATACAATTTAAAACCAAAGAAACGGATATAAACCGATAAAACGTTCAAAATTTAAATTCAAGAGTCGAAAATCGATCGTAGTCGACTATAATTGCTATTAGTCGACTACTAAAGACTTAAAATTATATAACTTATATATTTTAGACTTATTCTTTAACTTTAACTTCTATTGATTAACAAAGGGATTTCTTTTGTTAATCCACACACTAAGCATGTGTTAGTGTGTTCTAAATATATATATGTGTGTGCATGTGAGTGATCAAGGCTTGTACAATTGAATCTAAGCAAAGAAAGAGAAATGTACATTACAAAGAATATCTTCTTTACTTCTTTTGCCTTGACTCATCCAACACTTCACTTGTACATATTATTTGATGTGAAGATCTGCATAAATATGTTAGTGCACAATAATATGAATAAATTGTTATCATCAAAACACTATCTTGAGAGATTTGATATTCAACACCTTGTATATATATGGACCTTGTATCATATGATTAACTAATCAATACAGAGGAAATATTTCAATTTAGTCGCATCATGAAAAGCCTGAATAGCACCAGAATGACCCTGAGAGCGATATCGGTGAATCGCTTCCATCCCAGTCCGAATGCATTGAGCCTGACGATCATTATATCTCAACATCTAAGAAAAGGTGTATTGAATGCAGTCAAAGAATGTGTCACCACTCATGGGATCCTCGAGAACAACTAGAGGAGGCTCAACCTTGAGAGCGTGAGCTGGAGGAGAAGGAGGATCGGCCGCCTCAGAAGCATGTCTACGCCCGGCATCCATAAGACTGATGTTCCTACCGGTGAAGTTAGCTTGGCCAGAAGATGTGGCAACAACATAAAGAGAATTGCTTCACTGTGAGGAGATCCATGTTCAAATATCCTAATATGATCAATTGCACGGAGAAGGAAATGTGAGTGAGATTATAGAACAACAACCACAAAAGATTGACTTTGACACTAGCACGAAGTAGAGCCACCAAAAGACGAGCTTGGTGAGAAATATCATAATGACCACCCGCTTCGGGAAAATGTTAGCCATCACAACACCTGCAATGGTCCAAAAGTTACAGTTGAGGGAACCCATCTTCTTGGATAAACGGTTTACCTCAGTATCTTCCTCAAGAATCAACTTGTATGCCGTGTCAATATCAAGATTGTGCCCTGATTAGTTAAAATCGAAGTCTTCAAGCGTTTTCCCTAAAATATCGATACCCTCATTTTGAGTCTTCATACTTCGACCTATGTCCCCAATGGAAATATGGATGTCCCTTTAGAATACACGAGTCATGAATCATGCATCATCGATGTTGTGAATGTTGCTAACAAGTTCCACATAGCTTCGGGATAGATCGAAACCTTCATCTTCATAAAATCTACTCGCCCTTGATGAGCAAAAACATTATAGAGTTCAGAATCGATACCAATAGTTTGAAAATCCATGCTATGACCCGACAACAGCATTTTGGTCATCAATCTCTCATATAGCTTCGAAGCCCTATCGTCGATGAAGCGATCAACCGTAGTGATAGGAGCCCTTCTAGTAGAGCCCTCACCTTTTCATTCTAAGTGCATGCTGTGTTTGTATTTTATTTTTATACATATGAAATCCATTTTTTAACAACTACTATGATTTCCAGGACAAATGTGGGATTAAGACTTGTAATGTCATTTTCCTCGTGCATGATGTTTTTTTTTTTCCTCTTTCGAATCTGCTCAATAAGTGCTTCTTGCATATGCATTAAAAAAAATAAAAAAGAAAAAGGGTTCTGTCTTCCGAAAATCTTCTTCTCCTAAAATATTTTTCTCAGATTTATTCCTAGAGTAGCTGGGTACAATAAGGATTCCCATATGAGTTTTTCTCAACTGTGAGCGACAGTATAGTCCCCTTCATTCTGAGTGCGCATTATGTTCATATTTTATTTTTTAACGACTATGAATCCGAGGAACAAATATATGCTATTGAGAATTATACTGTCATGTCCCTCATGCATTTTCTTTTTTCTGTTTTTCAAATCTCTCCATCAATGACGTGTTGCTTATGCATTAAATTGCAGAAGTAAATTTCAGAAGTAAGGTGTTTCTCTTCTGAAATTTTGGTTTTATAAAATGCTTTTTTATTTTTGCTTTGTTTTTCTTTGTGTTAGAAATATATTTTTCAGTGATTATGACTTTGAGAACAAATATTATACTATTGAGACTAATGATCTGATTTTCCTCGAGCATGTTCTTTTTCCAATATGTGATGCATTTGCATTGAACTTCAGAAATAAGGGTGTCTGTCTGCTTAATTTTTTCTTTTCCATTTCCCCAAAGTGTTTTTCTCAGCTTTACCTTTGCTTTGATGTTTCTGTTTCTCCTTTTTCCTCCTTTTCGTGTGATTTTCTGTAATGTAGAGCTAGATGCTTTCTTACGTAGTCTTTAAGAGATCAGTATCTGATGGCTTAAAAAAACATCAGTGTACGAATATATCTTGATTATAATATTAGGTATATCTAAATATGAGATATGATAATCATGCAGAATCATTATCAATTCAATAGCTTAACCCATTTATTCCAGAGTCATATTAAAGAACTCTAATTGATAGAATTTTCAAGTTGAATAAACCAGTTGATGTCACCGCAAACAGGAACCGTTCTATGAAATCCAAGAATGCTACCGTTCTCTGATAGGAAAGAGGCAAGTATCCCTAAAGGACATACTGAAAGAACTTCGTAATATCATTGCTTCAAAGGTGATACAAGAAGTCTTTTTGAAGATTAAAACATCATAGTGCAATGCTACTATACCTATAGTTATTTTTTCTATAGCAGATATAATTACCATTTTATCAACCATATGGCTCCACGATGTAGATGTCTTTAAGTAGCTTTCAATTTGTTACAATGAGCCAACCAGCTGCTCTTATGGAAAATAACCTCACTTTTGGCGAAAAGAAATCATTATCAGAAGATAGAAAACAATGCTAGAACCCAACCTTGCATTTCAACAAGCACATAGTAGAGATTAATGCAATATTTCCGTTGAGTCGTGTTCCAGCTTTTACACACTTCATCAAAACAAAGAGCAAAATCATCGAGCTACTGCTTTGCACCACATGGTCTTAAACATTAGTCCTGATAACAGTTTCTGTGCTAGAGCTTGACAGCTAGTACAGAATACATCTGCTAGCATGCTAAATTCTTAAGACAAATATCATACAGGTTTCAATTATTTATTTGCTCATCAAGTGATGGTTACATCCTAAAGACACCATATTTGGTCTCTTCGGGAACACTCTTAACGGAAGCAGCCAAACACAAACCAAGAACCTTTCTAGTGTCGGCAGGATCTATGATGCCATCATCCCAGAGTCTTGCCGATGAATAATATGGGCTTCCTTCTCTCTCATATGCTTCCACAACTCTGCTCTTGAATTTCTCCTCTTCTTCCTCACTCCACTGTATCAAGCAAGTAAAACAACTCAAGTTAGAAGGAACATTCAACATTGCAGTAGCGTGTAATTTTACATATAACAGTTGTTAACAGTTACATAGGAAGAGGTATGAGTTGAACTGATACCCCGATGTTTTGCTTTTTCTTGTTGTTCCTTTCAATCTGGGCAAGTACTCCAGCAGCCTGTAAAAATAACACGGGGCTACAATGAGTAGAAAAAAAAAGGACTGAAAGTGTTGAATGCAACATTCCTCCGCTATCTGAGAATTATACAACATCCACACAGTAAAGAGAGATTATTCAAAAAACCAATAAAATAATAAAGACAAAAAACTAATAACTGACAGGAATATTCATATTTCTATAGTGAACCTGATTTTTAAACCCCTCTTCTTTTACAAATAAAGTCATTCTTACTTTACACTATGTTAAAGGAGTTGAGTAATGAGGGGATTCAAGTGTGTGTGGTTGAATAGAGTGGGGTACGGTGCAGTGCGCTGTGTGCATTTGATGTACGTATGCAATGTATGAGTGTGTGTGTATTTCGACACACAAACACAGAGAATAATGGGTATGCTAGGAACCAAGCACAAAATTGGTGCTTCGTACTGATGTGGCTACTTCTAATCCACTCACTTAAAGGTTCCTATTTGATTACCCACCCGTTAAATGAGTAGAAGAGAAGTGGCCACATCACTACTAAACACCAAATTTGGTGCTAGGTACCAAGCATACCGATTATTCTCATATATATATAGCATCCATTTCTGAAACCCAGATCCGAACTCGAACCCAACCTGGAAATCCAACTCAACTTGGATCGAACCCAGACCCGGACTGAGTCCGGAACCTAACTCGCACCCCATCTCCATAATGACATTAGTTTTTAGTAAAGTAAATTAGTTATTAGTAACTAACTATCAGTAACTATTTAGCAATCTAAAACATAATAACAAAGTTATATGTATATGTTTTTCAAGCAAAAAATTGTTAGGTCGAGTCCAAAACCTTCCTCAAGATGCAACAAAATTGCAGCCGATTAGTCGAAATTCATCTAAATCAAATTTTAAAAAAAGTCAAAAAAGAAAAAAAAATAGTGGGCTAAGTTGACCAACTCGGCCGATCAAATGGGCCGGTCGGCGGGCCAAGTTGGGTGGTGTTCCTAGCCCGGATAACCGGGCTTTAGCTCGAACCAAACTCAAGGTTGGCCGAGTCGAGCCCGGCAGGATCAGCTTCGAGGCAGGTTAGACTTGGCGATGACCCACCCCGGTGATCGCCAATATATATATATATATATATATGGAAATATGATTCTAAGGAGCCACCTTAGATTGAATCTAAAGATGCATCTCTCGATGCATGGATTGGACTATTTCAATGGACGATCCGCTCCATTCATCATGATCTAAATGTCTTAAAACATCTATAAAACAAAAATCATGATGTTTCAATACTTCTAACACATTTTTTTCATTGTCACTTTTGTTGTATTGTCGTAAAGCCGTTAATTTTATAATCACTTGATACATGAGTAACTACAACCCAATATGCCCAATTTTTTGTTTATACACCATACAAAATATATAGATCAAAATGAACGGAGTGGATCAAGTAAATTGATTGCATATAACGTAATTTTGAATGTGCATCCTTAAATTCAGTCTAAGGTAGCTCCTTAGAATCATATTTCCAGTCGACCGGCAGGATCGGCCGGGCAGGTTAGACTTGGCGATGACCCACCGATATATATATATATATATATATATATATATATATATATATATATATATATATATATATATGGAAAAATGTTCATAATCTTTTCATAATGTGACACCTTAGCTTCAATCTAAGGTACCACCTTCAAACTTATATTATATACTATCAAATTACTCGATGCACTTCGTTCATTTTGATTTATATGTTTTGAATTGTATACAAACAAAAAATTAGCCATGTTAGGTTGTAGTTACTCATGCATCACGTGATTGTAAAATTAATGATTTTACAATAATATAACTATAAAGACAATGAAAAATATGTGTTAGAAGTATTTAATCATCATGATTTTTATTTTATATATGTTTTGAGACATTTAGATCACGATGAATGGAGCGGATCATCAATTGGAATAGTCTAATTCATGAATCAAGAGGCGCTTCCTTAGATTGAATATAAGGTGTCACCTTATGAACACTTTGCCCCCCCCCCCACACACACATATGTATAAAATTGGGTATGAGGTGGCAGCTCATTTTACAAAATGAGCTACCAAGAGATTCACATGTGGTGAGACCCACCTTAATTGTCACATCAAAAGGCATGGACCTCGCCATTTCAACTCTTGTTAGCTCATTTTGCTAAATGAGCCGTGTGTGTGTGTATATATATATATATATATATATATATATATATATATATATATATATATATATATATATATATATATATATATATGGACATGCTTGGTACCAAGCACAAGCTTGGTGCTTGGTAGTGAGGTGGCTCATTCCCATCGATTACTTAAAGGGACCACATTCACATGGGTGCACATGTGTCTGGATAATTAAGGGGTGAATATTTTCAAATGGGGACCATTTGAATGAGTGAATGAGAATGAGCCTCACTACCAAGCACCAAGTTGTGCTTGGTACCAAGCATTCTCTCTCTCTCTCTCTCTCTCTCTCTCTATATATATATATATATATATATATATATATATATATATATATATATATATATATATATATATATATATATATATATATCATGTATGCATGTATGTAGATGTATGCGTCTGACTAATGAGTAGCATTAAGCTACTTACTACTCAGATGATGAGTTAAAGTTCTGCCCTTCCCAACTATACACTATAGAGTATCTTCTAGCCATGCAGGTATGGAATCTTCTATAGAGGTTAGTCCTTTATGTAAAAGTACAAATCTGTCCATATATACATGCTTTGAGGAAGACCTGGGTCTCATCTCTCTCAGTTTTCCAAATCCTTAGTATCAGGTACAATCATTAATTGAAAGTTCTCTCCATCTAGTTAAGCTAGTACTAGTGAGACTAGAGGCATTCACAAATTAAATAAACTACTAAGTTCATTAAAGATCTATCGTTTCAGCAAAGGAAACATGTTAATTTTCTACCTGAATGCCACCCATTACAGATATTTTTGCAGTTGGCCAGAGAAACAAGAAATTAGGACTGTATGCTCGTCCACACATTCCATAGTTTCCAGCACCAAAACTTCCACCAACTATCAATGTTATCTTTGGAACCTGCACATGAAGGGCAAAAAAACAGTTGCACTGTAAAACCAAGGTGATTGACATGCAGAAGAGACACCTTATACACAACACAGAAGATATGAAATACTAAGATAGCAGATGATGATCAAATGAAAACAAAGTGGAAGCGATATTGCCAGATTAATATGTTTAAGTGATCCTAAACCACAAAGTACTGTGGATCAAGTCAGGATGCTTGAACACAAACAGAAACAATTCTCCTTTCAGAGGCAACCACAGCTTTCCTCGCTACAAGCACAGTACTATCTTAGAAATAGTTTCTCCTTATTTGGTCTCAGATGTGCAATTCCTACACCTTAAAGGCGCTCTTTCTTTCAACCTAATCCTTTATAAATTATAAATTTACCATGCACTACCATTCTCATTGTGAAATACACGGGAATGGCCTCTAGCATATTGGACAGCTCCGTTAATAAAAAAAGGAAACAGCCGGACCAGCACATATTTCATAATTTCCAAATGTTTTTGTTGGATATACATGTGCATTACACGTGTCAAATGCTACTTCTTTACTTAGGAAGATTACAACATTAATTTTCCTGAACTTTTTTTTGGTTGATAGGCAAAACTGGCCCTCACAGTCATCTGTTATTGTTAGGGGTAACTGCATGATACAGAAATAAACAAGAAAATAGCATCATTTATCACAACTAGAAAATGTGGACACCGCCCTAACCAACATTCAGGATTAAACTGAACAACTCATATTTCATAATTTCCAAATATTTTTGTTGGATACACACAAGCATTACATGTTCCAAATGCTGCTTCTATTTACTTTGGAGATTGCAAATCATTTTTCCTAAAAATTTTAGGCTTCATATCGCACGAAACTGGCCCTCAGATTCATATGTTAAGTTAGAGCTAGTTGTGCATGATACAGAAGTAAACAAGAAAATCATTTATCACATCACAGCCACAGAATATCCAGATTGCCCTAATCAACATAAAGGAGTTAAACTGAACAGCTCAGTTTCATAATTCCCTAATGTTATTGCTTGATATTCATGAGCATTACACGTAACAAATGTTGCTTCTGTTTACTCAGGAAGATTACACTCAGTTTACTAAACGTGTTTACGGTTGATAAGGAACAAAACCGACCCTCAGATTCATCTGTTACAGTTCGGGGCAATTATGCATGAAACAAAAGTATACAAGAAAATAGCATCATTTATCACATGAGCAGAACGTGCAGAATGCGTTAATCAACATAACAGAGTTAAACTGAACAGGTCCACCCCATCCCATCCAAGCATACTAAAAGAAAGGAGAATGTGTGTTTTTTCTGGTTTTGGTCTTTTTTATTTATTTCTTTCTTTTTTTGGGTTTGCGCGTGTTGTTTTATTTTTTTTGGGGGTGGGGGGACACAGGCAGCAAATAAACAGAAGAACCTACCAAAAATAAATCATAAATAACAAGTATACAATCACTGCAAGATACAAGACAGTTGTAAGATTTCAAGAATAAATATATAATATCACAGAAAAACATCAACACCTTAGCACAGGACACTGCCATAACCATTTTCGCCCCTGCTTTAGCAATACCATTGGCCTCTGATCTGGATCCAACCTATAAACCAAGAAACTTCCAATTATCAATCATTTGGACTTCAAAAAGGGTGTCATTCACTCACTGGGTTCATGAAATCTGAGCAATTTAAGAAGTAGAGCAGGTCTGCCCGGGGACCTGCGCGAATTTCCAGTTTAAAAACATAATAATAAGTAAAACAGGTCCAGGTTTTTCTTCTTTGTTTCTTTGATGAATCTAACAGGCTCTGCTTAATGACCAAATTGTACAAGACAAATTGCAATAAATCCTATATGAGCAGTACCAAATCAAGCAGTTTTACATTCAAGATAGACTGGGCTGCTTGAGGAGAAAAAGACACACTAAGGGACATAATGGTATAATGGCATTTGCATCTAATTGAGAAATCCAGATAATTTTTCAGCTTATCTCCATTTAAGGAGACTGAGGAGACTCAAGTTGTTAAGGGGGGTACCATCCTATCAGTGGTCAACATCTCGTCTTCAGAGTCGATAAATTTATTGTCAGAATTGATTTCTTTCCGTGATCATTAAGATTTTCCAGTGGAATAAATTTGTTTTACATTTTGGTAACTAAGTCCAGTATATAACAGTAGTATTTGAAAAAAAATGGAAATATATTTTAACTAAGGTAGTGCGAAAGACCACATTGACGGAGGAATCATAGATTTACATCACAACATCTTTTCCTTCCTCATTCTGATTTTGGTTTTTGTATCAAGGATCTTGGTTCACGCTTTATGGCATTTCCACAACCAAACTAATCCAATCCTGCAAAGGATTATTTATGGAACTACTATAGAGATTATGCGGACCACCCTTTTTACAACTTCCGTTGGTTCTCTTTGTAGGTCTATAGGGGTTTTGGAAGCGGAGTGCCAACCACCTGCTGGGGATGAAGCCAACCCTTATAGTGTGGCCCCTGCAAACTATCTGGGGAGCTAATGCTTAAGCATATGCAGATATTGTGAGTATCCTGATTCACATGCTTTATCTATTACTCAGAGAAAGGAAATTAGAGGTAAAACACAAAATATTCAAGACCATACCATGAAACCTGTGATATTCTGAAGAAATATCAAAGGAATGTTGCGTTGGGCACATAACTCAATAAAGTGAGAACCCTTTAAAGCAGATTCAGTAAATAATATTCCATTATTTCCTATTATTCCAACTGGTTGGCCAAAGATCCTCGCAAAACCTGTTACAAGTGTCTGTACAAACATAATGTTAAAAATCCATAAATAGATATTTCGCTGAAAATGATTCAATAACTGCAAGCTTATTTCTCTTACAGTGCCATACAGCTTTTTGAATTCATCAAATTCACTACCATCCACAATGCGAGCAATGACTGATCGAATATCAAAAGACTGCTTCTGATCTGTTGGTGCAATTGATCGAAGTTCTTCAGCATCATATAAGGGTCCTTCATAATCAGAAGAATGAGAAGGTTGAACTCCTTTCCCAGCCATATGTAAATTTTTCACAATATTTCTCCCTATTGTTAGTCCATCTAGTTCATCTGGAGAAAACAAAATCGGTAAGAATCCTCCACGTAGTCTATTTGTTATAGTGTCCTTGGTGTTGGGTAGAAGAACAAAGAGACAAAAGGTCCTGAAAATCTTTTCTCAAAATTACTTAATAGCTACAATGATATACACACAAGACCGATTGGTAGTCAAAGCATGTAGAACATCTAAAATCAACCAATGAAAGAAATTAAAGACAATGCATAATTAAAAGTGTTTAATTTACTCAACTTCTATGTTCATAGTTTCACGAGAATCAACCATGTAGTTCATATTAGTTCGGGCACAGGCTCGGTGGGTCAGAACAATAAATTAATGAAGGTCAAACATTAAGAGACATGTAAACCACATCTCAAAAAATTACTAAACAGCTGCATGGAAGAAAATTATACACATAAAGGATTGGTGGCTGAAGCATGTTAGAAGCAATGAAAGTTCAAAAATTATATCGATCAACTAAATTAAAGGAAATGAAGCAGTATCAAGAGTGTTTGATTTTATGAAATTCTATTGTTTCAGACAATAGTTTCACATGAATGAGCAGGAAGAAAGAGATACCATTAGCAAAATGATCTGAAACTCCGGATACTTTGCAATGCATGGCTGCACCTCCCAAATCCTCAGCAGAGACCTCTTCTCCTGTAGCAGCCTACCAAAATTCCTACAGAATTAACCTAGATTTTAAGAAACATACATTTTCTTGAAGTTTCAGCAAACAAGTACTCCAGTAAAGAAGTGAGAAACAAACAAAGACTTAGACTGACCTTCACCAGGGGAGGTCCCGCTAAAAATATTGTACCATTTCCTTTCACTATAACACTTTCATCTGCCATTGCAGGTATATAAGCTCCCCCAGCAGTGCAAGATCCCAAAACGAGAGCAATCTGTGGAATACCCTCAGAAGACATTTTTGCCTGATTGTAGAAAATTCTACCAAAATTATCTCGGTCAGGAAATACATCCGCTTGCCTTGGAAGATTGGCACCTCCGCTGTCGACGAGATATATGCAAGGCAATTTGCACTCGGCAGCAATTTCTTGAGCCCTGAGATGTTTCTTGACAGTGATAGGATAATACGTGCCACCTTTAACTGTGGGGTCATTAGCTACAAACATGCAAAGGCGTCCATGCACCGGCCCTATTCCAGTAATAATCCCAGCGGACGGTAATGGCTCGTCATATAAATCATAGCCTGCGAGCTTCATTGTGTAAATACCTAATTAGGGTCTGGAAATAGGAATATATTAAAAAACACAAAAAAAAAAACTACATCCCATAAATCTTCAATAGCATTAAAAGAATAAACTAACAACTGGAAGATTATTATATTTCAAAAAGTGAAAAATATTACATTTCAAGAAAAAGGAAAAGAAAATAATTGGTTATTAATTATCAATTTTAACTACAACTTTAGTTAAGAAACGTGCACTGAAGAAAACTTGATGAAGGATTACACAAGGAAATAAAGAAAATACAGAAACAACACAAATAGGGATTAAATTGCTTTCTGTAGAGCATTGCTGCTTCATGAGGGGCTCGCTAGTGCACATTGCAAAGGTGGAGAGTTTTAAAATTTAATTTATTAAAGCATGAAGATGAGATCTAGCAAAATTGATTTCTCCTTGCCCATGCTTGAGGCACAAATTGCACTCAAGAACAACTGAGTTTTCTCTATAGGGTCACTCTCACTGGTGCTTTATTTTGCGCGGGCATTATTTTGCACATGCAATGCATGTGCAGGAAACCCTTGTTTGGTACAAATGTGAATCAGTATAACCACAGATTCTTTGGAAACTTAATAATATGAGCTTGTTGAAAGTAAAGTACTTAAACAATTTAACGATTTCGTAGGGCTCTAGTATCTTTTCTAAGACAGTGATGCTATGAGCGAACGGGAGACTAAATTCAGCTGCAAATTGTGACCTCAAAATAGTATATTTATTAATACAGCTCCTAAATTTTCAGAAGCTAGAAAAACAATTCCAAAGACTCGATTTTGTGGCTATATTCAGCTCGATGCTCGGCAATTACACAGAAGTAACCCACATAAACAAAGTCAAAAAGCGAGGGCAGGGAGGAAAATGCATTTGAAAATGAAAATTGAGAAAATAACCATCTCAAAAGAAGCTGAACAAAACTATTCAATTCGTACATGTATAATTTAAATACTCAGAAACTTTACACAAAATCACAGAGCAAGGGCAAGGGGGCAATGCATTATTTTACAAAAATTAATCTTAAAAAAGAAAAAAGAATAAAAAAAGAACCTGAGAGAGCTCAAGGAACGAAGATCCATCGTCAATCATCCGATCGATCCGCTCCCTCGGCAGCAGCTTATCCCTGCCTCTGTTCCTTTTCACAGCTTCAGATCCACCGCCAGCAAAAGCCTAAATAAATTACAAGAAAACCATCAGAAATTAGGGGCAAATTAAAAGAAATAAATAAATGAACAAAGAAGCCCTGGAGACCTTTTGGATGTGAGCATGGAGCTGAGAGAGGAGCTGTCGAGCTGCGGTGGAGTTGCGGAGAAAGGCGTCTGAGCTCCGATCGATGCCATCGGAGAGAACGCTGGCGGATGAAGAAGAAGAAGAAGAGAATGGAGGATTCGATCGAGGAAAAGGTAGCGGCTTCTTCTTCAGTGATCGATTAGCTAAAGTCCTCAGCATTTTTGTTTCTTTGAACTTTTGAAAGAGAGAGGAATTTCTAGAGCAGAGAGTGGTAAAAGATGAGAAGCAACGGAAAGGGGGAGTCGATTTGTATCAGCGAGAAGGTGGACAAAATGAACGTTGCCGACTGCGTGTTGTTCTCTCTTGCGTGGATAAGCATGCGCTGATGTGTAAATAATATCATAGCGTAGATATTGACCAGTTGGGTGGGTGAAGGTCTGATTTCTTGCTTCTATTCTTTGCTTCTTGTAGGACCCGTTTGGTTCATTTATTTAAAAATATAGGAAATGGAATTCCTGGCAAGAAATCATATATACAATGTTTATAGGAAAGGAAAGGGTAATTTGTTTCGAACCCTAAAAATTTTGGAAAGCAAAACTAAGAGAAGAGAGAGAGATAGTGAGATGTTCATGTGGCATTAATGTGTAAGTTTTCTCGTCCAAATCCTCTCAAAAACAAGGGATTTGATTTTCTTAAAATTTGGTCATTTTTCCTACTTTACTCTCTCTCTCTCTCTCTCTCTCTCTCTTATATTCTCCTATTATAAATAGTTTGAATCCTATGGGAACATTTTCTATGTAGAATATCAGTACACTTCAAATTCAGAAAGTATCATGCTCTCAATAAACCAAAAAAAAAAATGATTGGCGGTTAAGATTCAAACTCTGCGAACATGGTTATCAAAACACTATTTGTATGAAAAATAGTCGATAAACTTTTATTCAATATAATATTCAAGTCTCAAGCAAATCTATTCTACTATATAATGCACTAACAAGGGATAGTAACAAAACATTCATTCCTAGGGAAAGACAAGGGTAGATTGGTAATTTTATTGGTTACATGTCATTTCAAGGTCTCTCTCATTTCATGCAAAGCTTTAAGAGAAAGAGGGATAGACAAATAGTGGGATGTTCATGTGGCATTAATGTGTAGGTTTTCTCGTCCAAATCCTCTCAAAACAAGGGATTTGATTTTCTTTGAATTTGGTCATTGTTCCTTCTTTACTCTTGGTCATTGTTTACTTCTTTACCTCCTTTATATTCTCATATTATAAGAGTTTGAATCCTATGGGAACATTTTCTATGTAGAATATCAGTACACTTCAAATTCGAAAGTATCATGCTCTCAATAAACCAAAAAAACATTGATTGGCGGTTAAGATTCAAACTCTGCGAACATGGTTATCAAAACACTATTTGTATGAAAAATAGTCGATAAACTTTTATTCAATATAATATTCAAGTCTCAAGCAAATCTATTCTACTATATAATGCACTAACAAGGGATAGTAACAAAACATTCATTCCTAGGGAAAGACAAGGGTAGATTGGTAATTTTATTGGTTACATGTCATTTCAAGGTCTCTCTTATTTCATGCAAAGCTTTAAGAGAAAGAGGGATAGACAAATAGTGGGATGTTCATGTGGCATTAATGTGTAGGTTTTCTAGCCCAAATCCTCTAAAAAAATAAGGGATTTGATTTTCTTTGAATTTGGTCATTGTTCCTTCTTTACTCTTGGTCATTGTTTACTTCTTATTTATATTCTCATATTATAAGAGTTTGAATCCTATGGGAACATTTTCTATGTAGAATATCAGTACACTTCAAATTCAGAAAGTATCATGCTCTCAATAAACCAAAAAAAAAAACATTGATTGGCGGTTAAGATTCAAACTCTGCGAACATGGTTATCAAAACACTATTTGTATGAAAAATAGTCGATAAACTTTTATTCAATATAATATTCAAGTCTCAAGCAAATCTATTCTACTATATAATGAACCAACAAAGAGTACTAACAAAAATTTAGAAAGGTGGACATCCATTCATTCCTAGGGAAAGACAAGGGTAGATTGGTAATTTTATTGGTTACATGTCATTTTAAGGTCTCTCTCATTTCATGCAAAGCTTTAAATCCTCTTTTCAAAATAAAAATTATAAAAAGAGAAGCCACTTAGAGTATTAAAATGCTTTTAATCGATCAAACATAGAAATAGAAAATCATAAACCATTTGATTGTAAAATATATTTTATTGATTAGATTTCAATTACCAAATTTCTTACAAATATGGCATGAAAATATAAAAATGTTTCTAGCCTATTAAGCCTAAAAACTTAATTGCTATCTAATTATAAACATAGATTTTTGCCAACTTAGTATAAATAATATTCTTCTTCTTTATTTTCCAAACAAACACCTTTAGATTAAGGACAAAATTTTGAATTAGACCTATTCCCAAAAAAATTATCAAAATAGACCTAGTCCCAAAATATTTATCAAAATAGACCTAGTTTCTGCCACGTTGGTGAAACTAGATCGATTTTGATAAATATTTTGGAAACTAGGTCGATTTTGATAAATATTTTGGTAACTAGGTCGATTTTGATAAATATTTTGGTAACTAGGTCGATTTTGATAAATATTTTGGTAACTAGGTCGATTTTGATAAATATTTTGGTAACTAGGTCGATTTTGATAAATATTTTGGTAACTAGGTCGATTTTGATAAATATTTTGGTAACTAGGTCGATTTTGATAAATATTTTGGTAACTAGGTCGATTTTGATAAATATTTTGCAAGTAGGTCGAAATTGATAATTTTGTTTTTGAAAAGGTCTATTTCAAAAATTCATCCTTAGATTAATGATATTTTATATTTTTCAAAACCTTAAAACTAATGAAATAAATAATGTACTTCTAAATTTATTAAACATTTCAATTCACATCTAAAAGATTTAAAACCTTTATGTATTATATACTATTATTCACCAGAACTCTTTTCTTGCTTACTTAATTATCTTTAATATATAGAGGGTGTTTGGGGAGGCTTATTTTTTGGTCAAACTAGCTTTTAAGCTAGCTTTTTCATTTCTATCTGTTTGGTAAAATGCCTAATAAGTTAGCTTATAAGTCACATTTTAAAAAACTGGTATACCCCAGCTTTTGAAAAACTAGCTTATAAGCTCATTTAAAAAGCTAAGTTTGACCAAACAAATTACTATTCATAAATAGTTTTATGGCATTTTGATCAAAACCAAAAGTCACTAAAAGCTAGCATAACTTAAAAGTTTTAAAAAAAAAGCCTTCCCAAACATCCTCATAATGTAGGACTTAATTGAATTTAAAATATGCTATTGAACAAACAAAAAACTTATAAAATATTAATAGCATATGCGATGAAATTAAGAATAAAACTAATAAAGTCACAACTCGAAAAATTAAAACAAGAGAGATATGTGATAAAAGATAGTTTCTTTTTCTTTTTCTATTTTTTTACACTTTTAATGTCTGCTCTGTTTTTATATGTAAAATGTAAAAATATAAGTTGTAATGTTTTATGCAAGTGCAGATGAAAGTGAAGAGCTGCTAGTTAGGAGAAAAAACCTCTCCAACTTTAGACGTATCTCTATATTATCATCTTCAAGTACATAACATTTTACATTTATAATCAAACTATTAGTCTGGACAAAAATGCACCCTCATACGATCCTAACCACACTTTCGCTCTGGCAAATCCCATTTGAGGAAGCCACATGAAAGAAGTATAAGAATGAGCAAAAGAGGAACACAATTTGCCATTTCCCAGACCATTTTCTCATAGTTCAAAAGATAGAAAGACCACCAACAAGTTGTTGGCTCAGTTAGAAAGACCACCAACAAGTTGTTGGCTCAGTTAGAAAGACCACCAACAAGTTGTTGGCTCAGTTAGAAAGACCACCAACAAGTTGTTGGCTCAGTTAGAAAGACCACCAACAAGTTGTTGGCTCAGTTAGAAAGACCACCAACAAGTTGTTGGCTCAGTTAGAAAGACCACCAACAAGTTGTTGGCTCAGTTAGAAAGACCACCAACAAGTTGTTGGCTCAGTTAGAAAGACCACCAACAAGTTGTTGGCTCAGTTAGAAAGACCACCAACAAGTTGTTGGCTCAGTTAGAAAGACCACCAACAAGTTGTTGGCTCAGTTAGAAAGACCACCAACAAGTTGTTGGCTCAGTTAGAAAGACCACCAACAAGTTGTTGGCTCAGTTAGAAAGACCACCAACAAGTTGTTGGCTCAGTTAGAAAGACCACCAACAAGTTGTTGGCTCAGTTAGAAAGACCACCAACAAGTTGTTGGCTCAGTTAGAAAGACCACCAACAAGTTGTTGGCTCAGTTAGAAAGACCACCAACAAGTTGTTGGCTCAGTTAGAAAGACCACCAACAAGTTGTTGGCTCAGTTAGAAAGACCACCAACAAGTTGTTGGCTCAGTTAGAAAGACCACCAACAAGTTGTTGGCTCAGTTAGAAAGACCACCAACAAGTTGTTGGCTCAGTTAGAAAGACCACCAACAAGTTGTTGGCTCAGTTAGAAAGACCACCAACAAGTTGTTGGCTCAGTTAGAAAGACCACCAACAAGTTGTTGGCTCAGTTAGAAAGACCACCAACAAGTTGTTGGCTCAGTTAGAAAGACCACCAACAAGTTGTTGGCTCAGTTAGAAAGACCACCAACAAGTTGTTGGCTCAGTTAGAAAGACCACCAACAAGTTGTTGGCTCAGTTAGAAAGACCACCAACAAGTTGTTGGCTCAGTTAGAAAGACCACCAACAAGTTGTTGGCTCAGTTAGAAAGACCACCAACAAGTTGTTGGCTCAGTTAGAAAGACCACCAACAAGTTGTTGGCTCAGTTAGAAAGACCACCAACAAGTTGTTGGCTCAGTTAGAAAGACCACCAACAAGTTGTTGGCTCAGTTAGAAAGACCACCAACAAGTTGTTGGCTCAGTTAGAAAGACCACCAACAAGTTGTTGGCTCAGTTAGAAAGACCACCAACAAGTTGTTGGCTCAGTTAGAAAGACCACCAACAAGTTGTTGGCTCAGTTAGAAAGACCACCAACAAGTTGTTGGCTCAGTTAGAAAGACCACCAACAAGTTGTTGGCTCAGTTAGAAAGACCACCAACAAGTTGTTGGCTCAGTTAGAAAGACCACCAACAAGTTGTTGGCTCAGTTAGAAAGACCACCAACAAGTTGTTGGCTCAGTTAGAAAGACCACCAACAAGTTGTTGGCTCAGTTAGAAAGACCACCAACAAGTTGTTGGCTCAGTTAGAAAGACCACCAACAAGTTGTTGGCTCAGTTAGAAAGACCACCAACAAGTTGTTGGCTCAGTTAGAAAGACCACCAACAAGTTGTTGGCTCAGTTAGAAAGACCACCAACAAGTTGTTGGCTCAGTTAGAAAGACCACCAACAAGTTGTTGGCTCAGTTAGAAAGACCACCAACAAGTTGTTGGCTCAGTTAGAAAGACCACCAACAAGTTGTTGGCTCAGTTAGAAAGACCACCAACAAGTTGTTGGCTCAGTTAGAAAGACCACCAACAAGTTGTTGGCTCAGTTAGAAAGACCACCAACAAGTTGTTGGCTCAGTTAGAAAGACCACCAACAAGTTGTTGGCTCAGTTAGAAAGACCACCAACAAGTTGTTGGCTCAGTTAGAAAGACCACCAACAAGTTGTTGGCTCAGTTAGAAAGACCACCAACAAGTTGTTGGCTCAGTTAGAAAGACCACCAACAAGTTGTTGGCTCAGTTAGAAAGACCACCAACAAGTTGTTGGCTCAGTTAGAAAGACCACCAACAAGTTGTTGGCTCAGTTAGAAAGACCACCAACAAGTTGTTGGCTCAGTTAGAAAGACCACCAACAAGTTGTTGGCTCAGTTAGAAAGACCACCAACAAGTTGTTGGCTCAGTTAGAAAGACCACCAACAAGTTGTTGGCTCAGTTAGAAAGACCACCAACAAGTTGTTGGCTCAGTTAGAAAGACCACCAACAAGTTGTTGGCTCAGTTAGAAAGACCACCAACAAGTTGTTGGCTCAGTTAGAAAGACCACCAACAAGTTGTTGGCTCAGTTAGAAAGACCACCAACAAGTTGTTGGCTCAGTTAGAAAGACCACCAACAAGTTGTTGGCTCAGTTAGAAAGACCACCAACAAGTTGTTGGCTCAGTTAGAAAGACCACCAACAAGTTGTTGGCTCAGTTAGAAAGACCACCAACAAGTTGTTGGCTCAGTTAGAAAGACCACCAACAAGTTGTTGGCTCAGTTAGAAAGACCACCAACAAGTTGTTGGCTCAGTTAGAAAGACCACCAACAAGTTGTTGGCTCAGTTAGAAAGACCACCAACAAGTTGTTGGCTCAGTTAGAAAGACCACCAACAAGTTGTTGGCTCAGTTAGAAAGACCACCAACAAGTTGTTGGCTCAGTTAGAAAGACCACCAACAAGTTGTTGGCTCAGTTAGAAAGACCACCAACAAGTTGTTGGCTCAGTTAGAAAGACCACCAACAAGTTGTTGGCTCAGTTAGAAAGACCACCAACAAGTTGTTGGCTCAGTTAGAAAGACCACCAACAAGTTGTTGGCTCAGTTAGAAAGACCACCAACAAGTTGTTGGCTCAGTTAGAAAGACCACCAACAAGTTGTTGGCTCAGTTAGAAAGACCACCAACAAGTTGTTGGCTCAGTTAGAAAGACCACCAACAAGTTGTTGGCTCAGTTAGAAAGACCACCAACAAGTTGTTGGCTCAGTTAGAAAGACCACCAACAAGTTGTTGGCTCAGTTAGAAAGACCACCAACAAGTTGTTGGCTCAGTTAGAAAGACCACCAACAAGTTGTTGGCTCAGTTAGAAAGACCACCAACAAGTTGTTGGCTCAGTTAGAAAGACCACCTGTGAACAAAGATCTCCTTAAATTAGATACAGCAGTAGTCTTTCTTAACATGATAAAAAAATAAAAAATAAAAAGTTAAATGAAGTATATGTCCGCTAGAATTATTTACATCTTTCAACTGACTCTATGTTTTAGATGCAGCAGTATAAGTATTGTCAAAAATTAATAAAATGTACAGTTTCATTAATTGCTTATTTAGGTAGTTAAGTCTTGAGTTAATACACTAAGTAATAAACGCAGCCTTTATGAATTTCCTGATTTTGTTTTAAGTATAAAATGAGCCACGTAGTGGAGAAAGGATAATATTGATGAACAAGAAACCTCATTGAAGAAGACCACACCTCAGATTATACAGAGTTCTAGAGTAGCCTATATGATATGTATATGCCAATCATGCAATACAACCAATCAAGAACTAGAATTTTATTTATTTTACTTTTTGGGAGGAAAAGTAGGATTACACCTTGTTTAGTGAAATAGGATGTGTATGTGATGAATTATCATATATAAACCCTAAAACAGCATGAACCTGAGCATCCCTACATGAAGAACATGCCAGGAACCGTGAAACTTTACACAAAGACAAACTACGAATGCATTAAAAGATTTAAACTGAGGATATAACAAAGATGGCAAATTATGGAAATTTGACAGGCTATGGTAAACACTGGTATGCTCCCAAAGCGGCAATAAAAGCGTGAACCCCAACTTCCCACAATGAAGATAAGTGTTGAAATTATTGTAGTCAAAATCCGACAACTAGTAGTTACGCTTTCATTAATCCCTTAGTTGAAATCCACAGAAAACCACGAAAAAGAGTGAATTGATAAGTTTCCCAGCACAACAAACTTTTGCAAGAGGAAAATATTATAGTGATATATGTTGCTGGGTCTCAATCCAATCTCAGTACTACTGAAGTAACCATACCTAAAGATGCTCTTAAATGGCCTTACCCCCAAACAGTACCACCTCTAAGGTTGATCTGAATAGTTTTGAATTTAGTGTCAAAACTCAATGATGTATATCAAACAAAACTTCCAAGATGAATTCCAGTTCCAAGATTTCTACAGTTTGGATACATCCATGCCAAAGCTTAACGAGAACAAGAACACAGCTTACTAGCCATAATAAACTAGGCAAGATACAGATCCGTCCAATCCGTTAATTAATTATATAAAAGGATTGGAACCTAAGACTTTTACAAGAGAGAAACATTCCCATCTCTCACATTATTGAAAATAATTTCAATATTTTTTTATGATAACATTAAGAGGAAGATTTAGTTTTCTTCTTGCACTCTAGTTCAGCTCTCTTATAACTTCATCTCTTTAGACTTTCCTAAGATTTTCCTTGGATTTTGTCGAGAATGGGAGATCACATGCTATAGGGTACGGAAGCTTTTTTAAAAGACAACATTGTGCCTCTATCTTTTGTTATTGTTCACAACCCAAGGCTTGTCCATGTTTATATAGAATTTAAATGCAAGTTCTCCACTTTGTAAGATCCTAACTACAGTGGGATATGTAGCAAATTTATTAGAAAAAAGAAAATCTCAAAACAGAAAAAAGTCATATTCTGAATTTCTGATTAGGTTGTAGTTCAGACCAGTTTAATAGTTGGATCGCTAATAAATATTTGTAAATACAAGGTCAGTCATATATATGCAATGGGTATAGTTTTTTGATTCATTAGCGATCGTGGAAAGCTACACTATGACAATACAAATAACATCCTTGTATATCTCCAAGGCACAAAGAACTTTAGCATCATCTATGCAAAAGAAGAGCAAGGTACGGTAGCCAGCTGTACAGGCACATTGACAGTGCAGGTCATATGATTACCTGTCTTAAGGCCTTTAACTCTGCTTCAAAGGTGATATCTTCGTAATTTAAAGAAGCAGGAAACAAGTGGTGTTATCATATCCAGAAGCTGAGTACATATTAGCTGCTAGTGCAATCCCAAGTATGAATCATTTTGATTCAGGAGCGGCGACATTTTTGAAATGGCCATGACCAAACTTGTTAGTGCAAGTGACTTGAAGAAGGAAAAAAAAAACGTTTCGTAGACCAACCAGAATCCTAATATGGCCCAGAGTATTTTAATAAGAAAATGTGTGTCTAATGAGTAAAGGAAATCAATCGCTGACAATGGGAAGGCCAATAATGGCGGTACTATGCTGGGTGAAGGGGAAAGGCAGAGCTTGTCAGTGTGTGCCAGCAGTTACATGGCTAAATGTGTGCTGAGAAGTCAAAGACTCAAAGGGCTAGCTGAACCATAGTTGCATGGAACCTGATTCGTTCCAGTTCACGGGGCAGGTACGGGAGCATGGTACGCCACTCATTAGGACTTGGGCACGAGGGGTAGGCTTATATAGTACACTAGGGAACGTGGTACATATTAGGTTCGGTTCTTAAATGTAGGAATCGGAGGTTTTGCATAATCAAATTTTAGAATTATGCTGCAATTTAAGTATGCATACTTTATTTGTTTAAATTTTCATGGTTTTTGTTGTTTATCCTATTGAAAAAGATTTGCCAAAATTTTAATTGGTTTGAATTCTAAATCGGGTCGCTATGAATCGGTCATGTTCCACTGTTCCACCATGAATCCGGGACGATTGAACCCAGGTCATGGTTCACTATAGCGTGCCACGTCCCCGACTTCTATGAGCTGAACAGTTGGAAGGCAGGAAAAAGGCATAGATAAACCATTCAGATATCTCAGAGAATACCTCTACTCACATCTTTGTTCAAGATTACTGACATTTTATTGTGCTACCAAGACACTGTTCTTTATAGCCTCTTTTATTCACAGTATGAAAAGTCTTTAAGTCAATCGTGCAAGATCTTAAATGATGATACAGCCCAGTCGATTATAAGCATCTTCTTTTGCCCTCTCAGATGCAAACTGGCTCCATAGCACCTCTCTCACCCTATCACTATTATCATCATCATCTAAGTTTGTTTCCATGAGTAAGGTTCAGAAAGACAAAGGGCTCCAATGAAGGTTTGACAAAATTTTGCAACTGGTTGTTAGATCAAACTATGGGAAGCTGAAGGATTAACCATAAAATCTAGTAAAGCAAGTGGCACAAAGGGCCTCATATTAGGTTCACATACCGTCATGTGTCAGCTGGGTTTGATATGGCCGGTGTAGGCTGGGAATTAGTCTCATGATGAAAAGAGAGGACAATCGACAGTAAACAAGTTTCAAACCATGAAACAAATACGATTAATGTGGTGCCAAGCCTATCAGCCAAATAACTTATTCACAATGTCTTTTAAGCTCACGTAAGAAAAGAAAAATTGCTCTGACTGCTATAGGGATTTCATCCATTTTAAGTCAACATAGAGGCACAGAACGAACTAAAAAACATATTCCCAAACTTTTCCCTGCCAATGGGTTAACTTTCAACAATCCTATAAAAGGTGTTATATACAGCAAGGTAACTTCTGTAGATAGTGACCAGCTAAGAAGTATGAAGTAGGGAAAGCAACATGTCATCTGACATAAACTATTTGTAGCAGGAATGCAGAGAAACCACTTTAGAATGTCTAATCTTCTGAAATTCTAAATACTACAGAACAGACTTAGCAATCAGAGAGCATTGTGTTTCCTTTTTCTTCAAACAGACTAAGAACCATGTAGATTATTTAAACAAACATTGCCCCAAAGAGAAATTCTAAGGTCATATTGAATGGAGCTGACAACAGTGCAATACAATTTTAACTTGGATGATTACAATTGCAACATGCATCTCATTACTATGTTAAAAATATACTGTGATACAGGCCACAGTCAGAAGATGATGTCCACAATGCGTAGATGACAGCGTATATTTGTTTGTAAATTCCTTAAATATATATATGCAGGTTTTAGGACGCCTTGTCACTTGACAGTAAAAGATGAAAACTTCGAATCGACAGAGAATAACACGGTAACGTTTAAGCACAATACTTTAGAAACTATAACATTCATATGCATCACTATGGAAGGTCATGCATTTAAAGAAAAATATTGATGGTCGAAGGAGAAAATACCCAGAACTAGGACGCATTGCAAGTGAAGCAACTGCCCAGAAAACTCATATGACCAGATCTGAGCAAACATGGAGCTTTTCTGCGTTTCCTCCGAGTCCGATGGGCATGGCCATCTCTCACTGCATTGCGCATATCTT
Organism: Asparagus setaceus; assembly: GCA_012295165.1. Lineage (NCBI taxonomy): Eukaryota > Viridiplantae > Streptophyta > Magnoliopsida > Asparagales > Asparagaceae > Asparagus > Asparagus setaceus. The sequence continues at coordinate 33,801,159 of CM022702.1, forward strand.
CCGCCTTCCTTTGAGCTGATCTAAGCTTGTTCAAAATTTTATCCATCGAAGAAGATCTTTCTTTTTCTAATTTCATCTGATGCAAACAGTAAAAGTATCAAAGAAGGGACAGATGGACTGCAATTTAAATAGTTTGTGAGCAGTAAGGTTCATTGATTAAAGAACCATATAGTAGATCAGGCTGAAAAAATATATGAGAATCATTCTTACAAACTAGTTAACCAATATATCACCAATAGCTCTTGCAAATTAACAACATAATGTCATTATGGGGGATAATGTAACTTTGGAGAAGCACCTCTAGTTTCCGGATTGCTGTCTCAGCTTTTGCTTCCTGTAAGTTCCTCCATGCTCTGATTTTGGCTTCCTCCCTATTATACCTATAAGAAACATGGAAGGGTGAACTGCAAGATTTCTGAATAAAATTACAAGTCTAATACAGGAAATAGGTATATGGCATGGATATCAAGGAGGGACCAAAAAGGTTCTCAAATATGTACATGATTATTATTATTATTCTTGAACGCTTACTTTTCCTATAAACAAATTGTTGACAAACAAAATGCACAAAGAGAATCATGAAGCAAGAGAATCAACTGATACAGGTTGAACAATGCAACAAAAATTATAGATGACAATAATATTTTGGTGATGTCAATGTGCATCACATGAAGACATTCTCAGACTAGACTCTATATTCTTTTCCAGTAGAAAATGCAGTGCAAAATAATGGAAAGAGAGAGAGTTTTGAAATGTTTCGAATAGTTATACAGAAAAGAGAAACAAGAAAAGTATTTTAAGTTTACTCCGATAAGAATTTGGATGGATCTGCAGACTCCAAAGTAGAAGCGTTATCCTCCTCAGACTTGTTCTTCCAATCTATGATGTTTCGCAAACACCTTTCAGAGGAAACATGATTCTTTGGATGCCTGCTCACAGTTACCAGACCATCTACTTGCACATCTCTGACTTCCATCTTTGAGAAATGGGCCTCCAGCTCCACAATAGGATCAGCTGATGGTGGAACTAAAGAGGGAGAGCTTTCAGCCGGGGAAGAATGACTGCTTCCAGAAGGGCTCATCTCTGTTGCCATGTCCTTTAGCAAGACTTTTGGAGAAACAACTATGGAACTTCCGTTGCTATCGAATTTCTCATCTGAATAGTAACTCCAGAGATAATTAGATTACAAATATGAACATAAAGGAATTTTTTTAGATACTGGACGAGATAGAACCGAACATGTATATCTAGAAGATGCTTCTACCAGGATATAACCACAAATACGAAGGGCTAAGCATGCTGTCATTAAAGTGTCTATTTCGTCATACTGATTTAAGTTATTGAAGACCACCCGACATACTGAAGTATTTGCTATTTTGCTATATCAAATCTGCAACAAATTTATACAAGGTGCACAAAAGGTAATAGATCCTAAGAACACGTCATATTTTCATATAATTGAGGAATTTCTATCATAACATTAAACTTGTATTCCTTCTCTGACATAATATGCATTCAGACTGAACATTTTGTTTGACAGTAATGCTATTCTTACTTACTAGGGTTTAAATCTGGAAGTTCAAACTTACAATCATACCAACGGTCCACTGTCACGCATGCGCACATGCACCCACACACATGCACGCACACGTACACACACATAAATATGTACACAAAACATTCACAGTATACAAATAATCAGCATTTGTCAGAATGGGCTCCATATACTCATCTTTACATAATTTTAAAGGAATGTGCTGGCAAGTTCACTGATGCAGGGCATATTTGGATCTAAATTTGGAAAAAAAGATTTGATGTGATTGGATTAATATTTCTTGTTAAGGATTTGATTTTTCTTTTGGTTGAGATCTTTAGTTAGGATTGAGTTTGTTGTTTAGTTAGGAATAAATTTATTATTTTGTTAGGATTGTGATTTCATGATCCATTAGTTAGAATTAGATTTTGTTTTAGTTCTATAAATAATCACTATCGAGTGAGGAAGCATGCATTTGTATCTTTCTATTTTTAAAAAAAGAGCGCAATTTCCATATTTATTTTTTAATTTTTTACCCAAATTATCAATCCAACAGATCGCTATGCTTCCGTTCCTCTTCCCCATTATTTGGTATCAGAGCCAAAGAGATCCATTGTTGCAGCTTCCACATCGGCAATGCAACAATTCGAAGTCCAATTATATTCAATTTCAAACTTGGTCAAGTTCCTTCAACTGCAGAAGATTTGATGTTGGACAAATTTGGATCTAAATCTAGGAAAAAGATTTGATGTGATCGGATTAGGATTTTTTATTAAGGATTTGATTTTTCTTTTGGTTGAGATCTTTAGTTAGGATTGACTTATTGAGTTTGTTGTTTAGTTGGAAATAAATTTGTTATTTTGTTTGGGTGTGTGATCTGATGTTATCCATTAGTTAGAGTTAGGATTTTGTTTTAGTTTTATAAACAATGACGTACTTTTTGATTTGAGGAGAAAAGAATGTTTGTGAGAAGGATTCAGATCCTCTCCAATTAAGTAGTAATTAGAAAGACTTCAATTCCTCTAATCATTGCTGTATATTCCGAATTCAATGGACAAGATCATGCCACGTAGGACTCCACTATTATGATAGTGGTTTTCAAGGAATAGTATTTTCGAAAAATAATGGTTTTCAAGACCATAGTGAATCGTGGCCTAATCCCGCCCCTTGAATTGGGAATATATGATAATGATTAGAGGAATTAGAAAATCACACATTACCACCTAATTGGAGAGGATCCGGATCCTTGTGAGAAACCCTGCGTATGAATTGCAACTAGTATTAGGCATGTGAGTTGCTGGCATGTGATGCGCCTGGGCGTGAAGCCTACATTTGTATCTCTTTTTTTTAAATGAAGAGTCCAATTTCCATATTTGTTTTTTTTTAATCCAAATTAGCAATCTCAACAAATTGCTATGTTTCCGTTCCCCATCACTCATAATTTAGTGTTTTTATGTCACATCCAAGAATATAGGGGACACTATTTCCTATTGGGAAAAATGTCCTATATGTCATAGGAATTGACATTATATTTTCAACAATGTAGATGATGAAATGGGGAACAAAGTTTGACTAAACTATAAGGTTTCACATCCATATCAGCTAAAATGCCCAACTTTAGATTCCAGATGTTGCATTATTCAATGTTGTAATGTTCCAATTGTGCTTCTTTCCCCTTACTGACTTCCTTCCATATAGTATTTCCAAAGACATGAAAAAAATCAAGCATATTAACAAATATTTGTACTACATTGGAAACTGTTTAGAAAGAATGCATGAGAATATGGTACAAACTGATGGACAACAAATGCTTTCGAGGGATAATTTTCACTATTTAGACGATTAAATTTAATTGTTCAATTACTACTTTTGTTATAATAGTGGATGAAAACATGATAAATTGATAATATATAGTTAAAAAACCTAAAAGACATGCAGCACATTCTTATATTATTTTATTCCATTAAAAATAATAACACCCTATCTCAGCATATTTCAAAAAATTGATTTAATTCTTAAAGTAATTTAATTAAAAATTCTAATAGATTAGTGTTAATTAGTGACAAATAACAAACTTAGGAATGTGCATATGGATATTAAGAATCCACACTCCCTTTGAATTTGTATTCTTCATTTCGAATGCAGATTCCACATTTGACATCTGAATATAACCATACATATTGATACACACGCGCCCACAAGCATGCATGCATGCTTGCATTCACACAAATGTGTTAGGGTGCGTGCATCCCAAGGCAGGATAAGGACTAAGGAGGAGCGTTGTGTTACATTGCTGATAACCAGTGTGTTTGTGTGTGTGCGCATTATTCATATTGGTACTTACTCCTTATATCCAATATCTAAAAGAAAATAAATGGGTATGGTGATACTTAGATCCGCTCCATACTCGATTTAAACTTTATGGGTCACCCCTGGCTTGAATAAATTATGGCTTCTTGACTAAATTGTAACTCAATAAGTGTATTTGAAGAAGTTCAAAATACTGAGGATAAAATGAGTTCGGATATACATAGTTATTAGTGGATCAGGATCAGGTATGCATGCCTAACTTATTGGGTTTAGATATGGATACTACAGGTACCAGATCCGCTGATCCTAAATGAAAGTAGTTTCTTAGTTTAATACTTACATTAAGCTTTATCTTGTGTAAATTGACATTGAAACAATAAGTAGTTAATGCTTCAAGCTTCTAGAAATCATAAATAAGATAGCAGTTTTTATTAGCATTAAAAGCTTTGTTCAACATTAGATTGGAAAGGATTGGACAAGGACAACCAAAGGTTGAGAAAACTCCATAAAAGCATTGAGAAAATTTGAGAATGTTTGTCAATTTGACACCAATACAACTCTTAACTTTCTATGAATTGATCCATCGTGGGCATTAAAGGTTAGCTGTCTAGTAGGTTTATTCTTCTTCAGCTCATGTCTCCTACAAAAAAAAACTCCAAAAAGACGAGGACTCTGCTATAAGAGGAAAAATAATGTGATTTAACTCAGTCATCCTATAGGCGCAAAATAAACCAAAGAATTAAAAGCGCTTGCATTAACAAAAATAAAAAGTTCCTATAGGCATCTTAACCCAAGATTAGAAGTGTTCTTACTATAAGTACACCAAATTATTACGTGTTCTTGTTGACTTTAAAGAGATCACAATTCATGGAGGAGGGCTACAGGTAAGCCTAAGAGAAATGATAAGATTATAATTAACGGAGAAAAAAAGACAAGAGGTTGTCAAGTAGGACCTTAGAGAATTTGGTTGGTAGCAATTAAGAAGAACATGATAATGATTACCCTCGTAGACAAGATAGTCCTAGAATTGTAAAGAAGAATATGATTCATGCAACAGATCCCCAAAATTGTTGTAGCTGTATTTCTTGAATTCTATACCATCCAAATCCACATGGAGGCCTAACCCAAATCATGATGCGAAGAGAAAAATCATGAAAGAGAAATCATGTATAGGTCTATGGTGAAGCAAAGGGCTTAGGCCCGATACCTCCAACTTGTCAAGGGTAATCCTGATTTTGGGTAGTTTCTCTTATAGAACATGTATTTTATTCCTATTTGTATTTGAATCTGATGTAGGGTCATAAAATATGAAACAAAAGGCCGCCTCAATGAATGTTAAATTTGGGATAAGGGGTTTGGCAGATCGTCCATTTTTCTTTAACGTGTACCCTTGCATTATACGAAACATTTACCACCAAGAGCCCCAAAACACATGGCTTTTGCTTGAATATGTACATGATATGTTTACATAAGATAACAAAAGAACAGAACATGGAACAAATACCAAAATAAACACAATTGTGTTTCAGCTAGACTCCAAACATTTTCTTGACAAGAAAAAATCAAATCAAACACAAACATGTGAGATACAACGATGCAATGCCCAAAGTTTATAGAAACCTTTGAATTACTTGGATTTATCATAATGAGATAATTGGACATCAAGAACCAAAAGATTCTGCAAAAGAAAATAAAGGAGAGTAGTAAAAGTCCAAACCTCGTGCAGTACCCTGAGAACTCAAATCCGACCATGCATGCACAGCCGCCGACTGCTGAACTATATAAGACTCAACATTATCCGAAATAAATCTCCCACCACCACAGCCCCCAGCTCCCCCTCTGGCGCTACCATAACACTGCCGATCTGTCACTAAAACTCCAGCCAAAAATGGAGAGTTTGCTGCCACATTCACAACTCTCCCACTATCAAAACACGGAACCAGAGGTGAATGAGGTCCAAGAGGGCCACTCTTTGACTTAGGCCGCCTATAATATGAGGCGGGCATGTATCTTCCTGTTCCATCAACAGAAATTGGACTACCGATCCATCTCTCAGCATCCTCCCATTTTGATGGAAGAGCCTTTCCATTGCACAAATATCTGTGTCTGACATTTATTGGCAAGGGCACCCTCTCTGAGCTCCACCCCTTTTGGTAGTTTGGTGTCCAAGGGCTCTTCTTTAAGCTGGTGATGCCTCCAACACAGAATTGTGGGGATAGGAGTGCAGCATTGTGGCTGTTTAGATCAAGGGAGGCGGTTCTTGGAATCCGCTGTTTGTTGATGATCAAAGGGTGTGTCTCAGAATTGAGCCTTTGGTTCTGAATCTTTTCTAAACGTGAAATATTGAGATGGTTACTTTCAGGTTTTAACTAGAGCTGAATTAAAAAATTATATATAGGAACTTTTACATAATGATCAGCATCTTGGTTTTCACCTGTTGGAGAATGAAAGGAGCGATATGATGGGACTGGGAGCTCTTCTTCCTCGAGAATTTCATATTCGTCTTGTTGTAAATCTTTTCCTGCAGCTGAAAACCGAAAACATGATTGAAGATCTCCAGCATTTTTCAATTTCCAAATTTAAAAAAAAACAGAAAGTTAAATTAGGGCTTTAACTACCCCCACAAAATAAGGGGGAAATGGGATAAATTGTTGCCTGATTGAACGGAAAGAGAGAATGATTGAGTCTCTGGATTTAGGATTTCTTCGTTCTCTTTCTCTTGGTCTCCTAAAACTTCATCTTCAACTGTATTTGATGATAATTTGAAGATATTTAGGGTCTTAAAATCTACAGAAAATGAATAATAGATTAGAAAAAACAAATAACAGTACGAAAACAGTAAAAAGATCCAACCTTTTGACCTATCTCCTGGATTCTTACTGTTGGGTGAACCAAAACACACTCTTTTATCAAAATCCTGCATCAAAAAAAAAAAAAAAGTTGAAATAGCAAAAGAAAGGGGAAATTTTCCATTTACTCCATTACATTTCACAGATCCTCTCACCTTCTACAATAATTCGCTTCTAAACGCCAAAAATAAAAGGAAAATAATCCACTAAATCCGCATGATCGAGAGAGAGATGAAAAATTACCGTAGTTGTAGAATGGAGCTTGTACTGTTGACGCTGCTGCTTCTTCTTCTTCCTCTTCTTCATCCTCTCTTCTTCAAACCCTAACCCTAACTCTGACATTCTCTTCTCCTTCCTAGTTCCTCCTCCTCGGATTCCAAAAATATCACCTTTTTTTAACTGCTGCAGTGGCGGGTGAAGAAAGGGAGAAAAGGAAAGTTTACCAAAATTACAGAAATGGCACTGTGAGCGGGTAGCAGTTATTAGAGCATTATTGAGGGGCATTATCGTCATATTGAGAAGTTGTACGATCTTTCGGCGCTTCGGATGTTCACATCGGTGGATCCGCTGTCTGGGTTGGAACATAGCACAGTGTGAAGTTGACCGGTGGGTTTTACTGTGATTTTTGTCCTGGAGTTGTAGGGTGAGACAAAGGAGATGTTTTTGACAGGGTGGAGATGTGGGGCCCGCAAGGCTCTGGTCGGAACTACACGTGTGCTGGCGACAAGGGAAAGCCCATCTCCGAGCGAAATCTGTAGTCTCGTGAACCCACTTATTTGTTTGCTTCTTTGACAAGTGGACATAGAAATTGAAGTATTTTCACTACACTTTGGAAGCCATGTGTTCTCAGGGGTTTTTTTTGCCTTTAATCAAAACTTTTACCCCTATTTATTTTTAAACACAAATACTTCTATTTACACTCATAAATCTAAACAACTATCTCTATTTATCTTTAAATCCAAAATATCAAATACATTCCCATATTCATAACATCATTAACATATATAAAAAAGCAAAAGAGCTGCGACCTTTTTCATGGAACCTGCCTGCTTAGATCAAACAGTGCTAAGATTAGTTAGTGGCCCACCAACTAAGATATTGACTCTTTGACTCTTGCCATCTAGCCCATTTTACATGAGACGTGGCAAACTTTAACTCTTCTCTCTATTCCTCTTCTTTATTTACATCTATCACCAGCTTCTATTCTCTTTCCTTTTTCTCTCTCCATCTCAAAAATCTATCAAAATTACTATCTTCAGAGGAGATTTGGCCGGCTGAAATCTGGTTCTCTCTCAATTGCACTTGAATCATAGGTATCATCTCTTTTAAGGAGTCATAAAGGTCCATGTCTGTGGTTCAATTTTTCACAGGTTATCTTTCTTAGCTTTTTAAAGTGCTCTAATTTGCTATGTTTTGGCATGCATCGACTATGGTGTAGATGGCTTAGGTTTTGCTCACATTTGTATGGAGGAGTCAAAAATCTACATGTTTGAGGTCCAATTTTCATGGGTTTTCTTTCTTGATTTTTTTAGTTCTTTGCTTTGCTATGTTTGGCCATGCATGAACTATGGGGTAGATGTGGTTTGGATTTTGCTCACATTGGTATGATGATTACTTTATTTGACCATGCATTGCTTAAGTAGTGTAAAACTTGGGCTAGATTTTTTTAGGTTCTGTTAGGTTACTATGGTTTCAACATTTTTTCTATAGGTTTGTGGGTTATATTTGTTAATGTGCTTCTGTTGTTCTGGTTGTTTGAATATGTTCTGGTTGTTTGAATATTGAAAAATCATGAGGGTTTATATGTTTGTTAGGATTTTATGTGCTATGTAAGTGAGAGTTTTTGACTCTTTAGCTTAGGGGTTAACTTATTAACAAGAGTTAAAAAATTTCACTCAACGGCCCATTTGCAAGAATTGAACTACAGGACCAGTCTATCTATTTGATGATAGTAAAGGGTCTATCCTCGATTAAACCATTTAAACCATTCACAAAATACCTGTAACTTGATGATAATAAGGGGTCTATCCACAATTAACCCTCTTTATTCTGAAAGATCAACAACGAACTAGATAGTCTAAATGGGTGGGACTTTTTTTTCCATCTTTCTATAAGTAACATAAACTGCATGCAGTTGTTTCTATATATATATTTGCAATATTTGTGCCTAATTTTCTCCATTTTGCATTTTTAGTTGATTTCTAGTTAGATTAATTTTTTTCTTAATGTATGTTACCTATCAATTAAAGAGATACGTTGTCCTTAGTTATGTCAGTCAGAACTTTTGTATGCAAGAGGCATTTTGTTGGGCGCGCGGACCGCGGAACCGTCGAGAGAAACCACCACAAACGATAGCAAAAAACACAATAAAAGAGTAAAGACACGAGATTTACGTGGTTCGCAAGTTGCCTACGCCCACGGGTAAGGAGGGGGATTTCCACTAATAGAAAGAGAGAATACAAATTAGGATTACAAGTTCTCACAAAGAAACCCTAAAAACAAACCTCTCAATCTCTCAAAAGATCTCCTCTCCAAAGATGCACAAAACCCTCTCAAAGGCTGCTCCAAAACGTGCTTGAAACTTACCCTAACAATCAGGTTAGGGGTTATTTATAGCCTCTAAACGAATTGGGTTTAAAACCAATTCCTAATTAGACCCGTTTTGAATGCATTAGTCGACTACAACTCATATTAGTCGACTAATGAATCAGATTAGTCGACTACAACTCATATTAGTCGACTACAACTCATATTAGTCGACTAATGAATCAGATTAGTCGACTACAACTCATATTAGTCGACTAATGAATCAGATTAGTCGACTACAACTCATATTAGTCGACTACAACTCATATTAGTCGACTAATGAATCAGATTAGTCGACTACAACTCATATTAGTCGACTAATGAATCAGATTAGTCGACTACAATGCCTAGTAATTAAACTCTGAACGCTGCTTGTGCATGTTTTTGTGCATGTTCTACACATTTCATGTAGTTTGGCAAGGACATGATGATCATTTTTAGTTATTTTTATTTTCTCATAAGAAGACTCTTTTATGGAGATTTACTTTGAAATGCCCCTTAACTTTTAAAGTTCCCCATGGAACACACTAACGGTGCAGTTTGTTGAATTACTTGAACGACTACTGAACAAGTTCAAATAAGTTTTTCGCGTCTACACTTTGTTATAACCCATTCTTATTGTGTATGTTGTCGAATTATTTAAATATAAATATATAACTTCTATACGTTTATCCTACCTTTTTTTATAGTTGATAATAACGTATAACTATTACAAATATCAGTCTGTTTATAGATTGGTTTTTATGAGTAGCGACGTTGCATGTGCCTCTTGTATATATTATTTTTTGGTAAGTAAGCAGTTTGTTTATTTACCAATCATCAGTAAAGTTTGTACAACCTATACACTCAACGTTTGAATCCTAACAAGTCCAGGATCAAACACACTAAACTGGACAAAAACAATTCACATTTGATTCCTATCAATACAATAATCAACTAAACACAGTAACAAGAACAATTATATCACACAAGGCAACCTCAGCATTCCCAATCAGGTGAATAGATTTTTAGACCTGCACCATTCCTCGATCAGATAAGTATGATCTAAAACCTGCATAGCCACTGCGCATTTCATCCGTCAGCGCTTTTTAACAAACTCTGGCGAAATCATCATCGCACTACACCGGGCTCTATTATAGGTATTGTCTTTCATCTTCACCACCTTGGTACACAATATTTTCACTTCAAAGATGATGTGATGGAGGATCTCATCAATACGCAGCTTCTTTTCCTGAAAAATCATCAGGTTCCTAGCTCGCCATACATGGTATAAACAAGCAGCAGCAACTGCTCTCTTCACTTTCCTGATGCTCGCACTCCCTTTCCAAGCTAGCATCCAATCAATTATGTCCAACCACCTATATGGAGGGTTGGGTTCCTGCACAAAGCTCATAGCTAATTCCCAAAGTTGCATACTGAAGGGACATTGACAAAACAGGTGATCTCTGTTTTCAACCATTACTTCACAAAGAATGCATGAATTCTCCTCCAAAACTCCAATCTGATGAAGCCTAGCCTTTGTAGGCAACCTGTCAAGGCAAGCCATCCATGTGATGAACTTATGTTTAGGAATAGACAAGCTATTCCAAACAATATGAGTCCATTGTTTTTTAACTTGATCCCCCATCAGAATTTTATATGTAGAGGATGAGCTAAATTCTAGTTTAGAACCAAGCCACTTCAAGTTCCCCTCATTTAGAGATATGCACAACAATGCTTCATGTCTGAGTTTGAGCAATTTCTTGAATACCCATGAGAAGTGAGTTTTTATAGCAAGATTCCACACACACTCCTCCTTCAGATAATACCCATGAACCCATCTCATCCATAAGGAGTCTTTCATGAGAACAAGAGACCATAAATTTTTCATAACAAGACTTTTGTTTAATGTGGGAATATGTTGTAATCCAAGACCTCTGCAATTTTTTGGTTGACATACCTGTGTCCAGGCTACCTTAGCCTTGGAGTGCTGGCCATATGAACCCATCCACAAGAAGTCTCTACAAAGCTGCTCCACATCTTGAATGACACCTTTTGGCAGCAAGAAGATACTCCCCCAATATGCATGCATGCTATATGTTATGGTCATAACCGCTAATTCATGATTAGAGAAGAAAACCTCGCACGATTAAGTAAGAAGAACACTTTACCCCATTGGCTGGAGACAACTCATGTCCTCTTGTCGAGCCCAGCAGACCCCTCACATCTTCCATATGAGCCAGATCATGACCGCCGACTGCCTTCGTGGACGACGCGAAAGGCGGTACTAGTCGTCTCTTTAGCCGACTGCCTTCGTGGACGACGCGAAAGGCGGTACTAGTCGTCTCTTCAGCCGAAGGCCTTCGTGGACGACGCGAAAGGCGGTACTAGTCGTCTCTTCAGCCGACTACCTTCGTGGACGACGCAAAAGGCGGTACTAGTCGTCTCTTCAGCCGACTACCTTCGTGGACGATGCAAAATGTGGTACTAGTCGTCTCTTCAGCCAATTGCCTCCGTGGACGACGCGAAAGGCGGTATGAGTCATCCCCATGGACACTTGACATCCCTCACTCGCCCGAGGTGGCTCCCTCGACTTAAAATGACGGTTACTTGAAGATTGGTCCTGACAACATGTCCGTCTCGCATTAAATGCATTGTCAGCACCTTAATACCTCCATCTCTCATGATAATTAAGGCACCTCGGACTAATCCGACTGTGGACATTGCCAATCCCATCCCATTAATTACGAAGGAACAGTGCTAACTCTTAAATCAATTCGCAATCTGACACCTGTATAGGCGAATAGCCGTAGCCGACAACGAAAGACATCTATCCAGTCGTCATTTGACACTTGGAGGGAAGGATTAACTCGATGATTAGCTTTCTCACCAGATGAAGAGACAAAAATACCCTCCTACCCTAGGTATAAAGAGGGAACTGTTCAGTGAACCGCCAAGGTGAGATCTTTTTTCTCAGTGAATTTCTGCTCTTGCATTCTTCTCATTTTTTCTTCATATACTGACTTGACCGTCGGATGGATCATCGGAGACCCCAACTCCACCCTTCCACAGGTTTTCTCCTTCGCGTAGGTGAACCCCCAGCTTGACACCATCACCGGATATTAGAAGAGGAGGCGGACTCCATTCAATTAAGAAACTAACCCAGCAGAGTTTAGTGACTATGTGATTTCATACATCAACAGTTTTGGCGCCCACCGTGGGGCCTCCTTTCTTCTTCTAGCAACCATGTCCGGAGGTGACGATCTTACCAGGATGGGGAACCTACCCTTGGGCTACGTTACTCAAGCCCAGCTCCAGGAATCCACCGAGAAGATCACCCAAACCATGCAAGCCCAGCTCAAAGCCTTTGCCGACGAGCTCTTCAACCGTTTCCCTACTCCCGCAGCACAGCAAACCACTTCGACTGTGGCCCAACCCTCCGCCAGCCGCCATTCTACCGCCCATGGCATCCATCAGCTCGCCGTACAGCAAGTACCGATTCCTGAGACTCCTCTCATTGCCAAGCCAAGAAGACAACAGCAAGAGCGCACCTCTCAACCACTGCAGATGCAGCCGACCCCGCGCACTAACCCAAGACGCCGCTCTCAAATCTATGATGTTACTGACAAGAGCCCTGGCCCTAGTCATCACGAGGAGGAACCAGACATCGAAGCTCCGAGACCTCTACGCTCAGGACGCGCCGCCCCAGTTGCCTCAGCCCATCAACTGATAGGCGGCTATGATCAAGTGTATCGACCTGTTGCTGACGCCATCGTAGGAAACACTCCCTTCACTGACTCCATTATGAAGGCGCCAGCCGAGAAGTTCAAGATGCCACCGATGGACAAGTACAAAGGAGAAGGAGATCCAACTGAACATGTGCAGAACTACCACGACACTATGATCATGATGCAGGCACCAGAAAAGACCATCTGTCGCTACTTCCCAGTCACCTTGACCGGTAGCGCCAAGCTTTGGTGGAATGCCTTGGAGAAGAAGTCCATCGGAAGCTTTGAGGAGCTCAGCCGAAAGTTCATTCATCATTTCCTAGCTAACTCCAAACCCAAGCTACCACTCAGTGTACTCATCCAAACCAGGCAAGAGCCAGATGAGGATCTCTGAGCTTACATTAAAAGATTCCAAGCAAAGAGATTAGAAGTCGAAGATCCAGGGAACAAAGTCGCTATGACGGCTCTAGTGGCGGGACTACGACCAGGCGACCTATCCAAAGCCTTAAACAAGAAGCCAATCAAGAGCTATGAGCACCTTTTGGCTAAGGCACATGCCTATATGAATATGGAAGAAGCCGAAGCTTATAAGATAGTAGCAGAAATGGCAGAATCCAGCCAAACAACTGTCCCATCCTCGACAGCCGCCCCACAACCAGCTCCAGTGACTCCCCAGCCTATTCAGCCGACTCCATCTGTAGCCCCTGCTACGACTCCGGCCGCCTTCCCAGCCAAGCCAAGTCAAAATCCGCCTCGAAGAGAAGATCCCAGCAATCCCCCAAGGAACTCCTTCCCTAAGAACAACAATCGAAACGGTCGGTTCGACAGGAGGGACGACAGAAGAACCGACGCCCCTCCTCCAGTCTTCACGGTCCTCAACACATCCCTCTCTGGGGCCCTTGATAGGGCCCAGAATGAGGGGCTCCTTACCACTCCCCCGCCGCCGATGAGATCAGATCCTCGCAGGAGGGATGAACGACAGTTTTGTCGATACCATAGAGATCATGGTCATAACACTAGCAACTGCCGTGTCCTGCAGAGAGACATTGAGGACCTCATCAATAGGGAATTCTTGAAGAACTTAATTAGGAGAGACCCACCTCCCAAGAGGGACGACCGGAGGTCTCGCTCTAGGTCGCCTCGACCTCGACCCGTGTCGGACCGTCGAGAAGTTGGGCAAGGCAGTCGGGGAGTCATTAACACCATTAGTGGTGGTCCTACCCTTGGAGGAGAGTCCAATAATGCTCACAAGAGATATGCTAAGCATGCTTTGTGAGCGTATAGTTGTGACAAGAAGCTGCGGTTGGATATGCCCATCTCTTTTAGTGATGCCGACTTAGAAGGAGTTGAGACGCCTCATGACGACCCCATCATCATCTCGGTCGACATTGATGGCTTTGAAGTGAAGAGAATCATGATAGACACGGGGAGTTCTGTCGATATCTTATTTTTGGATGCATTCAACCGCATGGGCATTGACAAGACAAAGATGCAACCGTCTCTGGGTCCACTCATCGGCTTCACAGGGCATTCTCAACTGCCAGAAGGATTGATCACTCTCCCCTAACGGTCGGACATCCCCCCTGCCAGTCGACTGTCAACGTCCAATTTGTGGTGATGGACATCAAGTCGGCACACAACGTCATTCTAGGCTGGACATCCCTTCATCTCTTACGGGCTATCCCATCCACTTATCACCAGATGATCAAGTTTCCAACACCGGGTGGAGTCGGGATAGTCAGGAGCAACCAGCGAGAAGCTAGAGCCTGCTACGTGCTCTCCACCAAAGGGAAAGGAGTAGCCATAGCCATGCCTATTGAGAAGACTAGCCAACAGTTCGAGAAGACGATGGAGCGAGAGAGGACGACCCCGGTTGAAGACTTACATGAAATCCCTGTAGACAACGAAGGCAAGAAGACAATCAAGATCGGCTCAAACCTTTCAGAGCCACTGCGGGGAGCACTAATTTCTTTCCTCTTAGCTAACCTTGACGTGTTTGCCTGGGGGTCAGAAGACATGCCAGGCATCTCTCTTGATGTTATTTGCCATGAGCTCTCTGTCGACCAACATAGCAAGCCGATTCGACAGAAGAAAAGACACTTGGGCCCTGAACGACAAAAGGCAACAGCTGAAGAAGTCGAACGGCTCTTAAAGGCCGGCTTCATTCGGGAAGTCCAATATCCCGAATGGTTAGCCAATGTGGTGCTAGTGAAGAAAGCCAATGGCAAGTGGAGAATGTGTGTAGATTTTACGGACCTCAACAAAGCTTGCCCCAAAGACAGCTACCCCCTCCCACGCATTGATCAATTGGTGGATGAAAGTGCAGGACATTAACTGCTAAGTTTCTTGGATGCTTTTTCTGGCTACAATCAGGTCCGCATGGCAGTGCATGATCAAGAGAAAATAGCTTTTATCACTGATCAGGGGATATTCTGCTACAATGTCATGCCCTTTGGTCTCAAGAATACTGGGGCCACTTATCAGAGACTTGTGAACAATATTTTCAGGTCTCAAATGGGTCGCAATGTGGAAGCTTACGTAGACGACATCCTAGTGAAGTCAAAGTTAGCTGCTGCCTACATAGCCGATCTTGAGGAAACTTTTTCCACCCTACGGCATTACCTCATGAAACTTAACCCGGCAAAATGTGCTTTTGGAGTGCAGTTAGGAAAGTTTCTAGGGTTCATGATTACCCAGCGAGGCGTTGAGATCAACCCGGAGAAGATAGATACTATCGAGCGGCTATCTGAGCCACGCACCATGAAGGACATCCAAAAGCTCAATGGCAAGATAGCCGCCTTGGGACGTTTCCTCTCCAAGTCCGCTGAGAGGAGCCTCCCTTTCTTCAAGATACTCAGGGGAACCAAAGACCCCAAAAAGAAGTTGGAATGGACCGAGGAGTGCTGCGCCGCCTTCAAAGAGCTCAAAGCCTACTTGAGCACCAGGTCGCTGTTGAGTCAACCAGTTGAAGGAGAAACACTGTATCTCTACCTAGCCGTCTCCCCCGAGGCAGTCAGCTCAGTTCTAGTTCGAGAGGAGGGCCACATTCAGAAGCCTGTGTATTATGTCAGCCGGATCCTCAGAGCAGGAGAGTTGAAATACCCTCTGGTCGAAAAGGCATCCTTCGCCCTCGTTACAACTGCTCGTATGCTTCGTCCTTACTTTCAAGCACACTCCATCATTGTGCGGAGGAGCCTACCCTTGAAAAAAGCTTTGGGGAGTCCGACCACCTCTGGAAGAATGGTCAATTGGTCGATTGAGCGTAGTGAATATGATGTGCAATTCGAGCCTCGCTCCACCATCAAAGCTCAAGTTTTAGCAGACTTCCTCATCGAATCAACCTCGCCAGATGGCGAACCGGCAGAACTTCCCCCCACAGACCAGTCCTCCCCAACAGAAAAGGAAAGCAAAGTGAGACAGCCGACAACTCCCCCCGCCTGCTCCACTCCCGAGTCCGATTCACCAGAATTTGCCTCTTGGTGGGGGCTAAGGGTGGACGGATCATCAAATAAAGCGGCAGAAGCGGCGTAGTCTTACCCGATCCGGATAAGCGATTCTTGAGCAATCCATTGCCTTTGAATTTCCTGCCTCAAACAATGAAGCCGAATACGAAGCACTCATCATCGGCCTAAAAGCCGCCTTGGCAATCAAAGTTGAAAACCTCTACATATTCGCCGACTCCCAACTTGTAGTCCACCAAGTCAATGGCAAGTATGCAGCCAGAGATAAGAGGATGGCTCAATATTTGAAGATAGTTAAGGATTTGCTAGCCCAATTCACCAATTTCAAGATTGCTCAAGTCCCTCGTGCTCACAACGCCCGAGCGGACGCCTTATCAAAACTTGCTTCGACCAGCTCCGCTCACAATTTTGGACCAATTTACACTGACACGCTTAGATGCCCCAGCATCGCAGAAGCCTTCTCGGATGTCATGCAGGCCGGCGCCGTTTCAGAACCATGCTGGATGGACCCCCTTATCTAGTTCTTGACCAGTGGAGCCCTACCTGCAGATGCTGCTCAGGCGAGGAGCCTACAGAGAAGTGCTCGCCGCTACCTTATGATCGACAATCAACTCTATCGGCTATCGTATCATAGTAGTGGTGTAGGACCTTATCTTCGGTGTCTCCGACCCGCTGAAACCGATTATGTTTTGAAGGAGGTTCATGAAGGCGTCTGCGGAAATCACCCAGGAGCTAGAATACTAGCTCAGAAGGTCATTCGGCAAGGATATTACTGGCCCACAGTAATAGCCGACTCCAAAAAGCTTGTCTCGACATGCAAAAGATGCTAAATTTTTGCAGAAATCCCAAGAGCCGCTGCCACGTGTTTGGTGTAAAAATCTCCTCTCGGATTTGAATTGCTTGTTTACAAATCAAGAATTGGCTTTTACAGCGAAGGAAGGCCCTTCTTGTTTAACGGGTTCGCCGGTGGCGGTAGGGCCTCCCTCGATGCTCGAGCCGAAGTTTGCTTCCCTTGGACGATCGATCGACGTTGCGGTCGAGCCGGTCTGATGAAGCTTCGGAGTTGATGGAGTTCGGTTCTACCCGAGCTTGATGAATTGCCAAGGCCGAAAGAGGCTAGCATGCAAGAGTTTGCGAAGAGCCAAGAGTCTCCAGATCTGAGAATTCAGATTGAGACTTTAAATTTGCCAAGCCTCTCCATCAAAATGCCCCCCTCCTCATGTGGAGATGGTGGCTTATAAATAGGCAAGGAGAGGCATGGCCACTTCCTTGATTTGTGGGATATGGCCATGCCCAGTTGAGGAGAGCCATACTCTCTATGGTGCCATCCCTTTGACTTGTGGGATGTGACCACTAATGGGTGAGGAGCACCATGCTCTCTGTGGAATGTGACCACTATGGGATGTGACATCTCCCATGCTTCAAGTGGGCGGTCTTGGGAAGTTCAGGGCGAAGCTTGCCTTATGCAGCGAAGCTTCAATCATTCGGCGGTAGCGACCCTGGCGAGCTTGGTCTTTGGCGGCTCGCATGCAGCGAACCAAGGGTCTGCAGGCGAAGCCTGTGCCTTCAGCGGCTTCCAAGCAGGCGAGCCAGGTATGGATGGCGAGCTCGAGCATTGGTGGCGATCTCGAGCTGCAGTGTAGGCAAGCTCAAGAACAAGTTCGGGCGAGCTCCAGCTACAGCGCGAGCTCTTGGTCTTCAGGCAAGACTAGATCATACAGCGAAGCTTTGGGGTCATTCAGCGAGCTTGGTTCAGGCGAGCTTGGCCTTCAGGCGAGCTTGGTTCAGGCGAGCTTGGCCTTCAGGCGAACTCATGCCTTCAGGCGAGCTTGAGCTCCAACCCTCCAGGCGAGTTTGCGGGTGAGCTTGCCCTATGCAGACGAGCTTCAAGCACGCAGGCGAGCTCCAGGTCTTCATGCGAGCTTGCTCTTGGCTCCTTTGCAGGCGAGCTTGCTCTACAGGCGAGCTCCAGAACATGCTACGAAGAACAGGTCGTAACTTTCAAACCGTACGTCAGAATTGGACGAATTATATATGAAAATCGACTATCTCGACGAGACGGAGCCAACCAAACCAACTAGAAGGATTCGGTTTGCTCCGGTCATTTTGCCCAATTCCTTCCGGTTTGAGAGATATCAGCACTTTTGTCTATTTTGTAAAGTCAAGCATTCAGGTGAACTTAACCTTTAGGCGGGCCTGACTTTCCTCAGATGGGCCTGACTTCACTCAGATGGACCCTTAAGCTCTTTTGCTTGTTCCGAGTTGCTGTGCAGGGATTAAGGCAATTTTTATTGCCTACACCACGGAGCTAACTCCCATCTCCTGCCCCATTCCCTTCGCCCAGTGGGGGCTAGATATATTGGGACCCAGTGGGGGCTAGATATATTGGGACCCCTTCCCCTTGCTTCAAGACAGCGCAAGTTCCTAATAGTCGCTATCGATTACTTCACCAAGTGGATCGAAGCTGATCCCCTGGCAAAGATTAGAGAAAGCAACATCACTAGTTTTGCATGGAAATCTATTGTGTACCGGTTCGGCGTTCCCCGCTCGTTCATCACAGACAACGGCACTCAATTTAGCAGCAAGGGATTCCAGGACTTTTGTGAAGAATGGGGGATTCGACTCAAGTTCGCCTCAGTGGCTCGCCCCAAATGCAATGGACTGGCAGAAGCCGCTAACAAGTGTGTCCTCCAAGCCTTGAAGAAGAAAGTAGACAATGCCATCGGAAATTGGGCCGAAGAATTGCCAAACATCATATGGTCATACCGGACGACTCATAAAAGCTCTACGGGTGAAACTCCCTTTAAGTTGGCCTATGGAGCGGAAGCAGTGACTCCCGTAGAAGTCGGCATGCCTACCATCCACCTACAGCACTTTGATGAAGATGAAAATTTCGCGAGGCTTCGGGTAGAACTAGACCTCGTCGATGAAGTCTGGGCTACAGCGTTGCGTCGCCAAATTGTCAACCAGTAACGAGTCACCCGATACTATAATAGCAAAGTCCGACCAAGAAGGTTTTGCGTCAGCGATCTTGTTCTCAGAAAAGCGGCGTTCGACAAGGACACCAAGCGTGATAAGTTGGCGCCCAATTGGGAGGGACCATACACCATCCTTGAAGAATTGCGACCAGGCACTTACCGGCTTAGAAGCCCAGATGGAAGGATACTACAACATCCATGGAACATCGAGCACCTTAGGAAGTTCTTTCAATGACTTTTGCATTGTAAATCTTACTCAAGATATTTCAATATAAATAGACCTTTGCCCCTAACTATGATTGTCTCTCTTATATTATGCAAGGAACGTCTTAATGACGTAGTTGCTATTGGACAGCGCTTCGTTCATCACGACAGGTCGAAAACGTCCTTCTTGCTAAAAACGAGTTGTAACAACCCAATCTCACTTGACAAGGCGGGAAAATCTCTTGGTTGAATCCGAGTTCAGGATCCCCTTCCGGCTAGGCTGAGTCAAGGAACCCTTCTCGTCAAAACGAGTCAAGGAACCCTTCTCTCCCGGTCGCGATAGGCAATCTGACTCGCTCAATTAAGAAGATGCACCCCACACGTTAAGTCGAATCGGATTGCCCAACCTCGCTAAGCCAAGTTGAGACATTCGTATCTGCTCGCCACAACAGGACAACATTAAAGTGTCTCTCATCCTTCAGCATTGCCGAGTCATCGCCCACGCTTGGGCCGACTCGAAAAAGACCTAGGCGCCGCGTAAGTCCTAGGCACCCAACCTACGGGTTATCGATTTCCGAGTGGCCGCACCCATTGGGGTCGACTCCTAAAGACAGGCTTACTCTTTGCCTTAAAAATAGAGGTCGACTATGCCGAAAAAGACCTAGGCGCCGCGTAAGTCCTAGGCACCCAACCTACGGGTTGTCGATTGCCGAGTCGCCGCACCCATTGGGGCCGACTCCTAAAGACAGGCTTACTCTTTGCCTTAAAAACAGAGGTCGGTTATGCCGAAAAAGACCTAGGCGCCGCGTAAGTCCTAGACACCCAACCTACGGGTTGTCAATAGCCAAGTCGCCGCACCCATTGGGGCCGACTCCTAAAGACAGGCTTACTCTTTGCCTTAAAAATATAGGTCGGCTATGCCGAAAAAGACCTAGGCCAGAAGTCCTAGGCACCCAACCTACGGGTTATCGATTCGAGTGGCCGCACCCATCGGGTCGACTCTAAAGACAGCTTACTCTTTGCCTTAAAATAGAGGTCGACTATGCCGAAAAGACCTAGGCGCCAGAAGTCCTAGGCACCCAACCTACGGGTTGTCGATTGTCGAAGTCGCCGACCCATTGGGGCCGACTCCTAAAGACAGCTTACTTTGCCTTAAAAACGAGGTCGGTTATGCCGAAAAGACCTAGCGCCACAGAAGTCCTAGACACCCAACCTACGGGTTGTCAATAGCCAAGTCGCCGCACCCATCGGGTCGACTCTAAAGACAGCTTACTCTTTGCCTTAAAAATATAGGTCGGCTATGCCGAAAAAGACCTAGGCGCCGCGTAAGTCCTAGGCAGCCAACCTACGGGTTGTCGATTGTCGAGTCGCAGCACCCATTGGGGCCGACTCCTAAAGACAGGCTTACTCTTTGCCTTAAAAATAGAGGTCGGCTATGCCGAAAAAGACCTAGGCGCCGCGTAAGTCCTAGACACCCGACCTACGGGTTGTCAATATCCAAGTCGCCGCACCCATTGGGGCCGACTCCAAAAGGCAGGATCATTTCCTATGTCGAATAGTAATTTATCTATCTAACCTTTAGACAGGCTTACATTGTCCTTGGTCCCGTGTATTTGAGAATTTGCCCCAATTCTCGTTGATCTTCCTCCGACAGAGGCTTCGGCTCCAAAGCCTCTCTTCTTATCTCGGGCCAGCTCGAACACCCCAAATTAGAGTCGTCCCCTGTTATCTAGAGGAATCGGTCCTTGCACCCTTTATTTGATTTAGGGAGCTCGAGAATAATCTTAAATTCTCCTGTCACCTGAAGGTGGTAATGAGGCGATTTCAACAAGCACACCGTGATGACTCAAGATACGTACTTGGGTCAATCCCCAACCAACAGCAAATGATAGTGAAGCTTACCAAGGTGGCGATGGAGTTGGGCTTCATCTGCATAGGGGACACACCCAAGGCCTCAAACACCCTGTGGAGAAACGGATGCAGCGGCAACCGCAGACCGCATTCCAGACGTTTAATGTAGAGGGGGCTCTCCCCTCGCCATGACAGTACACCGGCGTTGACACCGCCGGCGCTTCTTGTTTGAATCCCTTGGGGATATCAAACTTTTAATGAAGAAGACGCATCTGAGCCTGAGTCACTTTGGAGTGGAACTCATCCAGTTGCTTTCGACGATCGGAATCCATGGCGGATGATCTTCTGAATTGCTGAAAAATTGCCGGAGCTTCTTCCAGAAATGTAGAGAGTGAAAGTATGTTCCCTAGGGGGGTCCACCAACAATGGATCAGTCCAGGATCAACGAACCAGATTAAAAGCGCAGAACCCGAAGCGTTGCCTCGAAAACCAAAAGATCATTTTCTTTACTTTATAATGGAACCTGCTATTGGGCCCAAGAAACAAAGCGTCGCCAGCCCAAAAGCTGTCCGCTAACGTCAGTTACATCCCATCGCAAGAATCTTCGAGACTCTCCCCGAATGAGCTTCTGTTCACCCCGAGCCGTGGTATTATTTCATTCGCACCCGTTTCCAACTGGCTCCGAACGAAAGGGGCCAACTGTTATGGTCATAACCGCTAATTCATGATTAGAGAAGAAAACCTCGCATGATTAAGTAAGAAGAACACTTTACCCCATTGGCTGGAGACAACTCATGTCCTCTTGCCGAGCCCAGCAGACCCCTCGCGTCTTCCATATGAGCCAGATCATGACCGCCGACTGCCTTCGTGGACGACGCGAAAGGTGGTACTAGTCATCTCTTCAGCCGACGGCCTTCGTGGACGACGCAAAAGGTAGTACTAGTCGTCTCTTCAGCCGACTACCTTCGTGGACGACGCGAAAGGTGATACTAGTCGTCTCTTCAGCCAACTGCCTCTATGGACGATGTGAAAGGCTGTATGAGTCGTCCCCATGGACACTTGACATCCCTCACTCGCTCGAGGTGGCTCCCTCGACTTAAAACGACGGTTACTTGAAGATTGGCCCTGACAACATGTCCATATCGCATTAAATGCATTGTCAGCACCTTAATACCTCCATCTCTCACGATAATTAAGGCACCTCGGACTAATCCGGCTACAGACGTCGTCAATCCCATCCCATTAATTATGAAGGAACAGTGCTAACTCTTAAATCAATTCGCAATCTGACACCTGTAAAGGCGAATAGCCGTAGCCGACAACGAAAGACATCTATCCGATCGTCATTGACGCGTGGAGGAAGAGTGACTTCGATTATTAGCTTTCTCACCAGATGAAGAGACAAAAATACCCTCCTACCCTAGGTATTAAGAGGGAACTATTCAGTGAACCGCCAAGGTGAGATCTTTTTTCTCAGTGAATTTCTGCTCTTGCATTCTTCTCATTTTTTCTTCATATACTGACTTGACCGTCGGAGGGATCATCGGAGACCCCAACTCCACCCATCCACAGGTTTTCTCCTTCGCGTAGGTGAACCCCCAGCTTGACACCATCACCGGATATTAGAAGAGGAGGCGGACTCCATTCAATTAAGAAACTAACCCAGCAGAGTTTAGTGACTGTGTGATTTCATACATCAACACTATATATAACCGATTTAATTAATTGAAGCCTCCTAGCAAAAGATAAAAACTTAGATGTCCAACTTCTGATCTTAGATAGAATCCTCTCAATGAGCACAGCACAATCAGCTGAAGTAGGGCCTTTAGAAAATAGAGGAATCCCCAAGTATCTCACAGGCAGAACACCTTCAGAAAACCCCAAGTGTTGTAGTATAGACCTCTTAATATTATCAGCAACACCTCCGAAGAAAATCTGACTTTTAGTCAGGTTTGCACACAGCCCAGAAACATGGGAGAAATGAGAGAGCTTCAAAGCAAAGTGTTTAATGGAGTTCCAGTCTCCCTTGCAGAATAACATCATGTCATCAGCAAAACATAGATGGGTTAGTTTATTACTCTTGCCTTTAGGATGAAAACGAAATCCCTTCACTTCTCCAAGATCAGCCAAACTTCTACTAAAATACTCCATCACCAGGGCAAATAGATAGGGTGAGATTGGATCTCCCTATCTCAGACCTCTTTTACCAAGGAAAGGTGG
The DNA here is from genome assembly GCA_012295165.1 of Asparagus setaceus. NCBI lineage: Eukaryota > Viridiplantae > Streptophyta > Magnoliopsida > Asparagales > Asparagaceae > Asparagus > Asparagus setaceus. The sequence goes on from CM022702.1 coordinate 33,824,859, forward strand.
AGAAGGCTGACCATTAACTAGAATAACAAATGAAGTAGTGGTAACACACTCCATCACCCAACTAACATATTTGATAGGAAAGCCAATGACTTTAGGAACAGACTCAAGGACCTGCCAATTGACTGAATCATAGGCCTTCCTCAGATCTATTTTTAAGGTGCATCTAGGAGAGATATGTTTTCTCCCATACATATAAACAAGCTCTTGAGCCATTAGGACATTATGTACAATGCTTCTTCCTCTAATAAAAGCTCCTTGGTTCTCACCCACAACAGAGGGAATAACTCTTCTAAGCCTATTGGTTAAAACATTTGATATGCATTTATACAATGTGTTGCAGCAAGCAATAGGTCTATGGTCAGAGGTAGTATTTGGATTTTGAACTTTAGGGATAAGGGTGATAGAAGTGGAATTCAGTGACTTGAGAAGTTCGCCATACCTGAAGAAATCTTTCACTGCAGTGAGTACATCATTTCCCACGATGTTCCAAGTATCATTATAAAACTGAGAAGAAAAACCATCTGGACCTAGGCTTTTGTTTGGATTAATCTGAAACAGGGCAGTTTTGATCTCATGCTTAGTGACTGGCCTGCACAAATCAATGCAGTGTTCATTGCTGACAAGAGGACCGCTGGCTAAAATAGACATAGATGGTGCCTGGCTCAAAACTTCAACTCCCAAGATGCCTTTGAAAAACCTCACAAGTTTCTCTCGAATATTTTCTTGTTTAGTGAGTTGGATCCCCTGAGAATTCATGATTGATAATATAGAATTTCTCATCTTTCTTTGTTTCACATGAGCATGAAAGAATCCACTGTTGCCATCACCAGATTTGATCCATTCCACTCTAGCTTTTTGCTGCAAAAACATTGATTCATACTTGAGAAGAGTGAGAAAGTTCTTAAGCTGTATCCTCTCACAAGAGATTAGATTGATATCAGAAGGATTATTAAGGACTATCTGTTGGGCCTGGTGAAGATCTTCCCTTGCCTTCTTAACTCTACCAGAGACACCACTAAAATACTGTGAATTGAAGATTTTAAGCTGATATTTAACCGCCTTCAGTTTTTGAACAAGTCTAAACATTGAGGTCCCTTGAACCTGCACACTCCAAGCTTTAATAATCACTCCATTGAATTTAGAATGGCCACTCCAAAAATTGAAGTACTTGAAGAAAGGCTTTGAATTAAAAGGGATATGATAAGAAACTAGTGCAGGACTGTGGTCAGAAATGCCTGGGGGGAGGAACTCTGCATCAGTAGATGGATAGCAACCAATCCAGGCCTCATTGATTAAAACTCTATCAAGCTTACAGAACACATGCTTATTAGACCAAGTATAATAACATCCTTTAAACTTCATATCCATCAGCTTAGTGTCACTAATCAAGCCCTGTAATTCCATCAGCTCATTTCTAGTAACACTTCTACCTTGTATTCTCTCTCCAACATCAAGTATACAATTGAAGTCCCCTAAAACTACCCAAGGCCATTCATTGTAGAGCCAATAGATCTGAGGTCATTCCAAAGGGAGCTTCGGAGGTTGGCTTGATTAAAACCATAGACAAAAGTAGCAAACAAATTATTGCCGCATTTTGTCGCTGACAAAACAATGAACCAACCGAGCAGTAGCATTCAAGCACTGAAGATCAATAACAGTAGGATCCCAAATCACGATAATTCTCCCATGAACATCCAAGTCTAAATTATGTGTGAACAACCAATTAGGAGCACATTTGTTAACAACAATGGAGGCATGCACTGGCTGGATTTTAGTTTCTAACATACCAAGAAAAGAAAATTTATGTACATTGATCAAATTCTTAACCTCCTTTTGCTTGTTAGGGTGGTTAGGACCCCTAACATTCCAACATCTAAATGATTTCATCCTGGTTGGGATGAGCTGCCCCTACCTCTAGTAATCCTGTGGCCTTTAACAGTTGAAGTATTTGCAAGATTAAGGCCCTTCTTTTTGGTACTACCAATCTTATGTGATAAATCAACAAATAAATCGATGCCTTCATCATTGTGAACACTGATAGGGGTAAATTCATTTCTGATTCTAACCCCAGCAGCTGGAACACTAACATCACTCACATTGGCTTGTACATTTCTAGCTCTAACCAAGCTCCAATTAGTCTCATCATCATCAGGACAATTGCTCTCAGGAGGGCTCTTATCAATAGTATTGGCCATTTCTATTTCTATAGTTGCAGGAGGGGTTTTAGGCACCCAAATTTGCTTGGTACTCTTATTTCTACATTTCTCAGTTTTATGACCAAACACTTTACAGTGAGAACATCTTGGTGGTATTCATTCATACTCAACTTATTGCTCAAATTCTCTACCCCTAGGACCTTTAATGTGTAGAGTTTTTGGAAGATCAAAATCAGCTTGGATCTCTGTGCAAACTCTTGCGTAAGAAATTCTATCCTTTTTGGCTATAATACTATCTGTGCAAACCAGTTTTCCTATCGCACTAGCCAATTTACTCAAGGCTCTTTCATTCCATAAATGCAGCTTCAGATTGGGAAATTTGACCCAAAATGGGAATAGATGATACACTTAGATTCTCCAAATTAATATCAACAGACCAAGGCATGAGAAAAAGAGGTTTACTATCGAAATACCACGGGCCCTTCTGAAGAATTGCTAATTTTGATTCATTTGATTGAAATTTGAACAAGAATATACCTGAATCCATGGCAAGAACATCAATAGGGCCGTGTTCCCCCAATGCTTGGCCATGAAATTCTTGATTGAATTGTAAGGAGCTTTGAATCCCAACACATATCCAACAAGGGCAAATTTCCACTCATCAACTCCACTATCCCACTCAGATTCATCAAACTGAATGCATTTAGAATCTACAAATTGCTGAGCAACAAAAGAGAGATTTAACCCATTTTCTTTTTGTCGATTGCCAGCAACTACCGACGCCCACGATGTCTTGGGCTGAGCTAAAACCTCTTGAGAGTCAGCAACACCATCTTGAGAGGCTTGGGAGATGACTGCTTTGTCTTGATTCATGTTGACGTAGCTAATCAGATCTATGGAAGAGGCGGGGAAGAAGAAGGAGGTGCACGTTAGCAAGAAGGGCTAACATGCACCGAGAATCGCCACAAGATCACCCCCTTTAGCATGAATTTTTTATTTAAAAGACATGGCGTGGAATATTTCAGTGTATTCTTGTATATTTTATTATTTTTCACTAGATACTTGAATATTCCTACATTCTGCTTTATAAATTTTATTAAATTTTTTGTTTGTTCTCATTGCAATTTCCTAGCCATGTTGGCCTCGGTTGCAGTCACTAGTAGAAATTAGGCAATAGTTGATAGGAACATCCTTGATGGGAAAAAGTCGTCAGGATGTAAACATCCCTGATGGCCAGAGCCGTCGAGGATACACCCGTCGGTAATGATCTTCTCCCATCAAGGATGTGAACATCCTTGACGGGGCTTGTAACATCTCTGACGACAGTGCCGTCAGGGATGTAGTAGGACCCGCTCATTGCCGAGAGCGGGCCACGTACCGTCGGAATTAGACATCACTGACGGCTGAGCCGTTAGGGATGTTGAAAGTGAACAGTAAAAAATTGGGGGGAAATATCCCTCCAACTTTTCACCTTATATTCTCATCTACTCTCTTTTTCACTCATTTTTTATCTCTCTCAAGAAAGACCGACTCTAGTCACCCCATACGACCTTTGCAGCTGCTGTAGCTCGCCGCCACTCTACTCACCTGCGTGGTTTGCGCATCCTCCTCTCCATTGCTAGCGCGCCCCGCAATCACAGATCAACTCATTCCTCCTTTTCCTCTTCTTTTAAGGTATGTTTTTATGCGATTTCTCATTTTTATTGCAAATTTATGGGTTATGGTTTGCTTTTATTTGAATTTTAAAATAAAAAACCCTAATTAAATTGAACTCTAATCCACCCTAATTAAACTGATCTACCCAAAATGATCCTCATCATGACCCTAATAGCATTATCCCGAGCCTAGAACCCTAATTAAACTAACTTTAACTTTTATTTCACCCTAATCCTATATATAATACTAATTTAATGTTGGTAACCCTAATCCTAACACTAATAACCATAGTTGAACAAATCTAACCAAAATAATCCTAATTCTAACCTTAAATGCATTACCTAAGTGTATAACCGTAATTCAACTAACTTTAACCCAAATTTCACCTTAATCCTATCTCTAATTAACTAATTTAACTTTAATAACCCTAATACTAACTCTAATAACTCAATTAAATTAATCTACCCAAAATAATCCTAATACTAACCCCAATCACATTACCCTAAGTATAGAACCCTAATTAAACTAACTTTAACATTTTTCTTATCATAATCCCATATATAATAATACTAATTTAACTTTAGTAAGCCCAAACCTAACTCTAATAACCGTAATTGAACAAATCTAATCAAAATAATCCTAATTATAACCTTAAATACATTACCCAAGTCAATGACCTGCCTAATTCAACTAACTTTAACCCAAATTTGACCTTAATCCTAAATCTAATTAACTAATTTAAATTTAATAACTCTAATCCTAACTCTATTAGCTAACTACCGAAAATAATCCTAATACTAACCCTAATCACATTATCCTAAGTCTAGAACCCTAATTAAATTAACTTTAAACTTAATATGATCAGAAAATAATTTAACTTTAAGTACCCTCATCCTAACCCTAATAACTCTCTAAATTAATTTAACCACAATATTCATAATCCTAACCCAAAATATCACCCTAAGTATAGAATCCTAATTAAACTAACTTTAATTATTAATCCTAAATTTAATTAAACCAATTTTACTTTAAATTAACTTTAACCATTAGTCCTAACTAGCCCTATTAAATATTACTATAAAGTTATTTAATAAAATAAGCCTAATCCTAATAATGTTATATGACCCTAAGTCTATCATCCTAACTAACTAACTTTATCGTATTATCATTTTAATCTAATTTTAAGTTAACTGGACTTTATCCTTAAATAACACTAATCCTTACCTTGATTATATTACCATAAGTCTAAGACTCTAATTAAACTAAGTTTACATCTACTTCAAATCTACCCTTACCCTAATCAAACTAATTAAATAATCATTGTTCGATAAATCCTTATGCTCTTATTAATGCATCCAATTTAGTTTGATATATAACATTGTATTGAGTTATATATCATGATTAGGAGAATTGAAGTCGTTACTCCTAGTTTCGATCTAATAATGTTGGATGTCAATCTCTTCTAACATAAGTTAGTTGGGTATGAAATTAATTTTTCTATCTAAAGAGAATAATGTGCTTTATGTTAGGAGCATGATTTGCATACAATAGTTATTGGATTTGTTTCCTTCTAACAGATTAGGAATATAGTAGTGTGTCATCTATCTTTGTGAACTTTATGCATTACATTCCTTAAATATTTAGATGACATGTATTGCATTGTTCTTCGTGTACAATAAGCGTATGGATCTATTATTGATACACATTATAACATCCACACAGTACACTCGGAGAATAGCGAGTAGGTGCTGCCGAAATTTTCTAGAAATAAAAATGCACAAAGTATGCGAAGACAGATGTACACACTATTATATTCCTAATGGGATAGACCCATTTTCTATGACATAAGTTGAAGTGTCTTATTAAATATAGGAACGTTTGAATTTAGAAAAATATAATTTATGCCTTGGTAACAACTCCCGCTCCGAGATTGTTATAATTTTTATTTCCTAGATGTTTTGAAAAAAATTTAACATTAACCAACCATTAATTTGATGCGTTAATCATTAATTTCACATTAGCTGATTATGCTCGATTCCACTACTTAAAAATTATATATAACATACAGATGAGGATAGTTACCGACAAGTCGTGGATCGATATTCCTCATATTGAGAGATGGAGGGACAGTTGATATAAAGACAAGATAAATGACTTCATACAGTACGCTTTGGCGGAAACGAGAAACTTAAATAGTGATGTCGTGTATTGCCCCTGCTGTTCGTGTAAAAATTTAGTGTTGGTGAATAAAAGTGATTTACATAGACATTGTGATGGCCGATATTTTCAGTGCAAAATAAGGCTGAGAAAATATCATATCTAAGGGAAGTCTAACTAATCCTATCTCTTTGGTCATTTGGTATTGAGTCCAACTAAAGTTAAGCCCAAAAAAGCCCATTTAATTGAAATCCTTGTCCTAGAAAATATCATAACCACTAAATTCATAATCCCTAAATCTAAGGGAAGTCTAACTAATCCTATCTCTTTAAAAACCAATCCCTCAATCTCTCTCACTGATATCATCTCACGGAAAGGAAAAAAAATCAAAGAGACTGAAGTCTCTGTGGCTAGAGAGGAGAGAGGAGATTGAGTTCAAGATTTTTCATCGTTTGGTCAGAAATTGAGGCAAGTGTTATTTTTCAAAGCTTTTTTTTTCTAAAAATCTTTTAATATTTTTATTATTGAAGGTGGATTTATTTGAACATATTTTCCTTAGAATTCATATGTAGGATAATCCTTCTTCCATACAATATTTGTAACTGAGAAGTGTTTGATTTCATTGTTCTTCTTTACGATTGTTATTTAATTATCAAATTCAAAGTTATAAACTGGAGCATGATATAATTGTCAATGCATATTATTAAATTAGAATAGATAGCATACAAGATTTTTCTGCACATGTTTCTTTTACTACAATTGCATACTAGGATGTTACTATTAGTTTAGACTCAATATCATTCTATGTTCTTATTATTTGGTGTGTGGTATGAGTTAGACGGTTTACTAATGAATACCCTTCTGGATAGTATTTATTGTTCATAAAAGGTTAGATTATGTGTTCAAGGCTATGACTGCAGTTTTTCCTTTTCCGGTTCAAATCAAATTATATAGGTCCTAAATGTAAATTCGTATCCTTTTGCTCAAAGCCATGTTTCTCTATCATAAAATTTATAGATTAGACAGGAATAAGAAGTGATCTTTTATTAAATTAAAAGAAGACTTATAATTTGGGATATATTAATTTCAAACTAATAATATTGATCTGTGTATACAAGGCTAAATAATGATAACATAAAGTTTTTCAACCTATTTAAATAGATAATAGTGTATTTGGTTTACATCAACCAGAACTTTTTTTTTAACTAAAAGATTATTTTTCTAAATAGGCTTAAATAAATTTTCTCAAAATTAGGATGTGACTAGAGTTTTGGCCAAAACAAATAATTTACAACAAGAACATCCTTTTGAAATTTCAAAATTTTTTCTGAACAACCCTATCTCTTGAACAAGCTAATATTTTCAATTCCAAGTACATTTTCAAAACAAACTCTGAAAACTAGTCCTATCTTTCCGTAAAAACACATCTTTTATGAACTGGAAAATCTTTATTCTATAGTTCTCTTTTTGGTTCCAAATAAAACCAGACCTGTCACACCCCAATTTCCAGATATTATACGGAATCTAAAATTAGAGTGTGAGACTCACAACCATGCAATATGAACCAACAACTCTTTTTTTTATTATTACATATACATCACATCTCCTCTTTTGTAACTATTTATGGGCCATTTACAAAATTCTATTCCAAAGTTTTCCCAGCTATGGTCCTCTATTCATGCTTCCTCTTGATCTGAAAAGGTGGGTTAATAAAAGAATGAGCTACACTAGCCCAGTGAGATCACCAAAACATAATATAGTAAAATTTTGTAAAAAAAAAAGATGAACAATTAATAATCAAGAAATTTAAATGCGAATAATAGTAAAATAATTAACAATATATGAAATGCAATCCTTCTCAGTGCCCACTTTCACTTTTGTTTCGATTCACGATAAAGCGATACCAATAACGGTAACGATCTAAGGCATAAGCCTCGCATAATCCGGAAACATGCCAATCAATCAATATCAATTAATCTTTTAACACTGATGGGTCCTTTTCCGTGTTACCGATCAATATGTGTCACACTGAGGTTATATGTAGTAGATATGCATGGGACAGTAACATTTGGCCACAACTAGATCAATAAATATTATATAAATCATTATATAATCAAAATTGAAATTAACTTAACAATCACCATGCATGTTACTAAAGCTAAAATATAGCATAGTATAAATAATATGTAATGCTCTATGGTGTACGAATAATCACCTAGGAATTAAGTAGCATGTAATAAATAAAAGTACTGAGGCATGCCTTAAAACATGCTTGGCTAACAAATCTCATGATGAATTGAAAGTACAGGAGATGATAGTATAGGCTAAATTACCGATTGGCCTAAAATTGACACATCTGCTTCAATAAGGCCTAAAATTGACTCAAGCGACATAAGGCCTAAAAAGTGACTCACTTAACTAATAAGGCCTACTCCCCGGACTGAATTTCCTTTTAGGACGCTCCCCCTCCAAAGATTTTGATTTCCCCATTCCCTCGATCTTCCATCCTTTCCTCCTGCCTGATTCCGTCCTCCATCTCCATTTTCCCTTTTGATCTTCTGCCTCCCACCTGATCCCTTCATCCTCCCGGATTTCTCCACCTCCTCATTGTTTTGGAGGAGGGATGGAGGCAATGAGGAAGGGGAGAGAGAGATGGAGGATAGAGGGAAGGGGAGAGAGAAAGAGAGATGGAGGATAGAGGGAAGGGGAGAGAGAAAGAGAGATGGAGAAGGAGGGAAGAAGACAATGGGGAAGGGGGAAAGAGAGATGGAGGGAGGAGGAGGGGAGAGAGAAAGAGAGATGGAGGATAGAGGGAGAGAGAGATGGAGGAGGAGGGAAGAAGACAATGGGGAAGGGGGAAAGAGAGAGATGGAGGATAGAGGGAGAGAGAAAGAGATGGAGGATAGAGGGAGAGAGAGATGGAGGATAGAGGGAGAGAGAAAGAGATGGAGGATAGAGGGAGAGAGAAAGAGAGATGGAGGATAGAGGGAGAGAGAAAGAGATGGAGGATAGAGGGAGAGAGAGATGGAGGATAGAGGGAGAGAGAGATGGAGGATGGAGGGATGGGGGAGAGAAAGAAGAATTAAAATTTAGAGGACTAAAATGTAAGTTTAAAAATTTCACGGAGTAGGCCTTATTGGTTAAGTGAATCACTTTTAGGCCTTATTGAAACCGTGGTCAATTTTAGGCCTTATTGAAACCGTGGTCAATTTTAGGCTAATTTGGTAATTTAGCCACTAAGAACCAAGAAATGAAGAATGGCACATGACTGAAATAATAGGGATGCATGTAGCTGTACCTACTTATTTAATAAAATAGCCTATGTATAAAACCACCAGACCAAAGCATGGGCTTATGTTAACAAAAGTATACGGCAATCTCGCCTTTTTGTTTTTTTTTCATTCTGATGATGTGAATTGGCCTATACCACTTCGTCCTATTCATAGCTTAGTTACCGCCATAACAGTAACTAGTTGGACTTTTACTTAGGTAACTAGGGAATCATAGGGGTGTGTGTGATTCGTTTTGGTAGCAAGTGACGTGACTAGACGCAGCACTTATATTAACTCCCACGTAAACATCTTACTCACCTTTGTATAAAAAGTTTGCATTTAGACCCAATTCATTTCAAATTTTACATATGCATAATATTTTGCAGCCCAATTACCCTATTAATTAAATTTATAAGTTAAGAAATATAGTTAAAAATAAAAGTATATAGATGTAGTGTCACAATCTATTCTCCTTATAAAATTTTCATCCTCGAAATTTTACCTTGGCTAATAAATAGAAACACATATTTCTGTTGCATTTCCTCTTCTCTTTCCCAAGTTGCTTCTTCTGTACCGTGATGACTCCACAAGACTTTAACAAGCGGGATGATTCTGTTTCTCAATTCTTGTGATTTATAGTCTAAAATTTTTATCGACTTTTCTTCATAGGACAGATCGGCATTTAATTTCAGAGGCTTGTAGTCGAGTACATGAGATGGGTCGGGATGGTATTTCTTTAAAAGGGAAACATGGAATACATCATGTATCCCACCTAAACTTGGTGGTAAAGCAAGTCGATAGGCCACATTTCCTATTTTCTCCAAAATTTCAAAAGGTCCGACATACCTTGGGTTGAGTTTACCGCCTTTCTCATATTTTACTATACCCTTTCGCGGCGATATTTTCAAAAATACTTTGTCACCCACCTGGAACTCTAAATTCCTCCTCCGCTTGTCTGCATAGCTCTTTTGTCTACTTTGAGCCGTCAACATTCTTTGTTTAATTTTACAAACTTTATCAATTGCTTCTTCCAACATAGGAATAAGGTGTGGTTGCAAAGTTTTTCTCTCACCTACTTCATCCCAATGAATAGGTGATCTGCATCTTCAACCATACAGTGCTTCGAAAGGTGCCATTCCAATGGTGGCTTGATAACTATTATTGCAAGCAAATTCTGCAAGTGTAAGGTGTTTCTCCCAAGTTCCACCAAAATCTAGTACATAGGCCCTTAGCATGTCCTCCAAGATTTGTATTGTTCTTTATGATTGTCCATCTGTTTGAGGGTGCCCAGCCGTACTGAAACTGAGTCTAGTACCCAAAGTCATTTGTAGTTGTTGCCAAAATCGAGATACAAATCTCGGATCTCGATCAGATACTATACTTACAGGTGTCCCATGGAGCCTTACTACTTCATCGACATACAACCTAGCCAGTTTCTCACGATGATCCCTCTTATTGATGGGAAGAAAATGCGGACTTAGTGAGTCGGTCTACTATTACCAGATTGTATCATGTCCTTTAGGTGAGAGAAAGAGAGATGGAGGAGGGAGGGAGGGGTAAAAGAAAGAAGAATTAAAATTTAGAGGACTAAAATGTAAGTTTAAAAATTCAAATTCGGAGTACTTTATCAGTTAAGTGAATCACTTTTGCTCTTTATCGTCACCGAAATAATTTTTAGTCTTATCGAAACCAAGTCAATTTTGGCCAATTTGGTAATTTAGCCACTAAGAACCAAGAAATGAAGAATGGCACATGACTGAAATAATAGGGATGCATGTAGCTGTACCTACTTATTTAATAAAATAGCCTATGTATAAAACCACCAGACCAAAGCATGGGCTTATGTTAACAAAAGTATACGGCAATCTCGCCTTTTGTTTTTTTCATTCTGATGATGTGAATTGGCCTATACCACTTCGTCCTATTCATAGCTTAGTTACCGCCATAACAGTAACTAGTTGGACTTTTACTTAGGTAACTAGGGAATCATAGGGGTGTATGTGATTCGTTTTGGTAGCAAGTGACGTGACTAGACGCAGCACTTATATTAACTCCCACGTAAACATCTTACTCACCTTTGTATAAAAAGTTTGCATTTAGACCCAATTCATTTCAAATTTTACATATGCATAATATTTTGCAGCCCAATTACCCTATTAATTAAATTTATAAGTTAAGAAATATAGTTAAAAATAAAAGTATATAGATGTAGTGTCACAATCTATTCTCCTTATAAAATTTTCATCCCTAAATTTTACCTTGGCTAATAAATAGAAACACATATTTCAAGCATTTCCTTCTTTCCCAAGTTGCTTCTTCAGACCGTGATGACTCCACAAGACTTTAACAAGCGGGATGATTCGTTTCTCAATTCTTGTGATTTATAGTCTAAAATTTTTATCGACTTTTCTTCATAGGACGGTCGGCATTTAATTTCAGAGGCTTGTAGTCGAGTACATGAGATGGGTCGATGGTATTTCTTTAAAAGGGAAACATGGAATACATCATGTATCCCACCTAAACTTGGTGGTAAAGCAAGTCGATAGGCCACATTTCCTATTTTCTCCAAAATTTCAAAAGGTCCGACATACCTTGGGTTGAGTTTACCGCCTTTCTCATATTTTACTATACCCTTTTCAAGGGCGATATTTTCAAAAATACTTTGTCACCCACTGAACTCTAAATTCTCCTCCGCTTGTCTCAGATAGCTCTTTTGTCTACTTTGAGCCGTCAACATTCTTTGTTTAATTTTATGAACTTTATCAATTGCTTCTTCAACATAGGAATAAGGTGTAGTTGCAAAGTTTTTCTCTCACCTACTTCATCCCAATGAATAGGCGATCTGCATCTTCGACCATACAGTGCTTCGAAAGGTGCCATTCTGATGGTGGCTTGATAACTATTATTGTAAGCAAATTCTGCAAGTGTAAGGTGTTTCTCCCAATTTCCACCAAAATATAGCACACAGGCCCTTAGCATGTCCTCCAAGATTTGTATTGTTCTTTCTGATTGTCCATCTGTTTGAGGGTGCTCAGCCGTACTGAAACTGAGTCTAGTACCCAAAGTCATTTGTAGTTGTTGCCAAAATCGAGATACAAATCTCGGATCTCGATCAGATACTATACTTACAGGTGTCCCATGGAGCCTTACTACTTCATCGACATACAACCTAGCCAGTTTCTCACGATGATCCCTCTTATTGATGGGAAGAAAATGTGCGGACTTAGTGAGTCGGTCTACTATTACCCAGATTGTATCATGTCCTTTAGGTGATCTTGGTAGACCAGACACAAAGTCCATTGTAATATGTTCCCATTTCCATTCTGGTATTGGTAATAGCTGCAGTAAACCCGATGGTCGTTGATGTTCCCGCTTGACTACTTGGTAGGTTAAACACTTAGCCACAAATTGCGCGATATCTCTTTTCATGCCACTCCACCAATATAGCTGCTTTAAATCATGATACATTTTAGTTTCTCCAGGATGAATGGTATACTTAGAACGATGTGCTTCTTGTAAAATTGCTTTCTTCAGCTCAAGGTTATTGGGTACGCATATTCTTCCTTGAAATCTTACAAGTCCATCTGAGCTCGTGGTGAATTCAGACTTGGTCCCGTCGTTTACCTTTTTTCAAATTTTTCGGTGTTCAGGATCCTGTCCTTGTTCTTCCTTAATCCTTTGTAAAATGATTGGTTATCCTTGAAGATTTGAAAATAACAACCCAGTTCTTGTTTCTTTAGGGTACCATTGACACAATTCTCTCTCTAATTCCCATTTCTTAACTGCTATCGCAGCTAAACTTAATTTTCTACTAAGAGCATCAGCGACTCGATTTGCTTTTCTAGGGTGATAGTTGATTGTACAGTCATAGTCCTTGAGATATTCCATCCATCTAGTCTGCCTTAGATTTAGATCTTTCTGAGTAAATATATATTTTAAACTTTTATGTTCTGTATATACCTCAAATGTCACCCCATACAAATAATGCCTCCATTTCTTTAAAGCAAATATTATGGCTCCTAGTTCCAGGTCATGTGTGGGATAATTTACCTCATAAGGCTTCAATTTTCGTGAGGCGTATGCTATTACTTTTCCATTTTGCATTAATACACAACCTAATCCTTCTTTTGAGGCATTCGTTATATATCACAAATTTTTGATTTCCTACCGGTAAGGCCAAGATTGGGGCAGTTGTTAATTGCTTTTTCAATTCTTGAAAACTCTTCTCACACTTATCATCCCAATTAAATGGTTTCTTCTTTTGTGTCAAATTTGATAGTGGTGTCGCAATCCTTGAGAAGTCCTTGATAAATCGTCTATAGAATCCTGCCAATCCTAAAAAGCTTCTTATTTCTGTCACATTCTTAGGTTGTTTCCAAGTAGTTACAGCTTTCACTTTTGACGGATCTACACCGATTCCTTCCGCAGAAATTACATGTCCAAGGAAAGATACTTGGGGTAACCAAAATTCACATTTGCTAAATTTAGCAAATAAATTGTGAGTACGAAGGGTTTGTAGTACCTGATGTAGATGTTGTGCATGTTCTTCTTCAGACTTGGAATAAACCAAGATATCATCAATAAAGATAACAACAAATTGATCCGGGTATGGTTTAAATATCCTATGCATGAGGTCCATGAAAGCAGCTGGTGCATTGGTTAATCCAAAAGGCATGATTATAAATTCATAGTGTCCATATCTTGTTCTAAACGCAGTCTTAGGAACATCTTCTTCTCGAATCTTTAATTGGTAATATCCTTGTCTTAAATCGAATTTTGAAAATACTCTTGATCCTTGTAATTGATCAAATAACTCATCAATAAGAGGCAAATGATATTTATTCTTTATTGTCACACTATTTAAACCTCTGTAATCTATACAAAGTCTCAATGATCCATCCTTTTTCTTCACAAAGAGTACCGGTGCTCCCCATGGTGATGCACTAGGTCGAATAAAATTCCTTTCCAGTAATTCTTGTAGCTGGAGTTTCAATTCTTTTAATTCTGCAGGTGCCATCCTATATGGAGTTTTTGATATTGGGGTTGCTCCTGGAACTAGTTCAATACCAAATTGAATTTCTCGATCGGGAGGTAAGGATGTTAATTCTTCAGGAAATATGTCGGGATATTCCTTCACAATTAGAACTTCATCTATTTTTACTTGGTGGATTGAATTATTCATGATGTAAGCTACATACCCCTTGTGTCCTTTCCATAACAATTTTTGAGCTTTTACAGCTGAGACAAGTGTGGGAAATACCTTTCTACTTTCCCCTTTAAACTCAACCGTAGACTGTCCAAATGGACAAAATCTCACCATCTTGGCTCAACAGTCCACATGGGCATGATGTTGGGCTAACCAATCCATGCCTAATAATACATCAAATTCCTTAATAGGTAACAATATTAAGTCTGCTCGAAAATATTTGTCATCGATTTTAACATCACAGGCCTCATATACTTGATCAGTAAGGAGATTACTACCTAGAGGTATACTTACCTCCAGCTGGTAAGGTAATTCATTCATGCCCTTATCAATAAACTTTACAAATTGTGGTGCAACATATGAATGTGTTGACCCGGGATCTATTAAAACTTTAGCAAGTTTATTAGAAATTAGGAGCGTACCTTCTATTATTGAAAAAGTATTTGGCACTTCTTCCCCGTCTAACGCCCAAGCCCTTCCAGGCATACGAGGCTTATTTTCTTTAGTGTCTTGCCACCCTTGATTAGCTTTTCTTGGTGTTCTTGGACAGTCCCTGACGAAGTGGCCTTCCTCACCACAGAAGGTGCATTTTCCCGCCTTCTTCCAGCATTGATCTTCGCTATGTCCCGATTTGTTGCAATAGGTGCAGCTCTGAGAATTATTCCTATTTTGTGGTAAGGTCTCAACAGTTTTAGCTTTCTTAACATCAAATTTCCCTTTTTCCTTCCAGTAACTAGGGGCAGGCCTTATCTTTGAAGATTGTCCTTGAGCTCTCTGCTCATCCTTTCGCTTTTCAACTTTAGATGCTAGTTCCACTGCTTTTGCATAGGTAGAGATTTTCGAAGCTATCATTGCATCTTGAATCTCGTTTCTTAATCCTCTGACAAATTTTCTAATCTTGCGTTCTTCAGTATCAACTATATTTCTTGCAAACTTCATTAATTTTTTATATTTTGCAGCATATTGAGCAACATTCATAGTTCCTTGTTTTAAGGAGAGAAATTCTTATTCCCGTCTTTTCCTAGCAACTGGTGGAAAATATTCATCATTAAAGTCCTTAACGAAGTTTTCCCATATTCGTGGTATATCCTCTTGGGTCCATTTTTCTTCCACCATCCTCCACCATTCTCGTGCTGCTCCTTATAATTGGAATACTGCGTAAGAAACTTTCCTTTCATCATCATATCTTAGTACAGTAAAAATATTCTCAATATCTTCAAGCCATAATTCTGCTTTTTCGTCTTCTGGTTCACCGAGGAACTTTGGAGGGTTGAATTTTAGGAATCTTTCTAAAGCTTTGTCTTCTTCGGTCCCTAACTGTTTAACATTTTCAGGTGGGGTTTGTCTCCTTTCCGGCTCGTCGTGTTGGTTTCCTTGATTTTGCACGAGTTGAGTTAATGTTGCTAGAATTTGATTTAAGATGTTAGGGTCTGGTTCAGGCTGGTTATTTGAATTGTTTCCTTGATTGCGTCGGGGTCTTCCTCGTCCAACCATCTATAATAAAATAGTTTTATTAGTTAAGCAAATATTATATACTATTTATTATTATATAACATTTATTTTGAAGAGTATTTATAAAGCAAAGCATAACTATATTTTAAGATTAGTACAACTATATAGGGAACGTTTACAAAATTGGGTGCATATTAACCAAAATTATGCACCTACTATGTTATAGGTTGACTATGGTTAAGACAACCATACGTATACATATTTATCTCTGATCATTTCCACGTGATTCCTCTTCAGGGTCCTCCTCCTCAGGGTCCTCCTTGGGGTCTTCCTCGGGGTCTTCCTCTGAGCTAGATTCCACTGTAATAACTTCTCGATGATTATTCCTTCTTTCATTATCTAACTCAGCAAGTGCCTCACGTTTCCCAAGTTCTTGTATTTCAGCATAGCGTCTAAGGTCTTCGTTCTCCTTGAGTAATAGTTCTCGTTGCCTCACAAGGATCCCTAGATCTTGGGATAACCTTATTCTCTCTCCCTCGATTTGCCCGAGTATCATCTCTATCTGCCCTAGTCTATCCCCTAAGGCAGGAACACATCTGAAATTGGTTTATATAAATATTTCGTTCATTCATTACATTAAACATTTCTTCATTTGTATACCACCTCCCGCAAGTACAAGGCATATATGGTTCATCGAAGGGAATATTACTTCCCGCGCTACTTTGAGCAGGATTAGCCATTTCCTACAATACAATATGAGTTAGTACAAAATAGGCTCATAACCTACAGTTCGAGAATCCTATCCTGGCTTTTTCTAGGCTTCATTTGAGGCTCAGGCTTCCTTGTGTTAGTGGGAGTCGATTTGAGGTCCGCTAGATGAAATCTCAAAGTTGAGACTTAGTGAGTTTTGCCAAGTCATTTTGGCGAAGTTCACTATATCAATGTCTCTGACAAATTGAGTCCCGATTTACCCAATTCGAGGACTTAGTGAAATTTTCACCATGGTGTCTTAGCGAGGTTCACCTCAGTGCCCTGTTTGATTGGGCGAAACTCAACTTTTGGGGAACAGTCGCCTTAGCCAAAGTTCGATCAATCGACTTTTGACGAATCTCGTTAAGTCGGTCGTGTGAGGTTCAACCCAAAAGTATTTAACTCAAGTCCTGAGTATTTAGCAAAGCTCGTTCGGGGTGAAATTCCTGGCAAAGTTCAAGGCTGGAATCTCGGGTGGGGTTGAAGGCAAAATCTTTGGCGAATCTGACAGTGAGATTTTCGGTGAAGGTTGTTAGCCATATACTCAGCGAATCTAGAGGCAAGATCTCTGGCGAAGTTCGTGGTGGGATATCTAGTGGATCTTGAGATGGGATTCACGGCGAAGTTCGCGTCGAAGAATCCCTAGCGAGATTCGGGGGTCTCAGCCTATAAATTAGACTATTCATCTCCCTCCTCTTCACTTTTCAATTTCGAACCCTAGCTTCTCTTAAGAACTTCCAGAGCTCATCGACCATGGCCCCTTGTCGTGCTATTTCCAGGGGAAGAAGCCCTGCTCGAGGAGTTCGACGACCGTGCGCCGAGGACGCACCAGCGCGGCTGGAATTAACGATGGGTAAGTGAATCCATTAATGGTGATCTTCGGATCTGCCTTAGCCCACGGGGCTTTAATCAATGCCTTGTGGCATCCTAAATGTGGATACGCCATTCTAACGGTGAGATTCTCAAGACCATTCTTGGTCTATTCCGACGAACTTTCATTGCTGTCGACGAGGTTCCGTCAGTAGCCATTGGTGGCATTTCAACGCGAGCTTCGGTCCTTGGGCCAAGCTCCATAGCCCCTTGGGCTTCTACGGTGAACTTCATTCCAGTAGTTCGCTGTGCGATCCTCGCTAGAGTGATGTTCACTGTTTTGGATGAAGTTCGCTGGATTTGGTTAAACTTCGCCTCGTTCTTTCAACATTTAGTTGATGCGCTTGAGCGAAGTTCGCCTTTGGTTAAACTTGATCTTCGTCAACTAACTTATTCATTGTCTTCATGCAGTTGCCTATTCTCAGGATCCACTAGATCGGTTCAACCATTTTGGCCATGATGGGTCCCACGATCCTGAAGTGACACACGTCTTCCGTGGGGAAATCCCATTATTCACTGAAGGAAGCGGACCGAGAGAGAGAGAGAGAGTCATTCGTACGGGTGGTTATAGGACTCTTCGGGAGATAATCACTGATGCAAAGCTCACCGTTCCGCATGAGACGACATCTGTGAAACCACCTTTCCTCTTCGGGGATAGTGTTCCCGGTGGTAATTCTTTCTTCCGCTGGGGGTCAGAGTATTGGTACTTCGCCTTGGGAGGTCGTCGGTGTGCTCTACCGAAATAGAGCGTCAAGTCTCATTCATGTTCTTGCAACGCGTCTGGTGCCTCTCTATCTTGCTTCAACCTTACTCACAGGGAGGATAGCGTCAAGAGGGGTATTTTGAAGTACGGAGGTGGTTTTCATCAAGAAGGGGTCTATGGGGTGAGCATCGTGGGGTTGCGCCCAGGCTTCATCCAAGAAGATGCTCCCGTTAACGAAGTAGCAGTTGTCCCAAGCACTTTCGGGTATGAACTCACTAAGAGTGGGGCTCAATATCCTGAAGCGGATGCCAGGTTTCCTGGGTGGATTAGGTCGACGGGAACCCACTGGTGGTCTCGCCTTATCCAATTCGTTCTCGTCACCTTTGGAGATAGGCTACGAGATTTGGGACTTTATGCCGCTGTCAGGGCTTCCAAATATGGTGTTGAGATTTCTGCACCATCCTTATACGGCATTCTGGAGTTATATAATTCCGATAGCAATACTTTCTTCACTCCGGTAGGGGAGATTGGCATTGCTCTTCACGAGATGTTTAAAGTGTCTCGTTTACCGATAGGGGATCATCCGTATGAGGAATTCTTCCCTACCAACGAGGAACTGAGCGTCTTCTCCCATACTGCCTAGATTGCTGAGGCGTTCCGAGAACTGACCTGCCACTTCCTCATTTTCCACAGGTCTCAAGGGAGTGCGAGTCATGATCATACTGTTGCTCGCGTTCCTTGGGCTGAATACTTGTTTCCCCACGTGAGTAAGAAGGGAACAGTAGAAGCGGTCTCACCGCCTTCAGATGAGGAGATTGAGAAGCACATTTCCAAAGAGGAGTCGGTTTTGCACACAGCAGATTCTGACGTGTGTGGGTTTCATGCCGGTGATAAATTTGAGAGCTTCCATCACCAGGTGAGGGAGCCCATATCTAAGTTGGCGTTACTCGTGGGATTCTTCTCGATATGGCTGAAGGGTTGTGTAGTGCCTTCTCGACCAAAGGATCGTATCTCGATCAAAGTGTTGTTTCCTGCGGTGATGCTAGCCTCTGGATACAACCTGGCTTTACTACCGGCGATGGTGAGTTGTATACACCATGGTCTCCGAGAATTAGCTATGGAGTACTTGAAGCAGGAAGACAAATGTCCAAGGAAGCAAGTGCCTAACCCCAAGGTGGAATTGCCATATACTTATCTAGTAATATGGTTTATTCAACACTGCCCATCGCTAATGTCTGCTGCTGCATCTGGTGGGGAGAACATTGCCTTGCTCCAGAGATTTGAGTGCTCCAAGTGGCTGATCAAATATCTGGGTGGCGTCCGTAGGGCTCTCCAAGTCAGGGAGAACTATCGTCTCTACTGCTGCTTTCCCTCGATAAACGGTGTTAATCCTGGGGATAAATTTGAAGACGGTTTTAGTAGTGAAGATTTCACTAGCTTGTCTAGCGGATGCTTCCATTAGCTGGTGAACATTCGACCGAGTCACCTGGTTGCTAGATTAAATGGATCGGATTGTTATATCGAGCCCTATCTGCCATGCCGCTTTGCTCGCCAATTTGGTTATGACCAGTTGTACGTCGGGAATCCGAATCGGGATTGTTGCGTACTGGGAGTATAGTCGATGGAGCCCGTGCTTGGTATCATTTCATCGCGGGTGCCACTGGGGTAAAGTTCTTACTCCCACAGCATACTCCTAACAGTTACATGACGTTAGGATTTTGCAAATGGTATAGCAAAGTACTCGAGCCTCATCCCGACTTCCGAGTGAATCAGACTGGCTTGGTTTGGATAACTAAGCGGTACAAGGAGTCCTCTAAGAAGGGTTTGAGGAGTAGGATTCCTGGTATGAATAAATTTCTGGCTAAAGATTTACCAGATAATGATCCGGAGGAACCTGGTGAGCAACCTGATCTTCCAGGGCAAGCCGACATTGGGGCTCAGGAACCTGTTGAGCCTCAAAGGCCAATTGGCGTTCAAATCCGTGAGCCGGTTGAATCCACCATTCAACATGAGGCGCCTGCCGAAGTACAGGGGAAAGGGAAAAGGCCCTTACATGCATCCCCTTCTAAATTGATCTTAAAAAGGCGATGTTTGACTGCCCCCGAGTCTAAGCCTGTACTTGAGGGCTCTTCTGGAACTGTAGAAGAGCCTCCCCCAGCTCCGATACAAGGAACTGGACTTGGGTCCTCAGGTAATTCATTGTTCACTTTGTTGGTATAGTATGATCGGAGATGCTTTCTAATTAATGTACTCCCTCTTGTGTGTAGATAAAGAGCCCGTCATCTTGGACAATGATGATGAACAAGTGGACTACGAGCATTATGATACCGACACCTATTTGACCGAACCTGAGGATGCAGGAGGAGCCAGTGACATTAGCGGTTTCTCGCACATGTTAGGTACTTTTAGTCAGTCCTTTGGGGTTGTCTCATCTTGATGACTAATATTTTCGCTATTGATTGAGCAGATGACGAATATGATCCTGAGGGTGTAGATGAACCAATCCCTTCATTATTTCCCGTTAGTGATTCCCTGATGGCGTGTTAGAAAAGGGTACCAACGTCTCAGGACTTCCATCTGAAACCCCTATGTTTGGGTCCGTTTCATCAGCGAGGCGCCGATTGCAAATCTCTGAGTCTTCTGATGTAGAAGATGAAACTTTGGTTCCTTCTTCATCCGTGGGAGATATCCCAATGACCTCACTCAGTCCACGGTATGAAGCTGGTAAAGATCCAGTTGTGAGTGTAGGTGTTGAACCCGAGCCTTTACCCACGGATCTTGAAATGGTGGCTTCTGAAGCGATGACTATGGCGACTGTCACCTCATCTATTGAGGTGGCATCTGCTATTCCTCCCGCCACGTCTGGCTTATTGGCCTCGCTCGTGCCGTATTTTATATCGGGTCACGAATAAATACAAACCTTGCCGACTTTTCATCCGGGTGTCGTGGGCACAGTGGTAGGGACAAGCTCTTCAAATATTATAGCTATTCCTCAGTCTCCTGATCCCATCGATTTGATTGAGACGGAGATCAAGATATTGGCGGATGGTTTAGCGAAGCTGCTTAACTTGAGTATTGCAAACGCTCTTCGCCTGAAGCGGGGTTTGTCCCCCCGTACTCTGAAGTTATTGAGGGGTCAGCTTGACGTGTTGTTACCAACTGCTAGTTCATCACGTGTTAAGCCTTTCAAGATAGCGATTGACGAAGCTGAACTGCACCTTAATGAGTTGCAGAAGTTGCATACAGCTGATCTCGAGGGCATTGCCGAGATCGAATTTTGTCACTTGTCAGCCATCCAGTGCCAAGTTCTTGAAGCCGCCCACAAAGAGATGGCACAGATCGACATGAAGGTTCGGGACCTGAATGAGAGTATCACTTCTAATGAAGGTTACCATGCGGAGCTACAAGAGGCTATTCAGGAGAAGGACACTGTTATCACTGCTGCAAAGCCACTATCAATGCAGCTCAAATGCATTTGGAAGAAGCCCAATCTGCAAAGGAAGTGCTCGAATCCGATTTGGCTGAGTTCGTCAAGAAGTGGGACTCTCAAGTTGCAGAACTCCAGGCTGAAACGAAGAGGCTTTTTGAAATTCGAGCTAAAGCTACCCTCGTCGATTCTGAGACTTCGAGGGAGAGGGCTCGGAAAGGCGCTCAAGAAGTTAGGGATGCTAATGTCAACGAGTGTATTGCACGGATAAGCGCCTTTTATCCGTTACCTTTGTGAAGATTCATTGTTAACCTCCCTTAGCTCTTCTTGAATAAAAAGAACTTTTGTTTTGTTTTTTTGTCTCCTTGGACGTAAGTATGATAGAGGTATAATGTTAACGTATCATAATACTATCTTTGCTGGGGAGGAGGATGATAAGAATCAGACTGACATAGGTGTAGTGTTAACATAACAGTTTGATCGGACTGACACTATTCAGAAGTGTATTGTTAACATGATAGTATAGGGATGTTGGGCAGAGGTGTAGTGTTAACGTGCCAGATAGGGTAACCGACAGAGGTGCAATGTTAACCGTTCGGTTTGAAAGGAGTTCGAAGGACGACTACCATTTGGAAGTGTAATGTTAACTTAACGGTAGAAAATCGATGAAAGTGTAATGTTAACTAATCGATTTTTTGGTATGAGCAAATTGACAGAGGTGTAATGTTAACCGGTCAATTTTGCTAAGATAAATCGACGGAGGTGTAGTGTTAACCGGTCGACGTAATGGTCTGACAGAGGTGTAGTGTTAACCAGTCAGATCATTTGGGATGAGGAATCGTTCAGAGGTATATTGTTAACATGACGATTTGATCAAATTAGTACTGTTCAGAGGTGTATTGTTAACATGACAGAGGTAATGGATTTAGAGTCAAGCAGAGGTATAATGTTAACTTGATGACTCTTTTGGGGATTTTGATTTGGATTTTGGATCAAAAAGATCGATATTTCTGGTTCAGAGGTGGAAGCTTAAACATGACCAGGATTTCTGTGGGGATATGATTTTGACTAGGATCAAGGGTAATACTTCTTGAGGAATTTTTCATTGATCGGTGCCATGAGCCTATTGTCATTTTGGTCAATTAGGCGATATGCTCCATTTGAGTAGACTGTCTCTACTACAAATGGTCCTTCCCATTTGGGTTGGAATTTACCTTTAGTCTTGTGCGTCATGACCATGGGTCGACGGATGGCTAAGACCAGGTCGTCCTCTTTGAAGGATCATTCTTTGACTCTCCTGTTGAAGGCTCTCGAAATCCGTGATTGGTAGATTTCGATCCTTTGCTGAGCTTGAAGTCTCAGCTCATCCAGCGCTTCTAGTTCTTGGAGGCCCTTTTGATAATGTTCTTCGATTGTCATCTTTTGGCAATGGCGATTCTCAATGACGGCACTTGGACTTCTAGAGGGATCACGGCTTCGCATCCATAGACCAAGGAAAATGGTGTTGAGCCGGTAGGAGTGCGGTCTATTGTTCGATAAGCCCATAAGCACTCTCCAAGTTTCTCGTCCCAATCCCGTTTGTTAGAGGTGATGAACTTCTTCAGAAGTTTGATAATGGTTTTGTTGAAAGCTTTAGCTAGACCATTAGCAGCTGGGTTGTATGGCGTAGAAGCTACGTCTTGAATTCTGAACATATTACAGAATTTAAAGAATGGTCGACTGATGAATTGAGACCATTATCGTGAATGATTCGTCTAGGAATGCCGAATCGGTAAATCACATGATGTCTCAAGAATCTGATTACTTGAGATGTCTTGACTTCTCTGAGGGAACCAGCTTCGGCCCATTTGGAGAAGTAATCCGTAATGGCTAGGATAAATTGATGGCCCTTAGCAGATGGCGGACTAATCGGCCCGATGATGTCCATACCCCAGGCTTCAAACGGCCATGAGGTGGCTGTCAGATGTAGTTCTTCCGGAGGTTGATGTAGAAAATCAGCATGGATTTGACACGCATGACATCTTTTAGCATATGCGACTGCATCTGCTATCATTGTCGACTAGTAGTAACCTAAGCGACGAAGTAGGTCCTGAAGCTTGGGACCTGGTTGATGAGCTTCACATGTACCATCGTGGGCCTCCTTTAATGCCTCTAGAGCTTCACTTGGTGATAAGCATCGGAGCAAGATATCGTCAAAAGATCGCCGATACAAGGTTTGTATGGCAGAATCGTAGAAAAAGTGTGGGGCCCTTCTTTGAATAGAGACTGCCTGCTTCGGATTGTCCGGTAGGATTCCATGTAAGATGTAGTCGATAATTAGAAATCGCCAATCGTTGCTTTTGAAGTGAGTTGGCATAACACAAACTTCGTTGGCTTCAAGAATATGTCCCGGGGAGCATAAGTGATGACTAGCCACCGTGATGCGCCTAGTGGACTTTAGTGCCAAGGCAAGTGTGGTGGCAAGGGATGCGAGAGCATCTGCATGGGTGTTTTCAAGGCGAGCTACG
Source organism: Asparagus setaceus (assembly GCA_012295165.1). NCBI lineage: Eukaryota > Viridiplantae > Streptophyta > Magnoliopsida > Asparagales > Asparagaceae > Asparagus > Asparagus setaceus. The sequence continues at coordinate 33,849,015 of CM022702.1, forward strand.
AAACTGATGTAGGAGCCTTCGAATGATTGGGCGAGCTTTAAAGCTGCTTTATGATAAGGTACGAGGTCTTCGTGACGGACCTCATATTCTCCTTTGATTTGATTCACGATCAGTTTGGAGTCACCGTGAGCTTCTAGGTATTTTACACCCATGTCTTGAGCAAGTTGTAGGCCGATTACGAGAGCGTTATACTCGGCTACGTTGTTGGAACATGGTTCGGTCAATGAGTAGACCCGAGGAAGAACATGTCCACGGGGGTCGATGAGCACTACCCCCACTCCTGCGATGATCGCACCTCTGTGGTTTCGCCTTGATGCACCGTCAAAATATAACCACCATATTTGGTGGTTCGAGGCAACATTTGATTCGTAGACTTCATTGAATGTCTTCATAAAGTTTGGAAGACTCTGGGATAGGATGCTCTGCTAGAAAGTCAGCAATCGCTTGGCCCTTGACTACTTTCTGGGGTACGAACATCATGTCGTACTGTGAGAGTAGTATTGCCCATTTAGCTAGCCTGTAATTTAGTGATCCGGGCTTAATCATGAGGATCCTTAACGGATTAACTCTTAAAATGACGTGGATAGTCTGGCCGGTAAGGTAGTGCCATATTTTCTGAATTGCGAAGACCAATGCTAGACATTCCTTCTCGACTGGGTTATACCGATGCTCGACACCAATCATAGTCCGGCTGAGGTAGTAAATGGCCTACTCTTGGCCATTGTCCTCCTTCTAGGCAAGGAGTGCTCCAAGGGAGTGGTCCATTGCCCTGACATAGATCAGGAATGGTTTACCTGATACTGGTGAAGCTAGGACTGGTGGCTTTGTGAGATATTGCTTGATCTTGTGAAAGCTTGTTAACAGGCGTCATCCTAAATGAACGAAACACCTTTCTTCATGAGTCTTTGGAATGGTTGATATTTCCCAGACAAGTTGGCGATAAATCTTCGGATGTAGGCTAACCGTCCTTGTAATCCTCTGAGCTCTTTGAGATTCTTTGGAGGTGACATTTCTTGGATGGCTTTCACTTTCTCAGGATCAATGTGTATTTCCTTGGATGTTACAATGAATCCTAGGAATTTACCTGACGACACCCCTAGAAAGGATTTGGTCGGATTCATCTTGAGCTGGTGCTTTCGCATGATTTCGAATACCGTTCTCAAGTCATTGATGTGGTTTTGCTTGTGATGACTTTTGATTGCGAGGTCATCAACATAGCACTCGACCGTCTTGCGTAGCTGTTCACAGAAAATTGTGTTCATTGCACGCTGATAGGTAGCTCCGGTATTCTTTAGGCCAAAGGGCATTACCGTGTAACAAAATACTCCTAAAGGTGTCCTGCAAGCCGTGTGCTTTTGATCATCCGGATGCATCTTGATTTGGTTGTATCCAGAAAATCTATCCATAAAAGACATCCTCTCGAACCCACACGTATTGTCAATCATGACATCCGTGATAGGGAGAGGAAATTCATCTTTGGGACAAGCGAGGTTGAGGTCACGAAAGTCGATGCAGATTCAGATCTTTCCGATCTTCTTCATCACCACCACGATGTTGGCTAACCAATCGGGATGTTGTTCTTTGCGGATGAATCCACATTCAATGCGTTTATGGATTTCCTTTTCGAATTGCTCCATCAACTCAGGACGGAAGCGTCGTTGCTGTTGCTTGACTGGTTTGATATTGGGGTTAATGTTAAGGCTATGCATAGCCACGTTGGGGTCTAATCCCGGCATATCTTCATATCTCCAGGCAAAGACATCAATGTAATCCCGTAGGAGAACTATGAGTTCTTCCCTTTTAATGGGTGATAAGCTTTCACTGATGAAGATAGGCTTGGGGTTAGTTTTACTGCCAATGTTGATTTGAACCACTTTATCTTCGATGGGCGGTTCTCTAGCTTCGAAAGGTGATTTCCATTGTCTTTCAAGCTGTTTTGTCCAAGGATCATCTTCAGGATCTTCGAACACTTCGGACTCATCAAGATCGCTGGTTAGATCATAAGAAACCATGTTGGTCATGAACAAGGCTTCGAGGCTGACATCGGAATCCCAATCAGATGTATCTGAAGAGCTGGAGTCATCAGATGTTGCCCCGGTATGTGGTTCGGCTTCAGGGGAAACATAACCGAGCCCACGCTTAGTTCGATTATAATAATCGAGAACTTCGCCTTTTGGCAAAAAGGGATCAAAGGGACTCGTAGTCGTCTATTGAAATTCAACCCCTGTTTTGCAGTAAGGTTGTATCCCATTTTTGCCATAATCTGTTGAGATTGTTGGTTGTACCGAGAAAATTCTGGTGCTCCCTTAGTTTCAGCATCGGAGTTTGACAATTGAGGTTGTGCCTCTACTTTTCCGAAGATGATCGGATCCAGGATGTTTCCTTTGGATTGGACCATAAAGGTAACATCCTTCGAGCTATCCAGTTGTTTGTGAACTGAATGCGATTCATTTATCGGCATATGTAATGTCGATTCAGAAGATAACTTAGCTATTAAAACTTTGACTCCTGAGTTTTCAGACTCAGAGTCAAGGAAATAATCGTAAGCAAATTCTTCTTCATTAAAGGTCCAATAGCCCTGATTTTCGGCAGATTGGTCGACACAAAGGTCATCCATGGTAATTACAAGTGGATCTATCTCCCAGATTAAATCATCAATGGGATCTAGCTCAACATCTGCCTCATTACCACTATCTTCATCGTTGGGGAGAACAATCTCAATTGTTTGATTTTTATCATACAAGAGAGAGTCCGTGAAGTAATTCTCCACTCCCTTGAAAGGATGCTTTTCAGCATCAACTCTCTGTTGGACACCCTGTTTATCAATGTATTTGAAACACTGATGAAGAGTTGATGGGATGATCATGTTAGAGTGGATCCAAGGGCGTCCAAGCAGGAGGTTGTAGGACGTCTCGACGTCAATAACGTAGCAGGTCACTTCCATTTTTAAGTCCCCTAGTTGACAATTGAGTCGGATCTTTCCAAGGGAATGGCTACTACTGGAGTTAAAGTCGAGGATGGTCGCATGAGTTTTTGAGAGCTTGTGTGAAGGGATCCCCAAAAAGCTTAAAAGTCTTCGCGGGATAATGCTCACTGTGGAGCCAGGATCGATATGGATCCTCTCGACCTTCGTCGACCCTATATACCCAGTATAGTAGAGGGGTCGATTGTGATGATGGTCCTTGACAAGCATGTCCTCCGGAGTGAAGGTGATGCAAGGCGTCTGGCGTTGGCATTGATAGCATTGTTTGAGCCCTTCGTCTTGAGGCGGTTCAGTCAAGTGAGCGAGGAACGCCTCATTGTTGTTCAAGGCTTCCTTCAAAGCTTCCCTCGTATCCTTAGACAAACGTAAGAGTTCGTACAAAGTGATACGGGCTAGAATGTTGGCAAGTTGAGCCATGATGTCGTATTTGAACGGGCCTTAGGGTCGTTTTGAGGACGCTGTAAGGCCTTATCAAACCGGGTCTCCTTTTGCTTGGCCGGTTTGGGTTGTTTGGACGTACTTGGCTGATTGTAATCCATCAGGTAATCCTTGCAGATCTTGTCCATGTGAGGACCACTTTCTCACCCACTGAATCGGTGAGTGAAGTGACATGCATGGATTCGTATTCAATGATTGCAGAGATGGTATTGCAGATCTTCACCTTATACTTAGATTTGGACTTCGAAAGAGTCCAGTCTTCATCTTGCAGGAGGTCAGGATGCACCCACATTATCTCCCCTCTCTTGGTGGTGAGAGGGATCAAGCCTCGATCCCGTTGGTTTAGGAAATCATGGTTGATCACCTCCATCCTTGCAGTGGGAATGGGGACAACGCCATTTTGGGTCCGGATTTCTGGCATGGAACCGAATTGGAGGGTCACCATATTTGCAGTGACTTTCTTTTGCTCAGGTTTGAGCTTAAGGATCGCGGATTCGACGAACGTCTAAATTTTATCCTTGAGGATATAACAGTTTTTCGTTGGGTGTCCCAACATTCTGTGATAGAGACAGTAGTTGGGGTCATCGGTCTTTCCGACTTCTTCAAGGCGTTGAGCTTCTGGGAGCTTCAAACGATTCCCCTTGTTGGGAATATGGAAAATAGCAACTGCATGTTCATCCTTGAATGAATAATTACGCTGGGAGCTCCTCCTTGGTTCTCTTTGTGGGTTGTTGTTCGAGTTCTGGACTCCTACTGTAAAATCTCCTTAGCTTTCAGTTGCGATGTCTGCCCTTGTTTGCCCTTATTGCCCTTGAAATTGGTGCGGGGCTCAAATTTGTTGAAACGTTCCGATGACTTTTCAGCTATCTCGGCTTATTCCATCAAATTCTTCCAAGTGTGGGTAGTGACGGCACCCATGTGAGCTTCGATTCTCGCCAGAAAGTTGTGCCGGCAAGTTTAAAGCAGCATTGGTAGTGGCATATCTCGACATCGCAACGTCAAGTTGCGGTATCGTTCAATGTATTCTCGGACCGTCTCACTTCCGCTTTGTTTCTCAGATAGGAGCTTGGCCATAGTAACATTAGATTGTTCCTCATGGAATTATGAGAGGAACTTGGATTCCAAATCTGCCCAAGATTTGATTGATCCTTCGGGCAAATTTTAGAACCAATCAAAGGCTACTCCCTGAAGAGTGCCTATAAAGAGACGCGCTTTGATGGCGTCGTTACCCACCGCATTCCCAGTCTGTTGATGGCAGTAGTAGATATGCTGGTTCAGAGATCCTTTGCCATCAAATGCATGTAACGTAGGCGGCTTAAACTTTATTGGATAGGGGACCATGTCCCATTCAATGGGGTAAGGTCGGGTAATCCCGACTCTCTTAAGCTCTGTCCATTGAGAAAGGGCGTTGAGCTGCTTCTGGATGTCCTCTAAAGCTTTCGCCTCTTTGCTTGGTTTGGCGAGCATCGTCGCTTCTGACTTCGCATGTTTAGAATCTGCGTCGCTTTGGTGCTCCTGATCTTCTTCTGGAGGGCTTTCGCTGATTGGCTTTTTCCCTTTTGAAGAGCTTGCTTGAGGATTGAACAAGCGTTGCTCAATCATCCTCTCTAGACGTTCAATTCGATCATCCGCCTCTTTCTTCTGGATCGCCATTTGATTTAGGAGATCTTCTCGGTCTATTGCATTTACTTCCCACTGTCGCCCTTGACTTGAATTAGGGGTTGGGTTAGATTCTATGGCCGAGTTGGCATCACTAGAAGTTGGTTGATTTACTTGGGGGGAAGACTGCGGTGTTTGCATAGAAGAGTAGTCGAAAGGAATCGTCGTTCACCTTCTTAGCCTAGTGTTGCGGTATACACCCTCAGCTTCTGGGAGTATGGACCGGATGCCGGAGAATACACTGGATCAGGAGAGCTATCCGTGTCTTCCTCATCGTCTTTGGAAGTTACGCTTGTCATGTTGACAGCGAAGACTTGTGTTTTGCCTCTTCGGGCACGTCGTCGTCGCTTAGTTCGAGCTTCTGAATGCTCAAGAACAGGACCGAGGCGGTTGAAGACTGACTCTTTGCATTGGCAGCTTTCCTGAACTGCCGAGACAACTTCTCTGAGGATCGCACAATGTTGACATTGGCGAGCTCTCTTCAAAGTTATAAAATCTCACAGATCAATATTGGTGCCAACTTCGCTGGCCTTAGCTTTGGAATACGAACGTCGCTTATGACGATGCTGGCCAGACATTGGTCTAGCGGGATTGTTAACGATGATTTTATTCCTCTGAAGGAATTTTGGTGAGGGATTACCCCCATTCTTGGCTTCTAACGGGGAAGCATAGCGAGCATCGCGAGATGCTTTAAATCGAACTCCTAATAGAGTTGATGATTGAAGCCCGAGATCAAATGTGTTAACATCTTGATCTTTGCTCAGGGTAAAAGTCAGATTTTCTTCGCTTGTGGTGAAGTTTGTTGACTTCGGCTAAGCTCGAGCGCTGCCCTGGTGGTGTTCTGTGAGGTCATTTTAGACCTGGGGTTCGCGCTACGGCAAATTCTACGATAACTGCTGGCAGTTAGAGAGATTTTATTCTTGGAAATAGATTCCTCGAACTTTGCTTGGTCAAATTCAATGACCAATGTTTCAGCAAAAGACCCGAGGGTCAGAGTGTCGGTTTGTGACACAATCTTCTCGTCGGAGGAGAAGGAAGTCCCCAGCAGAGTCACCATCCTGTTTCGGGTTCTTTTTGTATTGCAATTGACACAAATTACAATAAAAGAATTACAATTGAAACTAAGAAAAAATTTATATTTCCTAGGGTTCTTGTCTGCGTGCCGGTGGAGCGTCGATCTTGTACTCCGTTGACGAACCAAATCAAGACTTATGAGTTTTTGCTGTTGGCGAGGGTCGGATCACTTGGAAGTTAGCTCGGATCTTCTTTGCGTGATCTTCCTCTGCGTATGTGTGTGTTGAATTGTACGATTCCCCCTCCTTTTATAGGCTAAATGAGAGGGTTAATGGCCTCCTTAGAACGTGGGTTAGTGGCCATTAAAATAGGAGATAGCGGGGTGAATAGCTCTCGTAATGGCCTTTTGGGCGAACTTCGTAGTCTTGGCGAAGTTCGCTGAAGACGTGGGCCGGAGTGAAGCGGGTTAACAGCCTCCTTGAAATATGGGGAGCATTAAAATAGGAGATAGTGGGGTGATTATCCCTCAAAAATGGCTCTCATAACGGCCATTTGGGCGAACTTCATGGTCTTGGCGAGGTTATTTGGGCAGTGGCGAGGTCATGCCAGAGTGCGTCGCAGTGTCGCCTTCTTCGGAGGTGGATGACTTAGTCCACTTGAACTGACATGGGCGAGGTTTCACCAATGAGCTTCGCTGATGGACTCAAATTTGACACAGAATTCGACTCTTGGCGGAGTTTGTTCAGGCGACCTTCGCTGCAGTCCGTTGCGGGCTTGAATTTGGGCCCGTTCGAAGTGTTTAGCCCATGGGCATTCACTTCTTGGATCCAAGCAAATCATCGGCCTTAATATATTTTGACCGTCTACAATGACATAGATGTCTTTTTAAAACTGCTAATTGATGAGTTAAAATAACTCTGGACAGAAGGGATCATAGCATGTGATGCTCATGCAAAGCAGTTGTTTAGACTTCATGGTATTTTATTATGGACAATTAATGATTTTCGGGTTGGTCTATGAAGGGAATATATGCTTGTCCAGTGTGTGGTCCGAATTCAAAGGTCTTTATTTGTAATACAGTCGAAAGTTTTGTTATTGGTATAACAGAAGGTGATTTGATCCGAAGCACAGATACAGAATAAAAAAATGGAGCAAGTTTTTTAATGGGACTATTGAGAAGAGAGATGATCCAAGTCTATTAACCAGATATTAGATTGTACATTTGCTTGATAAGTTTGCAACAGTTATGTTTGGAAAGAAGTGTTATTCAAAAGAGGATTTACGTGTAGTAAAAAACTTGTGTAGTAACAAAAACGTAGCAAAAATAAAAGAAACAAGTACAAGTGGTGAGTGATGGGACTGAAGCCATAAAATTACCTATAGAATGGATAAAATTCAGCATTTTCTTATTACCTTATTGAAAAGAGCTAAAAATACGACACAACTTGGACGTCACGCACATTGAAAAAATATTTCCTGATCTTTTGTCAACAGTATTGCAAGATGCTAATAAATCAAAGGATGATCTATGAGCTCATCAAGATCTAATTGCATTGAACATCCGAGAGGAGTTGTGACCAAAGAATATAAAAAATGACAAACACGAGTTGCGTGCGTCTTGTATTACAATGTCGAAGATTGAGATGCAAATAGTTTGTTAAGTCCTCAAATCAATAAAGTTACTAGACGGTTACTCCTCAAACATATCGAACAATGTCCAGGTGCAAGAGAGGAAAATATTAGGACTTAAAACTCATGATTATCATGTGCTTCTTTATCATTGCTTCTGCTACTACGGGCAAAGATGCGATAAAAGGCGTTGAAGGTTATAATTGATTTCTATGGATTTTTCAGGAAGCTTTATTCTAAAATTATAGACGTCAGTGACTTTGAGAACCTTGGAGAAATTATTTTAGAAACACTCTGTGAAATGGAGATGCTCTTTCCTCTATGTTTTTTCACAGTTACGGTTCATCTTACACAACATCTCGTAGAGAATGTTGCAATAGCAGGACCAGTCCCTTATCGTTGTATCTAATAGAGAGGTTAGTAATTGGGAAACATGAATCTTTACCTGTCAATCTTTACATCTATACCTGATAACTTGTCATTTGTTTTTTTTAGGTATTTGGGTTAAATGAAACACCAATTGCGTAATAAAGCTTGTCTAGAAGGTTCAATAGCTGAAAGTTACGTGAGAAATGAATGTCTCTTATTTGCCTCTCGTTATATGAGGGGCGAACAAATTGTATGTCAAACACCAGTTGATAATAAGGATAACACAGTTCTCGATCTTCGTGGGATGAACAAAAATTATTCCAACTTATTATTAGATCAGGCTCATGCATACATATTAAACAATCTCGAAATCTTCTCGGAGTATCGAAGGTAAAATAACACATAAAAATTTGAATACCATTTAATTACTTATTTTTAATTTAGTAATAAAAATTTGTTTGTTATATTAATAGGCAACATCAGGAAAAACTGAAGAATAAAATAACCGGTAGTACAACAACACATGACATTAAAGAAAGACATATGAAGGAATTCCTGTTTGGGTGAAGAATGAAGTTTTGTCAAATTTAGCAATTATTTTTCACTAAAAAACTTAGTAGTTATTGTTTTAATAGTTTTATTAATGTTGATTTTAGATATCCAGAAACAACGTATCCTTGATAACCAAATATTAGAAGAAGTAAAGCTTCACGCAGAGTGTACTTACTATGCCATAAATCAATATGGTGGATACCGTGTTAACGGGTACAAATTTCACATAGTGGAGGTTGATGATGCGAAGGTCACCCAGAATATTGGTGTCATGGCTACCTTCTCACGAGAATATTTCTCAAACAGAAGATATCAAAATCCAGTTGAAAGTAATATAACATATTATGGTCGGTTGGAAGATATGGTGGAGATATTTTATGACTATGGTGGTCCAAATGAACATAAATACATGATGTTTATGATTCATTGGTGTTTTGCAAAGAATCAAAAGGATTCTTTTGGATTTACAATTGTCAATCTCGACAAAGAAATCAATAGTGATGAAAAGTTCATGTTTGCATCCCAAGTGATACAGTGTTTCTATGTGAAAGATCCTAGAGTTAAAGACAAGAAGATCATCCTGTACAAAGATCCTAGAACTGATTATCACATTTTAATGACATTTTTATACCCTCATTACCTATGTTATATGAATAACGATATTACTAATAATCATTTTATCTTATTTTGAGGCCAATAAATAAATAATGAATAAAAGCCCAAATGACTCAAATTCTCGAATTTCTACCAATATTTGAAGCCCAAATCGAAGACAAACAAAGGCCCAAGATACCAAATTGATCCAAGAGAAATTCGTGAAGAAAAATCAAGAAAAGACAAATTCGATTGGGAACCAATCGGTTGATAGGTTATTAGCGGTTGTAACCGACCAACCGATCGGTTTGCAAATTCGAATTAATGGTGGATTTCTCTTCCTTTTGGCTAGGTTTGATCCAATGGTTCACATCAACTCCGTTGGGCTATAAATAGGGGTGAAGGTGTTTTGAGTGTGAAATATTTTGTAAAACTCCATTTGGAGAGGAGGGTCACTCTTAATTGAGAAGACCTTCCAAATATTATAAGTTTTGTTACACAATAAATGAAATGTTTCACCCTTCAATTTCCTTTCTCTTCTTCTAATCCAAGGACCAAAAGGAGGATTAGATTAAGATCAGGAGTTGTTGGTTTCTATTTTATTTCTTTTTCATTTTCTTCTTTATTTTCTTGTTTATAGAATAGATTTACTTTCATGCAATTTACTTTCTTGCAATTTAATTTCATGCAATTTAATTCCTTGCAATTTTCTTTCATGCAATGTATTTAATTCTTGTATTTACTTTCTAGAATAGATTTTTCTTTTCTTTAATTCACCTTGAGGCTAGAACCCTCTAGGGAATTACCCTTTTCTAAGTGTGGAGCCAATATTTGTGGGATCCCTAGAGATTGTTTGAAACTAGCTAACAAATCCAACTCATTCTTGTGAGATTGAGATAAGCTAAGTGGATCTACTCTAGATTCCTCATATCTTTAACTAACCCTCCATACTTTACATTCTTGATTTTGCACTTATCCTTATTTTTATTTGTTTGTTATTTTCCTTTATTCTTGATTTTGATTTTCCTCTCCTCTCTCTCTCAATCTTGCTTTCTTTTATTTTGCACTTATTTTCTCTCAATCTCATTTTCCCTCCATGTGCATATAATCTCAAACCTAGTTTTGTTATTATGTGCATATAACCACAACCACATTTTCAACTTTATTTTCTCCTCCTTTGCACATAATCCACATCCACTCTCTCTTATCTCTCCATATCCACTTTCACCATTTTCTTACTTTCATTTTATTTGAATAAACTCCTAATTGTCGCGCATAATTTGAGAACCAAAACTTGAGCAAAACTCTTCCTACTTCCCGTTCCTCGTGGGATCGATAATCTTTTATACTATAACTTGATCAAGGTTGTATACTTGCAACTTAGGAGGTAATCATTTATTACCCATCAAGAACTTATGTTCAACCTTCTACCAATGAAGATGGTGATGAAAGCTATATAGACAATTTACTAAAGCCAAATGCACCAGTTGATGAATTCTCTTACCCTCAGAACACAGTGTTTGATACGGATGCTCCAACGACTCGGATTGATATTTCAAACATTATCACAGACATTAATAGTGACTAAAAATTAGTTGGATGTAGTAGGGTCTTAATGTATCTTTTTTGAATTTGCAAATTATGAAATGAAACCTTTACTATCGCAACAATGTATGTTGTATTTCTTTTGGCCAATATAAATTGCATATAAATATATAATACTTTATTTTGCATATTAAATATTCAACTTGCAGATGCCTAAAGACTTGAGTAGGAGGCTATTTTTGAGCCTCAATGTTGACCAACCATGGTCGATCTCATGTAGATCAGGTTCTTCAGCCCAAGTACCCTCACAGATAGAGCCACCCTCGAGGAAGAGCCAACATCATCTCCAGAGATTAGAGGTATTATTTAGTTAAGTATTTATTATTCATGATATATGCACATAAAATAAATATTTTCTTTATTTCTTTAGGTGAGAGTGAGGAGACATCACCTTTACCACCACAGGCAGAGCCTCCAGTCCTTCGAGAATATATTCCAGGGATTGAGCGTGGGCCTTTACCAGCATTTGTAGAAGGGTACAGACGCAAAAAATAAAGGAGAAAAACAAAGTGGCACAAAAACGGTTGGATGATTGGAAGCCACAAATTGATGCTATAATAGCTGATGCAAATGCTGAAATCAAATGAAAATTTGGTAAATTTAATCATTTATTAATGTATACATGCAAAAAGACTTGTTAAACCCCCTTTCTTGTAAATTAACTTATAATTTTGCATTTTTAAGTTACTAATATATTTGCTTTTGTCTTTTTTGTAGGAAAAGAAGTTTTCAAGAAAAAAGGACACAAGGGAAGTGAGCTTAAAAAAATTACCACCGGATGGTTTTCATGTCATTCTAAGGTGGGGTAGTAGCGGGATTCTAACCGGATAATGGGCCAATAACTTTAGTTCATATCTTGGATTTTTGGTACGATGGAGTGATTGTCTTAACCCGTTTTTCGAGGCTGAGGAGCAACCCTTTTATGTCCTGGAAAGTATATATCAAAATTGTTGGATAAATTAAACTACTTTTCCTCATTCATTTTACTCGGCTGCAAACATCCATTATGAACTTTTTGACCTCTTAAAATGCATTTACGGGTAGTGGGGAGAATAGTAGACAGATATACTTATTTATATACGTAACACATGTGATTATATACACACACAACACTAAATGCATGGTTCTAAAACAAATCTGTTTTGTTGTTAGAATGGAAATGATGTCATTGGGAGCATGAGTCATAGGGATGGAGTTGCTGGTAACAACACAGATGAAGACATGCATAGAGTGGATGACCTCAATTAGTGAGTTTTTATCTTTTTGTATCTTCGACATCCTTATATGAGAGATTGTGAGATGTATGTGTACTTTTAGCATACTTGGTTTGTACTACTTTATATATTCTAGACTCTTACTTTTGGTCTTGTTTCTGGGGATTGTGAGATGTTTGTGGGTATGGTTGTGGAGATTTTGTGGACTTTAGCTTCTTTATTGATGACATTGTATGAGGCAGATGACCTAAATTAGTGAGTTTTATCTGTATTTATCTTGGAGACCCTTGTATGTGAGATTGTGTCTTGTTTGTATACTTTTAGCATACTTGGTTTGTACTACTTTATATCCTTAGATTCTTATTTATGGGGTTGTTAGATGTTTGTGGAGATTTTGTGAACTTTTGGCATGTTTATTGGATTGCACATTTTCGAATGTGTTTGTATTGTGTATGTTTGTGGATGTATTCGAGACATTAAATATGGATACTTAGTACAGAGAATTTTGACTATTATAATGCTATTGACAATGTACAGGGAAAATTTGAATTAAGGGCAATTTTTTCTGATTATTTACACCCTTGATAGGGAACTCGTCAAGGATGCCCATCATGGATGTCATTGCCGTCAAGGATGTAAATAACATCCTTGACGTGGATGCCATCACGGATACACACCCTTGGCGGCATTGCCATCAAGGATGTAAATAACATCCTTGACGGGATGCCATCAGGATATGTATCCTTGGCGGCATCCCGTCAAGGATGTAAATAACATCCTTGACGGGATGCCATCAAGGATGTAAATAACATCCTTGACGGGATGCCATCAAGGATATGTATCCTTGGCGGCATCCCGTCAAGGATGTAAATAACATCCTTGACGGGATGCCATCAAGGATGTAAATAACATCCTTGGCGTGGATGCCATCGGATACACACCCTTGGCGGCATTGCCATCAAGGATGTAAATAACATCCTTGACGGGATGCCATCAAGGATGTAAATAACATCCTTGACGGGATGCCATCAGGATATGTATCCTTGGCGGCATCCCGTCAAGGATGTAAATAACATCCTTGACGGGATGCCATCAAGGATGTAAATAACATCCTTGACGGGATGCCATCAGGATATGTATCCTTGGCGGCATCCCGTCAAGGATGTAAATAACATCCTTGACGGGATGCCATCAAGGATATGTATCCTTGGCGGCATCCCGTCAAGGATGTAAATAACATCCTTGACGGGATGCCATCAAGGATGTAAATAACATCCTTGACGGGATGCCATCAGGATATGTATCCTTGGCGGCATCCCGTCAAGGATGTAAATAACATCCTTGACGGGATGCCATCAAGGATGTAAATAACATCCTTGACGGGATGCCATCAGGATATGTATCCTTGGCGGCATCCCGTCAAGGATGTAAATAACATCCTTGACGGGATGCCATCAGGATATGTATCCTTGGCGGCATCCCGTCAAGGATGTAAATAACATCCTTGACGGGATGCCATCAAGGATGTAAATAACATCCTTGACGGGATGCCATCAAGGATGTAAATAACATCCTTGACGGGATGCCATCAAGGATATGTATCCTTGGCGGCATCCCGTCAAGGATGTAAATAACATCCTTGACGGGATGCCATCAAGGATGTAAATAACATCCTTGACGGGATGCCATCAAGGATGTAAATAACATCCTTGACGGGATGCCATCAAGGATGTAAATAACATCCTTGACGGGATGCCATCAAGGATGTAAATAACATCCTTGACGGGATGCCATCAAGGATGTAAATAACATCCTTGACGGGATGCCATCAAGGATATGTATCCTTGGCGGCATCCCGTCAAGGATGTAAATAACATCCTTGACGGGATGCCATCAGGATATGTATCCTTGGCGGCATCCCGTCAAGGATGTAAATAACATCCTTGACGGGATGCCATCAAGGATGTAAATAACATCCTTGACGGGATGCCATCAAGGATGTAAATAACATCCTTGACGGGATGCCATCAAGGATGTAAATAACATCCTTGACGGGATGCCATCAAGGATGTAAATAACATCCTTGACGGGATGCCATCAAGGATGTAAATAACATCCTTGGCGTGGATGCCATCGGATACACACCCTTGGCGGCATTGCCATCAAGGATGTAAATAACATCCTTGACGGGATGCCATCAAGGATGTAAATAACATCCTTGACGGGATGCCATCAAGGATGTAAATAACATCCTTGACGGGATGCCATCAAGGATGTAAATAACATCCTTGACGGGATGCCATCAAGGATGTAAATAACATCCTTGACGGGATGCCATCAGGATATGTATCCTTGGCGGCATCCCGTCAAGGATGTAAATAACATCCTTGACGGGATGCCATCAAGGATGTAAATAACATCCTTGACGGGATGCCATCAGGATATGTATCCTTGGCGGCATCCCGTCAAGGATGTAAATAACATCCTTGACGGGATGCCATCAGGATATGTATCCTTGGCGGCATCCCGTCAAGGATGTAAATAACATCCTTGACGGGATGCCATCAAGGATGTAAATAACATCCTTGACGGGATGCCATCAAGGATGTAAATAACATCCTTGACGGGATGCCATCAAGGATGTAAATAACATCCTTGACGGGATGCCATCAAGGATGTAAATAACATCCTTGACGGGATGCCATCAGGATATGTATCCTTGGCGGCATCCCGTCAAGGATGTAAATAACATCCTTGACGGGATGCCATCAAGGATGTAAATAACATCCTTGACGGGATGCCATCAAGGATGTAAATAACATCCTTGACGGGATGCCATCAAGGATGTAAATAACATCCTTGACGGGATGCCATCAAGGATGTAAATAACATCCTTGGCGTGGATGCCATCGGATACACACCCTTGGCGGCATTGCCATCAAGGATGTAAATAACATCCTTGACGGGATGCCATCAAGGATGTAAATAACATCCTTGACGGGATGCCATCAAGGATGTAAATAACATCCTTGACGGGATGCCATCAGGATATGTATCCTTGGCGGCATCCCGTCAAGGATGTAAATAACATCCTTGACGGGATGCCATCAAGGATATGTATCCTTGGCGGCATCCCGTCAAGGATGTAAATAACATCCTTGACGGGATGCCATCAGGATATGTATCCTTGGCGGCATCCCGTCAAGGATGTAAATAACATCCTTGACGGGATGCCATCAAGGATATGTATCCTTGGCGGCATCCCGTCAAGGATGTAAATAACATCCTTGGCGTGGATGCCATCGGATACACACCCTTGGCGGCATTGCCATCAAGGATATGTATCCTTGGCGGCATCCCGTCAAGGATGTAAATAACATCCTTGACGGGATGCCATCAGGATATGTATCCTTGGCGGCATCCCGTCAAGGATGTAAATAAAAATGGTGATACTGACGAGTCGGACATTCAAATATCAAAAAACTAATGAATCCAAAATAATATTACATCAAGTATGCAAGCAAAAAAGCAAAATGAACAGGGCCAATATAATATAGGAACTCAAATAAGAGAATGTACATACTCTGCACATTCAAAGATGTCTGACGATAAAATGACTATAGGAAAGACTCAAGTTGCACGTTTTGCCATTTTTTAAACAGTTTAGTAATTGCATTGTTTTTGTATATTCTAATTTATGCATAAATGGAGTTTAAAATAATAATGTGCGGCATGTTCTACGTCAAATGCAAACAACAATGTTTCACAATATGATGCTTCCGGATCAATGTCTCATTCTAAAAATCAGTCATTTTAGGACAAACAAGCAAAATTGAGTGCCGCCAGCATTGGATGAAATCAAAAAATAATGGTTAAATACTTTGCTTAGAAAATTCTTTCTTAATCTGTGGATAAAAATATTTTTAGGATTTGCAATATAGGTAAATTAGTGTGAACGAACAAAGAAAATGGTTTAAGCATTTGGTTTAAAAAAAAATTAGCTTGTCATCAAAAATATTTTTGGTTTTATATCATAGACAAAGTAGTCCATGAAAATTTTTAAAAATAATGATTTAAGCATTAGGATAATTCTAATGCCTTTGGTAGTTGTATTGTAGATAAAGGCAAAAATAAAATAAAATAATACTTTAAGCATATTAGTTTGGAGAAAGCCAAAAAGAAAAGCTCATTTTATTTGGAAAAATATTAGCTAAAGTATTTGTATGATACTAATGACTTGGTAGTCATTACATACACAAATTAGTATGGAGAAAAGAAAAAGATAAAATAAAATAAAGGCTCATTTGTTTTAGAAAGAAATGTTTTGAAAATTAGTCCCTCCCAACTTCAATAATTCCATATTAGTCCTTCAAATCTCAATAATTGCTTATTAGTCTCTCAAATTCTAAGGGTCTTACAATTTGGTTCCTTAATGATGAAAATAAATATTAGTTATGATATCCCTCTTAAAGCTCATCTAGCTTAAAAAAGATTATTTACAGTTTGGTAATCTAAAGTTTACACCATTTAAACCATTTAACTTTAATACCAAAGGTTTTGACAATTAGATATCCTAAAATTCACACCTTTTTAATTTTGATACCTCAAAGTTTTTGTGACACTTTTGTTAAGACAAAGTGTATATCTTGTTAACTTTGATACCCAAAGTTTTTTGACACTTTGATACATTAAACTTTTTCTTAAACTTTAGGGTATTAGAGTTAAAAATGTTAATATATTGGGGTACCAAAGTAAAAAAATAGAATCTTTAAGGTATGAAAGTTAAAAATGTATAAGCGTTAGGGTAGCAAAGTGTTAGAAAAGGTTTGGGGTATCAAAGTTAAAAATGGCGTAATGTTTGGGGTATCATAGTGTCAAATAAACTTGTGTATATCAATGTTTTAAAACATTGTAAACTTTAGAGTGCCAAATTGCAAACAACTCTTTAAAAATATTGGATGATGGTATTTTGGATATTGAGGGTAAACTTGCAATAAGACAAGGATTTGATGGAGTAATGAGCAATTATTTAGATTGAGATACTAATGTGAAATTATTGAAGATTTCTTGGGACCAATATATCTAAACAACGCTATGTAAAAATACCCTCTAAAATGCTAAATTGCAAATAACCCTTTAAAAAATATTAGATGAGGGCATTTTCATCCTTGAGGTACCAAATTACAATGACCTTAGAATTTGAGGGACTAATGAACAATTATTGAGATTTGAAGGGCTAATATGCAATTATTGAAATTGAAGGACTAATCAGCAATTCTTGAGATTTGAGGGGCTAATATGCAATTAATAGAAAATTTACTGTTTATTTCCATGTAGCTACAGTACATATATAAACATAAATAAATTAATCTTTCATTTAACTAATTAACCAAGGATTAAAGAACTAACTAAAGTTATTGGGAGTTCTTGTAGCTTGAAAAGATGTTTGCTACAGTACAACTCCCAATAACTTTAGTAAATATAAGTAATAATAGTAATATGAAGAAAAAGAAAACAAAGGGACAAGTAGATAGCTGTCTCAAGGTAATATATTAGTTATAAAAGATAAACAATGGATTCTTATATAGACTTTTTATCCAGATTATCTTGTCGTTCTAACCGAGGCACATGTTTTTTGCCTACAATAAGATCATGCAAACACTATGAAGCAAAAAGATTTTATCGTGAATCCAAAGGCTTCTGCTGTTCTGAAGGACAAATCTTATTAGTCACAAATGATGTTCTGGATGAACTTTATTAATTATACACTTCAAGCTCAAGCAACTCTCTGTTATTTCTTTAAATATGCTCACACTTATAATAATTCATTTGCCTTCACGTCATTTGGTGTTTGATATGACAAAAATCTATGCAAAAGAAACTGTTGATGTTAGGAATCACACAGCCACTTAGTTATGAATTGAGGAGATGAGGGTCCGCTAACTTCTCTGAATAACCGATTCTAGGATAAGCCAGCTGTTCTTCCCTGCACATGCAAGAGCTTGTAAGAGGGCGGTGTTGATTCCCCGGTTGTTCATCTGACGATCAAGTCTGTAACTTGCTTGAGTGGGGAAAAAAGTGAAGAACTGAAGAAGTTCTTAGTGGGCAAAAAATATTTGCTTGGAAATTGTTTACCCTGCTGTAGAGAATAGTCCCCCTATTTATAGCGATAATAGAGGGGTGGTTTGGTAACCGGTAAGTATGGGTGGGAATCGACATTTGCTTCACAGGTGGCGAGTGGAGAGTCATGGCATTTAATGTGAAGTGACTGGAGGCATGGAGTGCCGACGTGGTCCAATGTGTCATAAAGATCTTCGGGGATGGACAAATAATGCTTCTGATCATGCATTTAACGTGATGGCGACGAGCTATCAGCGGGGGGCTCGAGGTATGCCGTCGTCTTCCTACTCTAGGTATAGGACCGGGAAATAACGCCTTTTGAGCCATCTTTCGTGAGAAGTCGGCCAAAGAGATGGTCGAATGGGCCGCTCATTAAGTTGGCCTACCAAGAAGGCCGACATGTACCGCCTTTTGAGCAGGCTTTGTGGGACGTCGACCCGTCGAGTCGGCCATGCTGGAGATTTTGGCTATCCCGATGTGTTGGATTGGTTCTATTTAGGTGTTTAATGCGGGACACTTGTTTGCTACTGATTAGAGATTAATACTTAGTAATTGAAGCACCATAACAGTTGGCCCATTTCACTTGGAGTCGGCTTGGGCCGGGTCCGGGTGAAATGAGATTGCAGACTGGTCAAGTCCTGGTGCGCATTAATGAAGGGAATTGAGAAGTCTCTTCAGATGCAACATGGTTGACGTCATCGTACATCTTTTAACTATTGTCGCTTCGCATTCTATGCCTGATTGCGGGCTACTTAAAGCAGACGTGCCTTGCCTCGATTGAGGTGAGGGCGCTTCGGATTCCGGAATCAATCCGGGTTGTTGGTTTGGAACCGATCCGACCATTATGATCTTGACAGCTGTTGACGTAGATGCCTATAAATACGGTCGTTGAGAGGAGAGAGAAGACCGTTGTCTCTTCAAAATCTTTCAAATTCAAAGAAATCTGATCGCTCCCCTTTCTCCGGTGATTTTCTCAGATTAGCACTAATGGCGTCTCAGGCTCTCAATGCTAGACAGGAATTACTAGCTGAGCTTCATTCGAAGGTCATGCTGCCTCAGTTGAGGACTCTTCGAGAGAGATTCGACATCCCCAGTGGCTATACGCTGACGACGCTGACGAGGTCATAGGCAATTTACGACCATGATGTGGGTCAGCACCCGCTGTACATCAGACATCTAGAGTACGACTTGCGTCTACCTCTACACCCCTTCCTTGACTGTGTTTTCTCTGCTCTGGGCATGTCTCCAATGTAGATGAAGCCCAACGCTATAGCGACCTTAGTGGGGTATGTGGTAATCTACCATTGGCTGGGGGTTCAACCGTCTCTGAATGTGTTGGGCCATCTGGTTAGTGTCAAAGTGTACCAGAGAGAAGCCCACTATCATTTTTAGGTGGGGGGTTGATTCAAAGTTGTCGCTGATCTCCCCGACTCGAACAAGGATTGGAAAGATAAGTTCGTCTAGATTTCAGGGGATGACTTATAGCTAGGTTGCTCGAACTGGCTCGAGCTAATAAGGGAAGCTTTGATGATGGGGACCTATCGCCCGATGAGAGGAAGGCTCTGGTTCAAATCAGAGCGTTCGCTAGCTCTCACAAGATGGAGCATTTGTTCAACAACTCCGTCTTATGGGTGGCAGACATTTTTGTTGTGACTTCGACAGCCAAAGACCATGAGAGGGCGACTAGGCTGATCGTTGGTTCGATGGGAGCGGCTGGGGATCCGACGGCTCCACTTGCGGAGCCTCAAGCTCCACCCGCGAAGCCTCAAGAAGTGCCGTCAGCGGGGCTAACTAAGCGCCCCCGCCAAGCCATGGCTTCTGAAGAGGCTACGGTGGCTCGCTCTAAACGACCGTCGTAGCAGCCCAGCTGGGGGGTCCAACGTCCTTGGCCGCTCAGGCCAAGAGGAAGAGAAAGAGGTCGTGGAAGCTTGACAGTTGAGGGCTTGGGACGACAACTGAGGTGGCTGAGACTGAAGTCATTCAAGTGGATGAGGGGTCCTCAGCCTAAGAGGAGAAAGGAACAGTCGACAGGAGGCCAGGGCTGAGACCGAGTCCCAGACAAGGGGTGAGAGGGCCCCTGCCGCACTAACTGAGTCGACTCGTCGCCTATGGAAGGAGCCGGCCGCAAGAGAGGTGGCTCCTTCCAGAGGTCTGGGATATCCGTACCCACATCGTGTGGATGAGATTGAGATGGAGGGTTGGGAAAGGATGAGGATGTTGCTGATTGGGTCTCGGTGCAGGCCCTCGGTATATTCAGGAGCCAGACCCAGAGCATCGCCATCAGCCCGCCCATCATTTCAACGCGAGGGGGTCAGTGCTTGAGTCTCGCGTTGCTCAATCAAGAGCAGTGGAGCAGTTCCGGCTGCCTCGCGATGAAGAACTTCTGGGGGAAGTCCCCAATGTTGGTCTCCACTTTAGCCTCCGGAGCTACTTGGTTCGCAGGGCTCTTGTGGAGCAAGAGATATTTAGTCGGATGAAGCACATCCGTACTTCCTATCTCAAGCTACAAGGGGAGCTGGAAGCTCAAAAAGCTGACATAGGGGGTGACCTATAGAAAGCTCTTCAGGAGTTGTCGGCCAAGGAAAATGAACTGGCCGACTGGCACAAGGAGATGGAGGTACTGGAGAAGATGATCGAGGGACTGAAGGCCTTGGATACCAAGAAGTCTGTCGAGATTGACAGGCTTAGGTGCAAACTCCAAGAGAGCAACAGGAGGGCGAGGCGTCTATCTAAGGAGGCCTCACGGGGGCTGCAGGAGAAGGATCGGGCCTTAGTGCAAGTTGAGGCTGAGTGTCAAGCTGCGCAGCACGCAAAAGACAAGCTGGAGGAGGTGCAATTGGCTCGAATCAAGCTTGAAAAAGAGAGTGCTGGTTGCAAGGATTCTCTATTTGTGGCCCAAAGTTGTATCACCTAGTTAGAGTCCGAGGCTTTCCGGTCGGCACTCATCGAGGAGTATCGCCAAGGCCTCTTTGGGAAGACAGAGGTGGCGATAGCTTGCAAAGTGGGATACGACTATCTCATGGCGCAGCTCCCGGCCGAGATGAGGAGTCTACCTAACCGCTTCCACTATCCTCCAAGGGTTGCTAAGTGTCTGGACGAGCTCTTGGACATAGAGAGGTTAGGCGGGGGACTCGATCACGGTGAAGGTGATGCGGAGGATGAGGATTCGGATGATGAGGCAGATGGGGGCTCGGGCAAGAATAAGAGTGACGGGGCTGAGCTGGGGGTCCATTCGGCTCCCTCGCCATCTGCTGCCGGTGACTCCCTTCCTCTGACTCCTGGAGCGGACATGGATCTTCCCTAGGCTCCTCGTTTAGTCTCCTAGGACTTTTGTATCTTCATGTCGTACTTTTGCACTTGTATACTTGTAATCATTTTGAAAGATATAAATAAAAGATATTGAGCCAACTCTGAATTTATTGTGTTGGTCGGTACTTTGAATTTCATGGGAAGAGTCGACTCAATTGAGAGTTTGGCTGTCGGTTGACCTGCCTTTATGTAATGTGAAGTTAAACACTTGTTAGGCTGATAGTATATGCCTCGGACATATGAAATAGGTGCTGAGGTCTTATCCTTGCACTTCACTCTTATGAATAAATGATTAAGTGCTGAATTGCGATCGACCAGGTTGGCGACTTCTCAATGTATGGAGGCTAAGATAGAGGGCATGTTTGAACAGGTTGGGTGGAGGGCACTTTGCTTTATCAAGGACGAGTGCCTCTGTTGCTCGAGTCGACTCCATGGAGGGTCGACTAACACCACGTTTTTAGTCATCCACGTGAGTTGTCGGCACATGGGGTCGACAAGCTGTGTCGACTATATTTGAACAGTCGCAAAGTGGTGAGTTCCAAGGCACCTTTATTGGGCAGGTGAGGGGTCGCTATTGAAAAGACGTTATGACGTCATTGAATACCATGCGTCACCGTCGCTTCGATTCTCGAGCAGAGTGATGCGGAGTAAAGAGGGTAGCGCTTCGTTTTTTGTGCAGACCGTTCAGATTTTGAGGTCAATCATAATTGTCCGTAATGGGTTGAACCGAGCATTCTGATTTTGCCACTTGTCATCCTTGGAGCCTATATATATCTCTTTGGTGTAGAAAGGGCTTTTCTTCACAAAATTTAGCCCTAATTTCTCTCTTTCCCACTTCTTGATTTTTCGGTTGATCTTGCACCAATTTTCCGACCATCTTCCATGGCTGCTCAGGTTTCTACTGCTGGCGTAACGAGGCAAGGATCGATCTTCTCCGGCCTATCCATTCAAAGATTTGCACCTAGAGCCTGAAGTCTACTACGAGCTCTACGATCTCCCCTGAGCCTTCACTCTGTCAGCGCCTAGTGGGGATGAGCCGGTGTATCAGTACGGCAAGGATACATCACTGCTATACATGGCTCATATGGAGTACTGGCTCCGATTTCTGCTCCACCCCTTCATCAAAGATGTGTGTGGCGCTCTGGGGGTATCTCCCTCATAGTTCACGCCCAACGCCATTGCCATCTTGGTGGGATTCCTGGTAGTCTGCCACCGGGTCGGCGTCGAACAAGGCATGCACTTGTTCGGCAACCTCGTCGGCATCAAAACGATGAGGAAAGATGCCCACTACTTCTTCCACTACATAGGTGGATGCAAATTGGTGTCGGACACTCCAGAATCCAATAGCGATTGGAAGGAGCGATTTGTATGGCTCTTCGGTGCCGATGCCATCCTTTCTTGTCCCACTTGGTTGGAGATTAAGAAGGATGTGCTGAACCATCCATACTCTCGGCCGAGGAGGGGTGACAGTTGGAGAAGATCCGCACTTATGCCGGATCACGAGAGATGAATAATCTCTTTGAGCCAGCTTCGCTCCGAGCGGCTGGCATATCTAGGGTTCCCCCTTTCGAGGACTACAAGGCGCGAGCATCTCTCTTGGCTCTCCCTCTGAAGAAGAACCCCTTGAAAATTTTAAAGGGGGGAGGATTCAGCTTTGGCAGGGCCAGTCTTGACTATGAGGCCCCAAAAATGGCTGAGGGGGGAGCTAGCTCTTGAGGAGTTGAACAGCTTGCGGTCGAGGTCGGCGGAGATTGCGGCCAAATTGGCTAAGACCAAGCGCGACCGCCAAGAAGGAGAAGTTGGATAAGAAGAGAAGGAGGCTGGACAAAGGGCAAGGGCCCAGTGGGACGTCCGGGTCAGCTCAAGTTGACTCGACCGGGGGTCAACCGCTAGTTGTCCCTCCTCCTAAGCAGTCAGTGGTCGTCATTATTGATGAAACTTCCCCTCCTAGGTAAGCGGAGGGTGACCAAGCGGCTGATCGCTGAGGCTGGGGCTCAAGCTGGGAGGTCGAGCACCCAGGCCCCTTTACCCGAGCAGGCTCAAAGGCTAGGTAAGGAGCCTGTCGAGACAACGGGAGTTCTTTGGAGAGGAGGCCTCTTGAGGCTCACAGTGATCACGCCTCGGCCTTGAAGCGGCCAGCTGGCCCTTCCGCCACTGCATCTCTGAGCTTGATGAACAAGTGTGGGACGAGTTTAGAGCTAAGCTAATTGGGGAGATGGGGGCGGCTGTTCTCATAGGGAGGTGGTTCGAGGAGGCGACAGGTTCGCCGTCCAGAGGCCTCTCGACAAGGAGAGCTTAGTTTTAGAGTCAAGTGTGGCTCAGATTCAGGTTATGGAGCAATTCACCCTCCCTAGGGATGTGGAGATGCTGTCGGAAGTGCCGAACATGGGCTTGCACTTGGCTCTTAAAGGTTATTTTCTACGGGGGCCCTTGATCGAGCACGAGCTGTTCTCTCGGCTCTCCTTTACATATAAGCTCCCTACTGATTTTGAAAGAGTGCTGGCTGATGAGAAGAAGGCTAGGGAGGCAGCCGAGAAGAGGGTCGCGACACTGGAGGACTAGCAGGGCCGCAGTGAGGGCAAATGGCGTCGAGAGCTTGAGATCAAAGACGACATGATCAAAGGGCTCAAGGGGCACCGTACTAAGCAGTCGGCCACCATTGAGAAGCTTAAAGGGGAGATGGCCAAGCTCAAAGAGGATGCTGCTCATCTTCAGCAAGGGATCACCGAGCGGGATGGCGAATCAAGTATTTGGGTGAAGAGGTCGAGTCCGAGAAGCGTCACAGGCATGAGGCTCAGGAGAGCTCTTGGGCGGACCGCTCGGTGGCCCAAAACCTGAAGTGGGACCTCAAGGAGGAGCGGTCGGCCCATCAGGCATCTAGGGTGACTATCGAAGCCTTGGAGGCCTGACTCGCTTACTTAGATTTTGGAGGAGCATAAGGCGGAGGTGGTGGAGAGATACCGCCATAGTTCCTTAGGTAAAGTTGAAGTAGCCTTAGCTTGCAAGGCCGACTTCGACTATCTCACCTCCTTGCTCCCTTTCGAGTCTCGACCCGCCCCAGTCAGCCTCTATCCCTCTCGAGTCTCCTGCTACCTTGACTTACTGAAGGAGATTGAGACAAAGGGAGGGGGAGTAACGCTGGAAGTGGATGATGGTGATGATGAGGGCGAGTCAGGGGACGACCAATAAGAGGTCCCCCTCCTACAGATCTTTCCGCTGCTCCTCCTGCTGCTTTTGCCACTGCTGAGCCGACTCCAGTTCCTAACCCGGATGCTGCTCTTCCAAGCCCTACTCCCGACCCAAGTCGAGGGGCGTGATAACTTGTATCTTTTTCTTCTTTTGTAGATATGTGAAGAATGATGTAAATATCTTGAGATAGGGAATAAATATTTAAGCTTGCCTTTTTGAGACTTGTGTATTTCTATCCAATTTTGTTCAGCTTTATTTATTCGTGGCTTTACTTCAGGAGAGGTAAGTAGTCGAGGTGAGTCAGTTGTGTGCTGAAACAACTCGAGTGTGTATGAGGCGAGTCGAATGGCTTATCTCTTCGCTTCTTTTGTTGGAGTGCCTTTGGCTGATTAAGCGGTAAGAGGTACCTTGGTTTTACTTTGAAGAGGTACAAAGGTCCTCTTGCCAAAGTCAACCGAATGGTACGAATGCCTTGGTCTTATGACGAGGCCAAGGGCTTTTTGGCCGGCTTGATTGAGCTTCGTGCCTTGGGTTTATTCGTTTGTGACACTAAGGGCTTTGTGTACGTGCATGCCTTGGACTTAATGAGGGCACCAAGGTCTTTTGTCGATGATGACCGAGTGGTCGGGTTCCTTGGACTTAATGAGGGTGCCAAGGTCTTTTCGGCAATGATGACCTAGTGGTCGGGTTCCTTGGACTTAATGAGGGTGCCAAGGTCTTTTCGGCAATGATGACCGAGAGGTCGGGTGCCTTGGACTTAATGAGGGCGCCAAGGTCTTTCGGTAAGGATGACCGAGTGGTCAGGTACCTTGAACTTAATGAGGGCTCCAAGGTCTTTTGTCGATGATGGTGAGAGGTCGGTGCCTTGGACTTAATGAGGGCCAAGGTCTTTTCGGCAATGATGACCGAGAGGTCGGTGCCTTGGACTTAATAGAGGCGCCAAGGTCTTTTCGGCAATGATGACCGAGAGGTCGGGTGCCTTGGACTTAATGAGGGCGCCAAGGTCTTTCGGTAAGGATGACCGAGTGGTCAGGTACCTTGAACTTAATGAGGGCTCCAAGGTCTTTTGTCGATGATGACTGAGAGGTCGGGTGCCTTGGACTTAATGAGGACGCCAAGGTCTTTTCTCGATGACGACCGAGTGGTCGGGTGCCTTGGACTTAATGAGGGTGCCAAGGTCTTTTTGGTAATGATGACTGAGAGGTCGGGTGCCTTGGACTTAATGAGGGCGCCAAGGTCTTTTCGGCAATGATGACCGAGAGGTCGGGTGCCTTGGACTTAATGAGGGCGCCAAGGTCTTTTTGGCTCCTGCAAAGATTTAGCACTGCGAGAATGAGACATAAGAGTGAGATTCAAAAGAGTTTCATAATAAATGAAAGTAATATACAAAATTACTGAAAATATTTCTTGAGGTGCTCAATGTTCCAAGGATACTGCAAGATCCTTCCATCGGGGCTTCTCAGCCGATAGGTGCCTGGGTGCAACTCCTCGAGGACTATGTAGGATCCTTCCCAGTTGGTAGCCAACTTGCGGTGTCTGGTGTCTTTATCAAAAGCATCTTTTCGAAGGATGTGATCGCCGACGCTGAACCTCCTAGGTTGGACCTTGCTATTGTAGTACCGGGCAACGCGCTGCTGGTTGACGACTTAGGATCGGAGAGCTTTCCCTCAGACTTCGTCTAGGAGATTGAGTCCGATTCGTAACCCTTCTGAATTCAAGTCTTCGTCAAACTGCTGCAATCGGATTGTCAAAATGCCGACTTCGACTGGGGTGACTACCTCGGCTCCATAAGCTAACTTGAAGGGGGTTTCCTCTGTTGAGTTCTTATGAGTCGTGCGGTAAGACCACAGAATACCAGGCAGCTCCTCGACCCAATTTCTGACTGTCTCGTCCACCTTCTTCTTTAGATCTTGGAGGACGCATTTGTTGACGGCTTTGGCAAGTCCATTGCTTTTGAGGCTTGAGGCGAATGTTGTACTCATCGCAAAAGCCTCGAAAGCCTCTGTTGTCGACTGAGTGCCATTATCTATCACAAAGGAGAGGGGCACACCAAATCGGCAGATGATAGACCTCCACACAAAATTAGTGACATTACTTTCACTAATTTTTGCCAAGGGCTCGGCATCGATCCATTTGGTGAAGTAGTCGATGGCCACGATTAGGAACTTTCGCTGCCCCGAGGCTATTGGGAGAGGGCCTAGCAAATCTAGTCGCCATTAAGCAAATGGGATTGGATTTAAGATGGAGGTGAGCTCGGTGGCCGTTGCCCGTGGAATGGCTGAGAAGAATTGGCACTTCTTGCACAGGGATACGAGCCTTTTGGACTCGGCTATTATGGTGGGCCAATAATATCTCTGGCGAATGACTTTCTGCGCGAGAGTTCTGGCCCCAGGATGATTCTCACACATTCCCTCATGGATTTCCCTTAGAACATAAGCTTCTGATGGCCGAAGACACCGAAGATAGGGCCCCACGCTATTGCCGAGTATGACATTCGATAAAGCTAGTTATCGAGCATGAGATAGTGGCAAGGATTCCTTTGGAGATTCTTGGCTTCAGTGGCACTCCCTGGTAGAGTCCCTTTTGTTAGGTACTTGACGATGGGATCCATCCAACAGGGCTCCGTGGGAGCTTCGGTTTGCATGACAGCTTCTAATATCTTTGTAATGCTGGGATGCTTGAGGGTATCTGTATAGATGGGCCTCAAACTGCTTCCTGAGCTGGTCGATCCAAGTTTGGATAGAGCATCTGCCTAAGCATTGAGAGCACGAGGGACTTGGGCTATCCTGAAATCATCGAAGTTGGCTAACAGCTCCTTAACTGCCTTTAGATACAGGACCATTCTCGAATCTTTGGCCGCATACTCTCCATTCACCTGATGGACGACAAGTTGGGAGTCGGCCAAAATATAGAGTTGCTCGGCCTTTACAACTAAGGCGGCTCGAAGACCCACCAGAAGTGCTTCGTATTCGGCCTTGTTGTTTGAGGTGGAGAAATCAAAGGCAATGGAGTGCTCATGCGTCGACCCGTCAGGGCTGCGCAGGACCACTCTTGCTCCACTGCCGGCTTCGCCAGAAGACCCGTCTGCCTTTAACAACTACCACGAGGCAAACTCTGGCAAATCGTATTCGATGGTGTGGCGTGTCCGTGGAACAGGGGCCTTGAATGCTCGAGATGTCAAAGGCTCCGGCTGAGTTGGCAGCAATGGCGCAGCTGGTTCATCATCTGGTGAGGTCGACTCAATGAGGAAGTCGGCCAAGGCTAGGGCCTTGATGGTTGTCCTTAGCTCAAACTGTACATCGTGCTCGCTGAGCTCGACCGACCAGCGACCATTCTTCTTGAAGTGGTGGGACTGCCGAGTGCCTTCTTCAAAGGCAAGCTCGTCCGCACAATTATGGAGTGCACTTGAAAGTAGGGGTGAAGCCTCCTAGCTGTGGTGACGAGGATGAAGAAAGCTTTCTCTATGAGGGGATAATTGAGTTCACCCACCTTCAAGATTCGGTTGACATAGTACACCGGCTTCTGGGTGTTTTCCTCCTCCTGAATCAGAACAGAGCTGATGGCTTCGGGAGAGACGGCTAAGTATAGATACAAGGTCTCTCCTTCTCTAGGTTAGCTCAGCAGCGGCTTGGTGCTTGGCGAAGGTTGTTCAGAGTGTGATTCTCGGAGATGTTCGAGGCAAGAATCTTTGGCAAAGTTCGGGGCAGAATTCACGGCGAAGCTCAGGATGAAAATTTTTGGCGAAGTTCAGGGTCAGCCTCTAAATAGAACTGTTTACCTCCTTTCTTCTTCACATTGATTTTCAAAACCCTAGCTTTCTTAAAACCCTAGTTTTCTCAAAACCGCTGAAAATCTCAAGACCAATCTCTAATGGCTCCTCGTCGTGCAATCTCAAGAGGAAGGGGTACTGCTAGGGGGCTTCACTGGCCAAGAACTAATGACACGCCGGCGCAATTAGAGATGGCTGTGGATAAGTTTCGAACCCTTCAATGGTGATCTTCGGATCTACCAAAAACATAGCCCCAATCGGCCTTCAAATAGCACTCTTGGGTGCTCAAAACTTATTAACTGCCAAAGGCATGATTTTTATGCCCGTCCACGGTCTCATTGATGAGCTTTTATTATTGACGGTAAAGCTTTGACAGCGGCCATTAGTGGCGCTTGATGCGCGAGCTTCGCTTCTCAGGCGATGCTCGTTGCCATTAGCCTATTAGGTTTCTAAGCGAACTTTGTTTAGGTGAAGGTCATGATTTAATTTAAGTGACATTCACCTGAGAGAGGTTTGTCAACCTGATTCGAGCAACCTTCGCCTGAACGAGGTTCGCCAGTCTGATTCGAGCGACCGTCGCTTGAGCAAGGTTCGCCAATCTGATTCACTTAGTTTCTTGAGTGAATTTAATTGTAGTGCTGAATTTCGCTATCACCATTGTGAACTTTGCCTGTATTGTCAACACTTAGATAAATTTTTGACGCTAGTGTCAAGATGACTTTCAATAATGATCGAGCTTCGCCTAGGATTGCCCTGGCGATCTTCGCATCTGAGTGCAAAGACTTGGTTGATTTCTTTCAGTCTTTGTCTTCTAACTTATTTTGCAACTTTTGTGCAGTTATTGATAATCATATTTTTATTACATTTTTATACCCTCATCATCTATTTTATACAAATAAATATACCACTAATAATATGTTTTATCTTAATGTGCAGGTTAATGAAGATTAATGAATAAAAGCTCAAAAAGAACTCAAATTTCCTCATTTTCTAACCTTTTATTGAAGCCCAGGATCAAGCTAAGCAATCTACAGAAGTCGAAGAAACAAGGATCCAATATGAAAAGAAATCAAAAGAAAATCATGTTCAAGATGATTAGCCACAAAGAAACGGCGATATCTCCCAATCCGGAAGGTAGAATTCAACATATAATATATGAAAATCACCTATCTCGATGAGACGGAGCTAACTGCATTTTCAAAATTTTAGAATTTCAATCGATCGGCCAACCGATTTGCCAATCGGTCGACCAACCGATTGGTGAGTGGCAGATTCAGATTTGTGGCCAGATTTGATTCCTTTGTTCTCCTTCATTGCTGTAGGCTATAAATAGAGGGATAGAGTGAGGGGTTTGAGTGTGAAATATTTTGTAATAACTCCTTTTGGAGAGGAGGGTTACTTTTAATTAAGAAGACCTTCTAAAATTATAACTTTTGTTGCAATCAATAAAAATATTTTCACCCTTCATAATTTCTTTTCTTCTCTTTGTACAAGGATGAAAAGAGGATGAAGATGAAGAATTGAATATGTGGGTTTATATTTTTCTTTTCTTATTTTCTTTTCTTGTTTATTTCTTAATGCTTTGTAGAGTAGATTTACATTTATTTCTTTACTTTCATGTCTTTAATTTCATGTATTTACTTTCATGTCATGTTTTTACTTTGTAGTATAGATTTATTTTCTTGCCAATAGTTTAGATTATTTTTATTTCCTCTCCTTCTCTTTTTATTCTTTTTCATCTCTCTTTTTATTTCTTTATTTTATTTTCTAAAGATGTCAAACTAAACTATTGTAGGAATTCTAGAATTGTATGAAACTAGTATTAATCTCTCTTATAATTTATGGATTATTCTCTTGTGCTTAAATGATCATGTTTAGGATAATTAACTAGAGAACTAATTGATAGAAGAAGAATTGGATAATCTATGCTTGCCTTAAAAGTGGTAGGATAGAGTATGCTAATGAATTCTAGAATTACTATCTCTTTGTTATTCTTTTCATGAGTATTAATTTTGCTTGGATGATAATAGGATAGGTTATGCTTGCCTTAAAAGTGGTAGGATAGGCTATACTTAATAAATCTAAAGTAAAATGTGATAATAAGATAATAATTCATATTTTATAAGTGAGATAAGCTAGTGGATTCAATTCTAGATTCCTCATATCTTTAATTGAATCCTCCATCTTTTACTTCTTGATTTTTATCTTTATTCTTGATTTTCTTCTCTTAATTTTATTTTTCTTTACTTCTCACTCTCTCTCTCTCAATCTTGTTTTGATTTATTAGCACATATTCACATCCACTCTTTATCTCCCACTTTTCATTCTCATTTTGTTTTTATTTACATTTCATCACTTCCACACTCTCTAATCTCTCCACAATCACTTTCATCATGTTTTCACTCCTAGTTGTCACACACACAACATAAGAACCGAATTTGAATAACTCCTACAAACACCTTCATCGCGGGATCGATAACTTTTTATACTATAACTTGATGGTTGTATACTTGCAACTTTAGGTACACATTATTTACCTAACAGTTGTCTTATCGAAAGCACCTATCAACCATCATAACCACTTCGAGCATAATGGAACTCGCGACTCCAAAGTGAGGCATGTTTTCGATGGGCACATTCCCATGTACCTAGAGGATAGTAGCCCAGAACAGATTGATGTGATCAGGTTAGGGGTATCGAACTCTGAGGGAGCTCATCACAGATGCAAAGTTCTCGATCCCTAAGGAGGACAAATCGGGTAAGCCCTACTTTTTGTTTGGGGATAGTAATCCTAACGGCACCTCCGTATTTAACTGGG
The DNA here is from genome assembly GCA_012295165.1 of Asparagus setaceus. Lineage (NCBI taxonomy): Eukaryota > Viridiplantae > Streptophyta > Magnoliopsida > Asparagales > Asparagaceae > Asparagus > Asparagus setaceus. The sequence continues at coordinate 33,880,277 of CM022702.1, forward strand.
TGAAGGAGCTCTGGTATTATACCCAAGGGGACCTCCACTACTACCTGCTAGCAATCGAGCATCAAGTATCCTTCATGTACTTGCAGCATCTTGTCGTTCCTCGCTTAATACACTTCACCCTCACCAGTAAAGAAGATAGTGTGAAGGTGGGCTCTTTGAAGCACGACGGTGATTTCCGTCAAGAAGGAGTCTTCGGGGTTACCATCATAGGTCTACGTCCCGGCTTTGTTCAAGAGGATGCCCCTGTTAATGAAGTTCCTGTAGTCCCAAACGTATTTGGAAGTGAACTTGCCAAAATTGATGCATAGTACCCGGAGGGAGATACCAGATTTCCTGGCTAGGTCAGATCAACGGACACCCAGTGGTGGACCTGTTTGGTAGATTACACTCTCATTATTTTTGAGGAGAGCTTGAGAAGACTAGGGCTCTATTCTACAGTGAGAGCCTTGAAATATGGCATGGAAATTTACACACCAATATTGTACAGTATTTTGGAGCTGTATAACGTCGACAGCAACACTTTCTTCACTCTAGTAGGTGATATCGGGACAGCGCAGCATGAAATGTTTGAAGTGTCACGGCTACCTATGGGGGACCATCCGTACAAAGAGTTCTTCCCTACCAACACAGAGTTGGACACCTTTAGACAGAATGCTCATCTCAGAGAGGTGTTTAGGGAGTTGGTCTGTCACTTTCATATCTGCCAGAGGATCGTTACAAATGCTGGGCATGGATCCACTATTACCTGTGTCCCTTGGGCTGAGTACATATTCCCCAATGTCGTAAGAAGGGAAAGGTCGATCCAATTCATCCAGCATCAGAAGCTGAAGTTGAGACCCGGATTTTCAAGGATGGTCAAGTGCTTCATACCGCCGAATCAGATGAATGTGGGTTCCATGCGAGGGATAAATTCAAAAGTTTTCACCATCAAGCCAAGGTGCCGATATTTGAATTGGCTTTGCTCACAAGATTCCTTTTGATCTAGTTGAAAGGTTGCATTGTGCCTTCCTGGCCAAAATCGCATTTCTGTCAGGGTGTTATTCCCTGTTGCAATGCTTGCCACTGGGTATAGCTTGGCCCTACTTTCGGCGATGGTCAGTTGCATTCATCATGGGCTAAGGGAATTGGCCACTAAGTATTTGAGCTAGGAGGATAATAGTCTGAGAGATCGGGTCCTGAATCCTAGAGTGGAGCTATCATACACATATCTGATGATATGGTATACTTTACACTGCTCTTTGTTGATTTCGGCAGCTGCTCCAAGTGGAGAGGACGTCTCATTACTTCAGAGGTATGAGTGCTCCAAATGGAATATCAAGTACCTTGTGGGGATCTGTCGGATTTTTTGAAACAAAGATCATTACTGCCTCTATCGTTGTTTTCCCAAGATTGATGGTACAAACCCCGAGAATGAATTTGAAGATGGTCCAGGTCCCGAAGGATCCACTTGCTTAACCAGCGATGCTTCAACTGGCTGGTCAACATCGGGCCAGGTCACCTCATTGCTCGGCTGAATGGAACAGAGTGCTATATTGAGCCGTACTTCCCTTCCAGATTCGCTCGGCAGTTTGGATACGACCAACTTTATGTCTGAAATCCGAATACAGGGTTGTTGCGCACAGGGAGCCTGGTGGACGGTGCTCATGCTTGGTATCATTTTTTTGCTGGAGCTATAGGGACCAAGTTCATACTTCCCCACCACATACGTAACTGTTACATGACGTTAGGGTTTTGCAAGTGGTACAACACGGTAATTGTCCCTAATTCCTTTTTTTAGGTGAACAAAACTAGTTTATGGTGGATCACTCGAAAGTATAATGAATTATCTAGGAAGGGTTCGAAGAGTAGAGCTCCTGGACTCCAAGATTTTCTTGCGAAGGTGCGCCAGAAGATGAGAATTGAGAGGCACCGAGTGGGTAGCCTTTTCCTCAAAGGCCAATCGGTGTCAGTAGTCGGGAATCGTCAGAATATGCAGTTCACCGAGGAGCGCCTGGCAGAGGAAGGGGGACTCGGGGAAAGAGGCAATTACCAGCCCATCTTCCACAAGAGCCATCAAAGAAGTGATGTCTAACGCCTTTAGAACCTAAGCAAAGCCATGTGCTCGGAGGTTCTTCTAGGATCGGGGAAGAGTCTCCTTCGGTTCCAGCACAAGAACCTGAAGCTGAGCCTCTGTATCCTTAGGTAAGCTTTACTTATATCCTTTCATTGATTTGTTTGAAGTGCACTTGATTGTCATGCATTTCTTATATGCAGGCAAAGAACTCATCTCTCTTAAGCACGAAGACTCTGATGGCAAAAAGAAGGTGGATTACGAGGCTAATACCGACGACTCTTTTACGAGCCTGATGACACTGGCTTTGAAAGCAATGTAGGTGATTCCTCATATATGCCAGGTATGATTTTCCCTGACCAGTCTTGCGTAGTTTCTTTATTTTAATAACTAATGCTTTGTCCATTTCTCTGGCAGATGATGAACCTAAATTGGAGACCGGAAGCGAAGCGGCTCCCATATCCATTCCTGCTGGTGATGAGTTTGCACCGGCGGTTGATCTTGATAGTGCTTCTAGTGCCTTTGAGCCTGAGCCAACTACCAACGGAGTGGCAAGTCCTGCACCTGCACCTATTTCTACTGCGCGGCGTAGGTTAATTGCTCACGAGTCATCTAAATAAGATGATGACATACCAGTTTCTCGATTCCAGAAGGAGTTGGGAAGTTAATTCCATCGAGTTCTGAGCCTCAACTTGAAGATAATCCTACCAAAATAGCAGATGAGTTTGTCGAGCCGGAGGTTGCAACTACCAATATTAAAGTTGCACCGATGGACGTGTCGATGACAACGGTGCTGGTTGTAAGATCTATTGCCCCATTGATTGCTGCCCCATTGGTTGAGGTGACGTCTGTGGCTTCTACCGCAATGGATGTTTCTGGCGTGTTAGCTTCACTCACACCGTATCTCCTATCGGGTGATGATTATGTGCAAATCCCGCAAACCACTTCCTCCACAACAACGGATACATTGCTGGTCTCAGCTGGAGTGGGTCCTTCAAGTCGTGCAGAAATTCCACAATCTCTCGACCCAGATGATTTGATCGAGCTAGAGATTCAAATACTGATCAAGAGCTTGATAAAACTATTCAACCGAAGTGTCGAATTTGCTTTGGCTACCCAGAAAAGCTTATCTATTCGCACTCTTGCTTTGTTGAGGAATCAACTTGGCCTTTTGACGTCGATTGCAGGAACCGAACGTGCTGAGCCATTCAAGGTGATGATTGACAAGATTGAGCTTCAATTTTAAGAGTTGCAATGGCTTTATGTAGCTAATATTGATGGCATTTGAACTTGAATTTCATCAGCTCTCAGTGAAGCACCGTGAAGCTGAAGAATCCGCTTGCAAGGAGATGGAGCAGATCAATAAGAGACTCCAAGAACTGACTGCTAGCCTTGCACTTGTTGATGATAATCAGGCTGAGCTTAACAATGTAATTCTTGAACAGGAAGCCACCACCAATGAGGCCAAGGCAGCCATAGCTGGAGCTCAAACTAGGTTGGAAGCAGCTCAACAGCAGAAGAAGGAACTCGCACCCTAATTATGTGAGTTGGCTAATGAGCGAGATCTCAAAGCTTCTCAACGTCACCCTAAGACGGCTAGGCTGGAGGCTGTCAGGGTTCAAGCTGCTCCAATTAATCCCAGAATTTTGAGGAAAAGAGCTCTAAAAGATGCTCTTGAAGCTTGGGATGTCAAGATGGCCGAGTGTATTGCTCGATTTCAATCCTTTTATCCATATTACCTTTAGAATTCTCCCTTTTGTAATAACTTAGCTCTTTTAATAATAAAGAACTTTTACCATTTTGATATGTGTACGATAGAGGTGTAATGTTAACGTATCATATTGATATCCTTGCTAGGGAAAAATGATAGAATCAAACTGATAGAGGTGTACTGTTAACGTATCCTGTTTGGTATTATTCAGAGGTGTAATGTTAACATGACAGTTCTAGGGTATTTGATAGAGGTGTAATGTTAATGTGTCAAATAGAATATCCGACAGAGGTGTAATATTAACCGGTCAGGTTCAAAGGAGTCTAAAGGACAACTACCATTTGAAAGTATAATGTTAACTTAACGGCAGGCAATCGATGAAAGTGCAATGTTAACTAATCAATTTTTGATAGCAATGGATTGAGAGGTGTAATGTTAACCGGTCAAATCTGAAGAAACCAGTTGATAGAGGTATAATGTTAACCAGTCAATAAGACATTTCGACAGAGGTGTAATGCTAACCAGTAGGATCACAAAGGGGGCGAACCATTCAGAAGTGTAATATTAACATCACAGTGGCGATATATTTTGGAGCCAAGCAGAGGTGTGGTGTTAACTTGATGACTCGTTGGGGATTTTAATTGGAATGATCAATATTTACGGTTAGAGGTGAAAACTTGAACGTGACAAAATCTCTATGGGGAGATAAAATTGGCCAGGATCAAAAATAATATTTCTTGAGAAACTTTCGTTGCTTGGGCCAATTGGGTGATATGCTCCATTTGAGTAGACTGTCTCTACTACAAATGGACCCTCCCATTTGGGTTCAAATTTACCCTTAGTCTTGTGTGTTATGACCATGGGTCGATGAACAACTAATACTAGGTTGCCTTCTTTGAAGGATTATTTTTTGACTCTCCTGTTGAAGGCTCTCGAGCTTCGTAACTGGTAGATCTCGATTCGTTGCTGAGCTTGAAGACTCAATTCATCTAGCGCCTGTAGTTTTTAGAGCCACTTTTGATGATGTTCTTCAGTCGTTATTTTCTCAGCAACTGTGATTCTCAATGACATCATCTGAATTTCGGAGGGATCATGGCTTCACATCCGTAGACCAAAGAAAAAGGCGTAGAGCTAGTGGGAGTGCGGACTGTTGTTCGGTAAGCCCATAAACACTCTCCACATTTCTCATCCTAATCTCATTTGTTGGAGAAGATGAACTTCTTCAAAAGTTTAGTGATGGTTTTGTTGAAAGCTTCCGCTAGACTATTAGCAGCCGGGTTATATGGTGTAGAAGCCACATCTTAAATTCTGAACTTGTTACAGAATATAAATAACAGACGACTGATAAACTGCGGACCATTGTCATGGACAATCCTCCGAGGGACACCGAATCGGTAAATAACGTGGTGTTTCAAGAACTTAACCACATTGGATGTCTTGACTTCTCTGAGCGGAACAGCTTCGACCTATTTGGAGAAGTAATCAGTGATGGCCAGGATGAATCGATGGCCTTTAGCAGATGGCGAGCTAATTGGCCTGATGATGTCCATACCCCATGTTTCAAATGGCCATGAGACAATAGTCGGATGTAATTCTCCAGAGGTTAGTGCAGAAAGTCGGTGTGGACTTGACACGCATGACACCGTTTAGCGTACGCCACTGCATCTGCAATCATCGTTGGCCAGTAATAGTCTAGATGATGAAGTCAGTCCTAAAGTTTAGGACCCGGTTGATGAGCTCCACATGTACCATCATGGGCTTCCTTGAGTGCTTCTTGAGCTTCACTTAGTGATAAGCATCGGAGCAACACGTCGTCGAATGATCGACGGTACAGAGTCTGAGTAGCAGAATCATAGAAGAAGCGTGAAGCTCTTCTTTGAATATAGGTTGCTTGCTTCGGATTTTCTGGTAGTATTCTGTGCAAGACATAATCAATGATCGGAAATACCAATCATTAGATTCGAAGTGAGTTGGCATGACATGCACTTATTAGCTTTCAAGATTTATTCTGGGGAGCATAATTGATGGCTAGCCATGGTGATGCACCTAGTAGACTTGGGAGTCAAGGCAAGAGTGGCTGCGAGGGACGCCAAGGCATCCGCATGAGTGTTTTCGGCGGGCTACATAATTGATGTATAAGCCTTCGAATGAATGAGCAAGCTTCATTGCCGCTTTAGGGTAGGGTATAAGGTCATTGTGGCGGACCTCGTACTCTCCTTTGATCTGGTTGATGATCAACTTAGAATCTCCATAGGCTTCAAGGTATTTGATACCCATATCTTAACCAAGTTGCAAACCAATTATGAGGGTATTATACTCAGCCACATTATTGGAGCATGGTTTGGTCAATGAATAAGCCCGAGGGAGGACGTGTCCGTGGGGATCAATCAGCACTACCCATACTCCTGTGACAATTGCTCCTTTGTGGTTGCGTCTTGATCGTCATCAAAGTAAAGTTGCCACACCTGGTGATCTGAAGTGACATTTGACTCGAAGACTTCATCCATGATGTCTTCGTAGACTTTAGAAGATTCGGGGATGGGATGATCTGCCAAGAAGTCGGCTATTGCTTAGCCTTTAATTGCTTTCTGTGGCACGAATGTCATGTCATACTGTGAAAGCAGTATTGCCCATTTGGCTAACCTGGAGCGATCCGGGTTTCATCATGAGTATCTGTAGAGGATTGACTCTTGAAATGATGTGGATGGATTACCAGTCAGGTAGTGTCGCATCTTTTGGACCGCGAAAACCAACGCTAGACATTATTTTTGACCAAATTGTAGCGATGCTTGGCACCAACCATAGTCCAGCTAAGGTAATAAATGGCCTGCTCATGGCCATCGTCATTATTTTGAGCAAGAAGTACTCCCAGAAAATGATCCATAGCCCTGACGTAAATCAGAAAAGGTTTACCTGATACTGGTGCTGCTAGAACAGGCGGCTTTGTGAGATAGTTCTTAATCTCATCAAATGCTTTTTGATAAGCGTCGTCCCAAACGAATGAAACACCCTTCTTCATCAATCTCTAAAATGGTTAATATTTTCGGACAGGTTAGCTATAAACCTGCTGATGTAGGCTAATCGTTCTTGTAAGCCTCTGAGTTCTTTGAGATTTCTCAGAGGTGGCATATCTTGAATGGATTTTACTTTTTGAGGTCAACATGTATTCCTTTAGATATCACAATAAATCTAAGAAATTTGCCAGATGATACTCTCAGGAAAGACTTGGTTGGGTTCATCTTGAGTTGATGTCTTCTCATGATTTTGAACACCATCCTCAAGTCATTGACATGATCTTGCTTACGACGACTCTTGATTGCGAGGTCATTGACGTAGCACTTCACTGTCTGGCACAAATACTCATGAAAAATCATGTTCATCGCATGTTGATAAGTTGCTCCAGTATTTTTCAAACCAAAGGGCATTACTGTATAATAGAATACCCCTAATGGTGTCTTGAAAGTTGTGTACTTTTAATCATCTGGATGTATCTTGATTTGGTTGTATCCAGAAAACACATCCATGAACGACATCCTCTCAAACCCATACGTATTGTTAACCATGACATCCGTGATAGGGAGAGAGAATTCATCCTTTGGGCAAGCAATATTAAGATCCTTGAAGTCAATACAGATCCGAATTTTGCCATTCTTTTTTGTTACCACGACGATGTTGGCCAACCAATCCGGATGTTATTCTTCACGGATGAACCTACATTCAATGAGTTTATGGATTTCTTTCTCGATCTGCTCCATAACCTCAGGATGAAAACATCATTGCTATTGCTCGACCGGCTTTATATTGGGGTCAATGTTAAGGCGATGTATGGCCACACTAGGATCCAACCCAAGCATGTCTTCGTAACTCCAAGCAAAGACGTCAATGTACTCTCAAAGAAGAGTTACGAGTTCTTTTTTAGTGAGTGATAAACTCTCACTGATGAAGATGGGTTTGGGATTGGATTCGTCACCTATGTTGACTTGGACCACTTTATCTTCGGTGGGTGCTTTGCTGATTTCAAAGCGCGACTCCCACTATTTTCCAAGATGTTTCGCCCAGGTATCATCTTCAAGATCTTCAAACACTTCGGATTCATCAAGATCCATGGTTAAGCTATACGAAATGATGTTAACCGTGAATTCACTAAACATGGCTCTAATGCTCACGTCAGAATCCCAGCTGGACGTGTCCAAAGAGCTACTTAGAAAATCATCAGATGCTGGTCCTATCTGCGAGTCGGTTTAGGGAAAATGTACCCGAGTCCACGTTTAGTTTGATTATAATAATTGAAGGCCTCTCCTTCTGGTATGAAAGGGATTAGAGGAATTCTCGGTCCTTGATTGAAGTTCAATCCTTATTTTAGAGCGAAGTCGTACCCCATTTTTGCTATTATATGCTGAGATTGCTGGCTATAGCGAAAGAATGCTGGTACTCCTTCGGCTTCATCATCTGAACTTAATAAGTATGGTCACGGTTGGACCTTTCCAAAAATAATAGGATTTCGGGCACCTCCTTTAGCCTGAACTGTAAAGATAGCATCTTCTGAGTCATCTAGCTACTGATGAGTCGAATAAGACTCATATACAGGCATGTACAAAGTTGGTTCTAAAGCTAGCCTAGACAACAGAGCTTCAACTCTTGAGTTTTCATACTCAGAGTCTGAAGAGTAGTCATAAGCAAATTCGACTTTATTATTAAAGATCCAGTCGCCCTGATTATTAGCTGACTGGTCGGTACATAGTTCTTTGAGGGTAATTACAAGTGGCTCTATTTCTCAGATCGGATCATCGTTCGGATCTGGCTCATTGTCTGCTTCATTATGGTTGTCATCATCATTGGGAAGAATAATTTCGATTGTATGATTCTCATCATACAAAAGAGAGTCGGTAAAGTAATTCTCAGCCCCCTTTAAGGGATGCTTTTCAGTATCAACCTTTTGTAGAACCCCCTGCTCATCGATATACTTAAAGCATTGATGAAGGGTCAATGGGAATATCATGTTGGAATGGATCCAAGGTTGTCCAAGGATCGGGTTGTAAGGTGTTTCGATGTTGATAACATAACAAGTCACTTCCATCTTCAAATCTTCGATCTGACATTTAAGTCAGATTTTTCCAAGAGATCGGCTACTGCTAAAGTTGAAGCTGAAGATGGTGGTGGTAGTATTTGAGAGCTTATGAAGGGGAATACCCAGAAAGCTCAAGAGTCTCCGCGGGATTATGCTCAAAGCAGTGCCTAGGTCGATGTGAATCCTCTCGACCTTTTCCAACCCTACATACCCGGTATAGTAAAGGGGTCGATTGTGATGATGGTCCTTGATGAGAACGTCATTTCAAGTGAAGGTGATACAAGATGCATCGCTGTTGGCATTGATGGCACTGCTTGCGTTCTTCATCTTGAGGAGGCTCGACCATGTGGGAGAGAATGCCTTACTATCATTCAAAGCTTCTTTTAAAGCCTCCCTCATTTCCTTAGACAAACATAAAAGTTCAAACAAGGTTATACGAGCCGGTATATTGGCTAACTGGGTCATGATATCATACCGGAATGGGGCTTTGGGATTGACCGAGGGACGCTGCAACGCCTTGTTGAACCGAGTCTCTTTTTGCTTGGCCGGCTCGGGTTGCTTAGAAGGTCCTAGCTGATCATACTTCTTCAAATAGTCTGATGGGTAATAAATGATTACCTCCTAGAGTTGCAAGTATACAACCTTTATCAAGTTATAGTATTTAAGATTATCGATCCCACGAGGAACGGGAAGTAGGAAGAGTTTTGTTCAAGTTTTGGTTCTCAAATTATGCGCGACAATTAGGAGTTTATTCAAATAAAATGAAAGTAAGAAAATGGTGAAAGTGGATGTGGAGAGATAAGAGAGAGTGGATTGTGGATTATGTGCAAAAGAGGAGAAAATGAAGTTGAGAATGTGGTTGTGGTTATATGCACATAATAACAAAACTAGGTTTGAGATTATATGCACATGGAGGGAATATGAGATTGAGAGAGAAGTAAAAATTAATGAAATCAAGAATCAAGAATAAAGAAAAATAACAAACAAATGAAAAGCAAGGATAAGAGGAAAATAAAGAAGGTAAAGTATGGAGGATTAATTAAAGATATGAGGAATCTAGAGTAGATCCACTTAGCTTATCTCAATCTTATGGGAATAAGTTGGATTTGTTAGCTAGTTTCAAACAATCTCTAGGGATCCCACAAATATTAGCTCCACACTTAGAAAAGGGTAATTCCCTAGAGGTTCTAGCCTCAAGGTGAATTAAAGAAAAGAAAAATCTAGACTAGAAAGTAAATACAAAATTAAAGACATTGCATGAAAGTAAATTGCATGAAAATAAATCTAAGCTACAAAGCATATAAATGAACAAGAAATTAAAAAAATGAAAAAGAAATAAAAGGAAAACCAACAACTCTGATCTTAATCTAATCCTCCTTTTGGTCCTTGGATTAGAAGAAGAGAAAGGAAATTGAAGGTGAAAAATTTCATTTATTGTGTAACAAAAGTTATAATTTTGGAAGGTCTTCTCAATTAAGAGTAACCCTCCTCTCCAAATGGAGTTTTACAAAATATTTCACCTCAAAACCCTCAGCCTTCACCCCTATTTATAGCCCAACGGAGTTGATGTGAACCATTGGATCAAACCTAGCCAAAAGGAAGAAATCCACCATTAATTGAGAATGCATTTGCAAACCGTCGGTTGGCGATCGGTTGGCCGATCGATTAGCAGCGGTTAGACCGTTGTGGCCATTAGTCAACCAGATTGGTTCCCAACGATTTTGTCTTTTCTTGATATTTTTGGGCGAATTCTTCTTGGATCCCCTTGGTATCTTGGGCCTTCGTTTGTCTTGATTTGGGCTTCAAAATTGGTAGAAATTCAAAGAATTTGAGTCATTTGGGCTTTTATTCATTAATACTTCATTAACACGCAAATTAAGATAAAAAGCGATTATTAGTGATATCTTTATTCATATAAAATAGGTAATGAGGGCATAAAATGTAATTAAAATGTGATAATCAAATACCCCCACACCTAAACTTTTGCTAGTCCTCTAGCAAAGAAAAATAAAAGAAAATCTAACTCACTTTCACAGAATCGCGGTTGTATTTAGCGCATACAACAAGCCTTTAAACCCACAGGTTACCCGATTGGGCGAGTTGTAGTCTCGTGAGGGTTTTGCGATGAATATACCCACAAAATTGATCAACTTGCCAATTTAAAGAAGTTAATAAAATAATTAACACATTTGATATATTCAAACATTCCAATTGAAGTTGGTTAATGCTCAAGAAAGCGTTTTTATCATAACTCCAATGTAATTTTCTTAAAAAATCCTTCCATTATAGTTATACAAAACCAAGTTTAACTCAAAATTTAATTTAAAAGTTTTGAAAAGAACATGCTAACTCTTTGTTTTAAACAAACTTCAAGTCTTTTAATCCATTTATTTCTTCAAGAACATATACAAATATAACTATATATAAAAACATGGTTAGTATGATTTTTTTTATATTTACTCTTTATTCCTTGGTGGTTTTGTTCTTTTTAATCGGGCTTTCTAAGTGACCATTTAGCGAGTTTTGGGCCAATGAATCCCAACCCATTGGGCTTAGGTCATTAAGCATAGAAATACTCCTCGGGCTTAATTACTCAGTCAACTTAGGCTTAGTAAAATAGAACCACCAATGATTTTAAGAGAAATTTTCTTCTTTTATTAAGTTAGTATAATATATATATGTGTATATGTATATATATTCGAACAATATTTGGATCAAGACAACTTGAAAAATTATTTTCAACTCTAAGTTAGGCATGCAAAAATTTCATTACTTTAATTAAAAATCTAAGTTAAAACTTAAGTAAAGTATACTACTTTGAAAATTATTTCTTAAGAAATTTATTTGGAGTTATCATAAAAGGTAAACTTGAGTATAGAACTAACTAAGGATTAGAATACTTAATTCTATCAAATAGATCAATTATTAATCAACTCTATTAAGTTGGCAAGTGACTTTTTTTTTTTTGGAACTACAAACTAAGAAACAAAAGGGATTACTAAAAAGTAATTAAAAACTACTAACATACTAACTAAAAAAAATACTAAAAAGAAAGCAAAGTGAAAAAGAAATACAGCTTAAAATTAGACTACTAGTTCCAAAATACCCCCACACCTAGACTTTGCATTGTCCTCAAGGCAAATACTACCATAAAGTCCAAAGCATCATAGTATATGAGTACATGCCATAATAAAAGTCTAATCTTTGGAAAAAGAAAGACATAAGAACATCCCTCATGATCATCATCCCCATCATCAGTCTCTGTAGCCTCCATGTCCTCATCATCATTGTCCGCTGCCGTGATATCCTCCCCTCCTCTGGTGGTGGTGGTGGTGGGGGTGGGACCTCTTGTGATGGAGGAGGAGAAGGAGGCGATAAAATGGAGGAGGTGCGAGATCTGGGCGCATCTCGTGTAAAGTGAAGCGATGTAATCCACCGGGATGCAATCCTAGCATGATCGATCTGTCTTGGACACGAAAAGATGGAATCCGTCTCTAGAGTATAAAGGCGATCACCGAATATGCAGGGTGTCCACTCGATGGTGCATCATGAGGTGGAGGAGGTGGTGCGGATGGGCACAGGTAGTGCCGTGAAGAAGTAGCGACATCGGACTCCTTTCCTCTGGCGGCAATACTCTTCTTCCGCGGTGTCGGCCGATCAAAGGGCTCTGCACGCCACTAGAGAATCGTAGAATATCTGGGACACCTCGATTCACAAATCCGTGTGATAAGAAAGGGATAGACCGGTTGTACCTTCGCATGCGGTGGCTCAAGTAGTCCCTAGCACTAGTCATGGTACCCTAGCATCCTAAATATGGCGTCGGCTACATTGAAGCCCGACCCGGTCGCAATCCAATCTGATGGGGCGAGGTCGCGGGTGGTGATGGTGGAATATGAGGAGCTTGGGTATAAATCGAATTTAAGGAAGAGGTTGAAGAATGAACTCTTTCTTAAGTAGACCGAGTTAAGTATACCACCCTCGGTCTTTGTAATAAAGAGATAATCCACCATCGGTGAAGCTCGGAACCTACCTCTAGCTTCGGTATAAGTTCGACAAAATCTGGACACCCTCTAGGTGGCTTGGGGAGCTTTAAGATCTTTTGTATGAGTCTCGGTGTGATGGTAATCGAATTCCCGATAAGAACATGGTGTGTTTTCATCGACCTATCCCACGAGGCATAGAACTCTCGACTATGGTGGTGTTGGCGGTTGAGTTTCCTCACCATAAGGGACTCAATTCCGACCATTACGAAAATTTCAATTATGGGGTGGAAATCGAAAAGCTTGTTTGTGTTGAATCCTCTCGAAGTGGATCGGTAGAAGCAAAGAGAGAGAGGATTCTGAGTTCTTGTCGTTTACGAAGCCATTATCTTGAATGACAAGAGTATGATGTTAAATTAGTCAATGAGGTTGTAAATTTGCAAGAATTTTCAAGTTTTAGGGTTCAATTTGCAAAAATCGGGTTTACGGCCTGATCGGTTGGCCCGGCCAATCAGGATGGTTGGCCGATTGGTCATCCATGGTAATTGATCGGTGGAATTTCTCCCGATTCTTGTTACAACTTTGTTTCAAATGGATTCAAAATCGTTTATTAACATTCCGCATGTGTTATCTCAACCAATTACACCCAAAAAATAGAAAATTTGAGAAAAATTGAGAAGTTAGGGTTTGGGTTTATACCGTCGATTTGGTGAGATTTGAGTGCAAATTTGTTGCAAGATCGCTGTCGAATCGGACCCTAATCTCGTTAGCTTCAATTTAGAGTGAAAAATTGACGAAGAAAACCGACTTTGGAGAGAATTGGAGAGAGGGAGTTCGTTTTTTTTTTTTAAGCGTTTTCTAACTCCCAACGGTTGGGGAACGGTTAGGGGTTTTAAATTTTTAAAATTAATTAATTAATTATTTATTTAATAGTGGGTTGGGCCTAATGGGGTGCCAAAAAATTTTTTTTTGAAGGGCCTATATTAATGGGCCAAGAGAAAGAAGAAAAAAAAAGAAAAAAAATGTTATATAGGCTATGTAATATGTACCCTTTTACTTATTTAATATATATATATATAAATTTTTTTTAATTTTTTTTATTTATTTTATTATTTATTTTTTAATTTTTTAATTTTTTAAAATTTTTTTATTTTAAAATTTTTTTTTTTGAAATAAAGAACAACAAGAAACTCTCACATGAGAGAAGAATAAATTCTTTTTATTATTATGAGACAAAAAAATAAAATGTAGAATAAGAGATGAAACATGAGAAGCTCACATTCTACATTAAATCCTACCTTATTCTTGAAAATTCTACCCGAAATTTAAAGAATTTAAAATGATATAATCACTAATGTGCTTAAATTCCAAAATTTCAGGGCTTTTAGTGATGTTTGCGACAATGGAAGGTAGGTATTAATGGTTGTATGCTTTTGAACTTAGATTAGTTATTAACAAAATTTCATCAAAAATAAAATCTTGTTGTTTTCTATTTTCTAAAATCTAAGTTCATTGACAAAGGGTTCTTCAAATGTTGGCTTCAAGATGCATGTATTCAACATAATTCTCTCGTTGAAGGACTTGATTATTAACACAGTTACATTTGTGAATGGATTGTATTCACTTGATCTTGAAAAGTTGAACTTGACCCGTTCCTTGGATTGGTCACGGGTTGACTCGAAATGATCCTTTCTCTCTCTCACTTATAGCTAGCTAGTTGACCAAGTGGGTTTCTAATCTAGCTATGGCTTGAGTGTTGGAGTTGAGAATTTGTCTGTTGATTGCATAAAAGAGTTCATCGTGTTAGATGTTTGAGTCAACAAGTTCGTGGTCTGTGTAGAGGTTTTAATCAAGGCTTCCAAACCCCTTTCCAAAACATTAAGACGTTTCTCAACATTTGAAGGAATATGATTTGTAGATTGATGATGAGGAAACTGATTTGGAAATGGCTGATTTGGTTGTGGAAAATTGGTTTGAGAACTGAAAGAAACTGCGTTGCCCCTAGGGAATTGTTGGTTTGAAGAGGGAGTGAAATTTTGATTTCCCGAGAAATTACCCTGATTCCATGCAAAATTCGGATGATTTCTCCAACCTGATTACCTCCTAGAGTTGCAAGTATACAACCTTTATCAAGTTATAGTATTTAAGATTATCGATCCCACGAGGAACGGGAAGTAGGAAGAGTTTTGTTCAAGTTTTGGTTCTCAAATTATCTTGTGACAATTAGGAGTTTATTCAAATAAAATGAAAGTAAGAAAATGGTGAAAGTGGATGTGGAGAGATAAGAGAGTGGATTGTGGATTATGTGCAAAAGAGGAGAAAATGAAGTTGAGAATGTGGTTGTGGTTATATGCACATAATAACAAAACTAGGTTTGAGATTATATACACATGGAGGGAATATGAGATTGAGAGAGAAGTAAAAATTAATGAAATCAAAAATCAAGAATAAAGAAAAATAACAAACAAATGAAAAGCAAGGATAAGAGGAAAATAAAGAAGGTAAAGTATGGAGGATTAATTAAAGATATGAGGAATCTAGAGTAGATCCACTTAGCTTATCTCAATCTTATGGGAATAAGTTGGATTTGTTAGCTAGTTTCAAACAATCTCTAGGGATCCCACAAATATTAGCTCCACACTTAGAAAAGGGTAATTCCCTAGAGGGTTCTAGCCTCAAGGTGAATTAAAGAAAAGAAAAATCTAGACTAGAAAGTAAATACAAGAATTAAAGACATTGCATGAAAGTAAATTGCATGAAAGTAAATCTAAGCTACAAAGCATATAAATGAACAAGAAATTAAAAAAATGAAAAAAAATAAAAGGAAAACCAACAACTCCTGATCTTAATCTAATCCTCCTTTTGGTCCTTGGATTAGAAGAAGAGAAAGGAAATTGAAGGGTGAAAATTTTCATTTATTGTGTAACAAAAGTTATAATTTTTGGAAGGTCTTCTCAATTAAGAGTAACCCTCCTCTCCAAATGGAGTCTTTACAAAATATTTCACACTCAAAACCCTACCTTCACCCTATTTATAGCCCAACGGAGTTGATGTGAACCATTGGATCAAACCTAGCCAAAAGGAAGAAATCCACCATTAATTCAGACCGTTACAAACCGATCGGTTGGCGATCGGTTAGCATTCCGATTGTAACCGGTTGGTCAACCGATAGTTCCCAACGGATTTTATCTTTCTTGATATTTTTGGACGAATTCTTCTTGGATCCCCTTGGTATCTTGGGCCTTCGTTTGTCTTCGATTTGGGTTTCAAAATTGGTAGAAATTCAAAGAATTTGAGTCATTTGGGCTTTTATTCATTAATACTTCATTAACACGCAAATTAAGATAAAAACGATTATTAGTGATATCTTTATTCATATAAAATAGGTAATGAGGGCATAAAATGTAATTAAAATGTGATAATCATAGTCGGAGCTCTTACCACGAAGAGACCCCTTTGGAACTATGGCGATTCTTTGAAGTGAGATCGGTACGGATGTCATTTGGCTTGGAGCAATGATAACCTTGTTGTGTTCTGGAGTGCGATGCGATGGAAGCACTCTATTGGTCACCCTAACTAGTTCGGATGAGGTCGTTGTATACTAATACATTAAAGCGACCAAAGTGAAAACCCCAACCCACTTTACTGTTTACTATCGGCCGGACTAGGGTCTAACTTGGCACACGAGGTGTGGGCTTGTCGGGAGATCTCGGCATATTGTGAGGCGATGACCAAACAAATTCATCAGCGGGTGATAAAACTTGGAGTCATTTTGATATTCATTTAATGATATATCGTCGGGGAAAGTAATACCGTAGCACGTTGCCATCCGTGTGCTTGGACCAGATATAAAGAGGTCGAGGGATGCATCATTACTTCCTCGTTGTGTGAGCCCTTATAGATGACCACCGTTATGGAGGTCAACATAGAGACACTAGGCTATCCGGGAAGGCCGTGTCTACTATTTTTTTGTTGTTTCCTGCTACAATGTGACAATACCGTATATGGGGTAGTGTGGAGGAAGCGGGCGATTAACATCAAGCTTCGGGATAAGAGGAAGATCAATTAACATGTCTCATGACTCGCGGGGCTGATCTAAGTCGCGATGAATCGAGGGTAGGCTGTGGTGTTCATGTACGCTTCTTCAAGGGATTGAAGGTACATGATTGATCAGATTTGGGGTACAAGATACCGCATACTTACACTATTTATTGTGTGTTTTTATTTTAGGGAGATCCTTGTGTCAGTCTAATGGATCCGGTACAAGGCTACTCGCATGGCTTCTTCGTTGACTAACAATGTATGGACATGGATTTGAAAAGAAATTCTCAGGAGACTTTGACTCATAGAGTCAACGACTTCGAGCATTGGCTCGAGGAGCACGGATGACACCCACTCATTTGTGTGAGTGGAAGTATGTCGGTTATTGTTATGAGATAGACACCCAAATAAGTGGACGGATAAAATCTTGTCTTAGAGAAGATATTCATAATCCTAATGAGTGTATGATTCTATCTCTAAGCCGTTATATATAGATATAGAGATTTTCATGAAAACAAGGGATATACACCATAAACCTTTATATAGCCGTCATATCATTCTCGGTTCAATTAGTACTTTATGTGTGGTAGTCGGGGTGATATGTGTGGACTTCTCTTGTTGCTTGCGGTGTGGTCGCCCTCTAGTTGATCAAGAAAGGCATGGTGATTCTATAGAAAAGATCCAAATTAGTAACCCTAAACTAGTTGTTTACATTTCCTAGCTACATGCTAAGGTTTTTATTTCAGCTGCATAATCTAATTATAGATTATTCTCATTGCATGCGTGCCACTATCTAGATCCTACATACCTTTCGATTTGTATATTGTTATAATCAAGAGCACCAATCATATACAACATATGGATGTTATTGCCTCGATATAAGTCAACATGTGAGTCTTTGTTTTGGTAAGGCTGGTGCTTGTCAAGTGAGAAGTCCCAAAAATCTTTGTATGATGGATTGTAGTTAGGTCAAAGTTTTAAATAATGATAGAACTTTACCGCACATCAACCACCTCTCTCTCTATAGTGCATTGAGACCTGAAATTATTTTGCAATTTCATGGGGTCCCAATAGCAAGAAGAAGAATGAATGATAAATAATGAGGTGTGCTAAAATTTCATTGTAACATGTGTTTATAGCATATGTGCTGGGTACTTGGGTGCTCGTATGGTACTTGATAATAGACAAATGCATCATTGCTTTGTACTATATGAGACAATATCCTTGCAAGAATAAAATTGTTACTCTTCTTTGATTAATTCTTATCTGAAACTTATTGTAAGATATAATAGTAAAAATATGGCAAAAGTTTAGTAGAGGTTCTTAAAGTAGCGGCCAAATATTATTTGAGTTTTAATGTTTGAAAGTCATCAGGGGTTTTATTCATTAATACTTCATTAACCTGCAAATTAAGATAAAAAACGATTATTAGTGATATCTTTATTCATATAAAATAGGTAATGAGGGCATAAAAATGTAATTAAAATGTGATAATCATAGTCGCAGTCAAATCTTGTCCCCATCGTGACAATTTTCTCTTCCTCTGAATCAGTGAGTGAAGAGACTCGCAGAGATTCCTCTCCTATGATTGCGGAGATGACGTTGTAAGACTCCATCTTGGGTTTGCTCTTTTATTTGGACTTTGAAAGAGTCCAATGTTCATCTTGGAGGAGATTGGGATGCATCCACATCATTTCTCCTCTTGCTATAGAAAGAGGGACCAAGCCACGGCTTTGTTGCTGTTGTTGGTCGTGATTGACTACTTCCATTCTCGCAGTGGGAATGGGAACAACTCCGTCTTGGCCCTAGATTTCCGGTATACAATGAATTGAAGAGTCACCATGCTGGCAGTGACTTTCTTCTACTCAGGCTTGAGCTTGAGGATTCCTGATTCAACAAAAGTCTGTATTTTATCATTAAGGATGTAACAGTTCTTTGTCGGGTGTCCTAACATTTTGTGGTAAAAATAGTAGTTAGGATCGTTAGTCTTTTCGATCTCTTTGGGCTTCAGGAAGCTTTAACCGATTACCCTTATTGAGGGCGGAAGATAGCCACCGTATGCTCGTCCTTGAAGGAGTAGTTGCACTGAACATTCTTCCTTGGCTCCCTCTCCTGTCTATCGGGTTTCTTGACCTTGACCACGAAAGTCTCTTTAGCTTTCGGCTGGGAGGACCGCCCTTATTTGTTTCCCCTAAAATTAGTGTGGGGTTCAAACTGTTAGAGTAGCATTAGCAATGGCATATCTTGACACCGTAATGTCAGATTGTGAAATCGCTTGATGATCTCATTTGCCCTTTGCTTTTAGGAGAGGAGTTTGGCCATTGTAACATCTGATTGTTCCTCGTGGAATTGAGAGAGGAACTTAGATTCCAGATCAGCGTATGACTTAATTGATCCCTCAGGCAGATTCTAAAACAAGTCGAAGGCTACCCCGAAGGGTGCCAATAAAAAGTCATGCATTAGTAGCGTCATTACCCACTACATTCCCAGTTTGTTGATGAAAATAATAGATGTCTGGTTCAGGGAACCTTTGCCATCAAACGTAAGCAACGCCAATTGCTTAAATTTCATCGAATAGGGAACCATGTCCCACTCGATGGGATAAGGTCGAGTAATCGACCTTCTTTAGCTCAGTTTGCTGAGCGAGAGCGTTGAGCTATTTTTGGAGGTCCTCGAGGACCTTTGTCTCCTGACTTGACTTAGGAGGCGCCGATGTTTTCGATCCTAAATGACCAGAATCTGCATCTTCTTGATGCATTTATTCTTCTTATGGGGAGAATTCAATAATTGATCGTTTCCCCTTCAAAGAACTCGAACGAGGCTGGGAAGTTGCCATGAGCTGACCGAGCATCTTTTCCAATTTCGAATTGCTCTTCTGAAGCCTTTCTTTGGGCTTCCATTTGTTGGAGAAGATCTTCTCGCTCCGTCATATCCGCAGCCCATTGTTGTTCTTGACTTGAGCTAGGAGTAATAATTAACGTTATGGTAGAATTAGCATCACTAGCAGTGGGCTGGTCGACTTGAGGCGGAGCCGCGACACTCGTGTTTGGAGGAGGGAATAGTCAAAGGGGATCACTGCTCTCTGCTTTGATCTGGTGTGGCGGTACACACCGTCAGTCTTTGGCAATATGCTTCCAATGCCAGGAGAGTATCTTGGGTAGGACGGGCTGTCCACATCTTCCTCCTCATCTCTAGAGATTATACTAGTCGTATTGACTATGAATTCTTGGAATTTACCCTTTCGGGTACGTCGTCGTATTTTGATCCTAGCCTCTGAAGGCTCAGGATTGTAACTAAGACGGTTAAAAACCAATTTCTTTTTAGTAATAGCTTTGCATTGGCAATTCTTTTGAACTATAGTAACAACTTCCCTAAGGGTCGCACAATGCTAACATTGGCGAGCTCTCTTCAGAAATAGGAACTCTCTCAAATTGGTAGGACTTTCGAGTTGATTTGAGCCAACATCGCCACTTTGGGCCTTGGCATACGAACATCGCCTATGATGACGTTGGCCTGACCTTCACTTAGCGGGGTCAGATGAATCACCAGGGGTGATGTTATCCCCTTGCGAGAATTTGGGTAAGGAGTTACCCCCATTCTTTGCTTCTATCGTGGAAGCATAGCGATCATCGCGAGATGCTTTGAATCGAACCCCCAAAAGAGTTAGGGACTGTTGTCCAAAGTCAGAAGATGTGAGAACGTCTTGACCTTCGCTTGAGGTGAGGGTCGATATTTCTTCGCTCTGGGCGAAGTTTATTTGGCTTCCAGCGAAGCTCAAACTATCTTTTGTGAAGGTTGCCTTTAGACACGCGGGGGTTGATTTAGACCCTAGATTCACAGCGGTGAATCTTGCGGTAACTCTCAAAGTCACTGTCAATAATTGGTTTGAGGAAATAAATTCCTCAAACTTCACTTAGTCGAATTCACTGGCCAGCGATTCAGCAAAAGACCCGAGGGTCTTGGTGTCGGACTGCGACACAATTTTCTTGTCGGATGAGAAAGAAGTCCCCAGCAGAGTCGCCATCCTATTTTAGCTCTTTTATATTGTAATTAGCTCAAACTACAATAAAAAGATTACAATCAAAACCTAAAAAAATTTATATTTTCTGGGATTCTTTTTTGTGTGCCGATGGAGCATCAATCTCGTACTCTGTTGACGGTCCGACTAAGATGATGAATCTTTCACTGTTGGTCTCTAATTTGGTCACTTGGAAGATGGCTCAGTCTTCTCTTAGAACTGAATATTAGAGAGGGGAGGAAAGAGATGAAATGCTAACTCCACGTGTGTATGGGGTGTTCGATCTCTAAGTGGGTAATCCCTTTAAATGAATGATCTCCTTCTCCTCTTATAGGTTAAGAGAGAGAGAGAGAGAGTTAATGGCCTTTAATTATGGATTAAATGTCCATTAATTCAGTAGATGATGGGAGCGCGGTTACTCCTTGAAAATGGCTCTCCAACGTTCCATTGGTAAAGTTCGCTATTAGTTGGCGAAGCTCACTGAAAGTGTTCGAGCGAGGCTCGCTTGGACATGGGTGGACCATCACTTCCGAATTGTGGGTGATGTGGCTCATATGGGTAACTGCGGGCGAAGTTAACTGATATCAAAAGGCAAACTTCGTACAACTCGACTCGTGGCCCATTTTTAACTTGTTTGGATTGAGCCGAAGTAGGCTGTATGGCGATGTTCGCATGCTTGTTTGAGCGAGCTTCGCTATAACCTATTGTGGGCTCGACTTTGGGCCCATTTGAAGTGTTTAGCCCATGGGTGTTCACTTCTTGGATCCAAGCTGAACATTGACCTGGATGAAATATATTTTAACCATCTACAAGACTATCCCAAACAAAGTTAAAATTTTCACATAGCGAGTGTGTCAAAATATTCTTCGTACAAAAGATAATCTCAATAGAAGAGGACTAGGATTGGATCCAATTTGTAGTTTATGCAGCGAGGAAGAGGAATCCCTTCACCACTTTATTTTTGTCTGTTCGAAGAGCCTCACAGCGTGGGATGAATATGGTCTAAGGAATATTATTTCTATTAGAGGTGGAAACTCAAAATGGTGGATTTTCGATATAGCGGAACGGATAGATAAACTTGGGTTGGAGGTATTCTTGATGATTTTGTGGGGTCTTTGGCACAATAGGAAGCAAGTAAGATTGGGCAAGAAGGATTTGTCGCTGAGGAGTATTTGCATTCAATCAACTTAGATTTTACATGAATTTTAGGCGGCCAACAATAGAGGAGACAAATCAAGTTCTGATCATCGTCCGATAGCAGTGAATTGCTCTGTGGGGCACAAAGTATGGGTTGATGGAGCATGGCTAAAGGAGTCAAAGAAGGGTGGTATAGGAGTCGTCATTTTTGATGAATCTAGTGGATATATAGGTTCAAGAGCAGTGCCAATCAGAAGGGTGCATTCAGCTACAACCACGGAAGCTTTGGCGATTCAAGAGGGCTTGGCTTTCACACTACACCTTGGTTTTCCTATTATTTCTGTCCAAAGTGATGCTCTGAATGTGCTTCGAGATTTCCGTAACCCCAACGAATCGCTTGCAATCTACGGAGGTGTTGTCGAAGGAGTTAAGATTATGGGAAGCATTTTTCAAAAGTCTGCTATAACTTTATTAAGCGAGAATTTAATCGTATAGCTCATCGCTTAGCTAATGTCGCTTTGAGCCTTTCGGGTAGTTCCTCTTGGGTCGGGGTTATCCCTGAGGTGATAGCTTCAACTTGGCTCAGTGATCTTTAAATAAAGGCCTTTCTTCAGTGATCTTTGAATAAAGGCCTTTCTTCAACAAAAAAAAAAGTTTGCAAAGATTTCGATGTGATCTTCTGGTTGAATTGAATCAAATACACTTTATTGTGACGATTTTTGGGAGGGCCTATTTTTAGAAGCTTATAAGTCATATGTTGACTTTTGATTACTTCTGGCTTTTATGATAAAATTCTTATTAAAGTTGTACGGGTAGAATGGTCATTAACTTGGTCAAACCTAGCTTATCGACATGAGCTTATAAGCTAATTTTTTTAAAGTTGGATCTCAATTTTTTTAAATGGAACTTATAAGCCAACTTATTAGTGATTTATCAAACAACTATATATGAAAAAGTCAGCTTAAAATCTAGTTTGACCTCTCCCAAACACCCTCAAAATATGTTTAGTAGGCCACATGAAGAATTCAAAGTACCACACACTGGGAAACAAATAATTTGAAATAAACCACATACAACTTTGTCCAGAATCAATCAGATGTCCACATAGCATGGTTGTTCATCCATTAAGAGGAGGGGCGGGGGGGGTGTCTCCTTTTTGTTTGCCACTTACAGCACACATAAGGGCTTTAAACTTGCGCACATGATCGTATATATTATATTATTTCCTTAATATGTTTTATCATCTAGTATTATTTCATGTCTATGAAGGATATGTTTTATTAGTTCTTGAAATAATGCAATATTTAAGCGTAGTTTGGTTCAATCAACACGAGCAATCAACGCAGCGAACGGATGCCACTGTTGGTTATGTTTTATTAGTTCTTGAAATAATAAGTGGGTGATAATATCTTATCTTAAAGATAAGATATTCATAATCCTAATGAGTGTAGAATTCTATCTCTAAGCCTTTATATATAGATATAGGGATTTTCATGAAAAAAAAGGGATATACACCATAAACCTTCATATAGCCGTCATATCCTTCTCCGTTCGAATTCGTGCTTTATGCGGTAATCGCAGAATGATATGTGGGGGCTTCTCGCCGGTTGTACGGTGTGGTCGCCCTCTGGCCATTGATCAAGAAATGCATGGTGATCCTACAAAAAAGATCCAAACCGGTGACCCTAAACTTGTTGTTACATTTCCTAGATGCATTCTAAGATTTCTTTATTTTCACTATGCATAATCTAGTTGTAGATTATCCCCATTGCATGCGTGTAGCTATCCAGATTCTATATTAGTATCAGAGCCTAATATAGGATCGTTCGTCAGCTTCTTGATGGTGATTTTGGTCCCTGGAACAGAAAAGATAGGATTTTTATTATTAAAAATTTATTTTTTAATTTAAAAAATAAATTTTTTGGTGTGAATATCTTATTTTTGACATCCGGGATGTTAAATCTGTAGTAAAAATTCGACCTTTATAAACTAGTAGGCACTTTTAATAAATCTAGGATTTATTAATCTTTAATAAATCTGGGATTTTTTTTAAATAAGAAACTTTTTTTTGTAATTTTTCAGAAATTAAAAATAAGACACTTGGGATATTACGGGGCTTTATAAGACATTATATTTGTTTTGATTCTTTTCTATATATGCATATCTGGGGTGGCTAATGTCTTACTATTGCTTGATTATTTTAGCATGGAGTATATTTGTATAAGATATGTACAGGGGTACAAAAAGGGCACTGGTTGCACCATTAGAAAGTTATATCAGTAGGTAGGAGCTCTTACCACAGAAGAGACCCCCTTTGGAACTATGGCAGTTGCTGAAGCTGAGATCGAGTACCGGATGTCATTTGGCTTGGAGCAATGATAACACTGTTGTGTTACTGGGTACGATGACAGTGGAAGCACTCTATTGGTCACCCTAACTAGTTCAGGATGAGGTCGTTGTATACTAATACATTAAAGCGACCAAAGTGAAAACCCCAACGTCCACTTTACCTGTTTACTATCAGCCAGACTAGGGGTCTAACTTGGCACACGAGGTGTGGGCTTGTCGGGAGATCTCAGGCATATTGTGAGGCAGTATTGACCAAACAAATTCATCACTGGGTGATAAAACTTGGGTCTGTTTGATATTCATTTAATGATATATGCGTCCAGGGGGAGAGAAGTAATACCGTAGCACGTTGCCATACGACGTGTGCTTGGACCAGATATAAAGAGGTCGAGGGATGCATCATTACTTCCTCGCTGTGTGAGCCCTTATAGATGACCACCAGTTATGGAGGGCAGTCACTGTACCCTTAGAGACACTAGGCTATCTGGGAAGGCCGTGTCTACTATTTTTGCTGTTGTTTCCTGCTACAATGTGACAATACCGTACATATGGGGTAGTGTGAGGAAAGCGGGCGATTAACACGCTCAACTGTTCAGGATAAGAGGAAGATCAATTAACATGTCTCTACGCCAACTCTTATTTATGCCAGGGACAGAATCTAAGAGTGCGATGAATCGAGGGTAGACTGTGGTGTTCATGTACGCTTCTTCAAGGGATTGAAGGTACATGATTGATCAGATTTGGGGTACAAGATACCGCATACTTACACTATTTATTGTGTGTTTTTATTTTAGGGAGATCCTTGTGTCAGTCCTAATGGATCTGGCTGCAAGGCTACTCGCATGCAGCTTCTTAACGGTTCAGGCAGCACTAACAATGTATGGACATGGATTTGAAAAGAAAGGAAATTCTCAGGGAGACTTTGACTCATAGAGTCAACGACTCAGGGCATTGGCTCAGGGAGCAACGGATGACACCCACTCATTTGTGTGAGTGGAAGTATGTCGGTTATTGTTATGAAATAGACACCCAAATAAGTGGACGGATAAAATCTTGTCTTAGAGAAGATATTCATAATCCTAATGAGTGTATGATTCTATCTCTAAGCCGTTATATATAGATATAGAGATTTTCATGAAAACAAGGGGATATACACCATAAACCTTTATATAGCCGTCATATCATTCTCAGTTCGAATTAGTACTTTATGTGGTAGTCGCGGGGTGATATGTGTGGACTTCTCGCTTGTTGCACGGTGTGGTCGCCCTCTAGCCGTTGATCAAGAAAGGCATGGTGATTCTATAGAAAAGATCCAAATTAGTAACCCTAAACTAGTTGTTTACATTTCCTAGCTACATGCTAAGGTTTTTTTATTTCCGCTGTGCATAATCTAATTATAGATTATTCTCATTGCATGCGTGCCACTATCTAGATCCTACATACCTTTCACGATTTGTATATTGTTATAATCAAGAGCACCAATCATATACAACATATGGATGTTATTGCCTCGATATAAGTCAACATGTGAGTCTTTGTTTTGGTAAGGCTGGTGCTTGTCAAGTGAGAAGTCCCAAAAATCTTTGTATGATGGATTGTAGTTAGGTCAGCAAAAGTTTTTAAATAATGATAGGGGCACACCCCCAACCACACCATCAACCACCCCCTCTCTCTCTCTATAGTGCATTGAGACCCACATGAAATTATTTTTTTGCAATTTCATGGGGTCCCAATGCACTATAGAGAGAGAAATGATTGATAATGAATGATTATTTTTCATTGTAACATGTGTTTATAGCATATGTGCTGGGTACTTGGGTGCTCGTATGGTACTTGATAATAGACAAATGCATCATTGCTTTGTACTATATGAGACAATATCCTTGCAAGAATTAAAATTGTTACTCTTCTTTGATTAATTCTTATCTGAAACTTATTGTAAGATATAATAGTAAAAATATGGCAAAAGTTTAGTAGAGGTTCTTAAAGTAGCGGCCAAATATTATTTGAGTTTTTAATGTTTGAAAGTCATCACTGGGGTTTCCTAACATTACCTCCGTCATTAACAGATCCTTTTTACAAACTTCAATTAAGTCTTGCTTGCGTGCCAATGATGTGGCACTATCATGTCAGCAAAAAAAATTAATGAATGTCCAAGTTTATACTATCATATCAACAAAAAATTGGTAAAATTACAAGTTTGTATTGAACTTGGAATTTTACTAATTTTTTGCTGACGTGGCACTGACATGATAGGACCACATCATCACCATGTCAGTAAGATTTAACAAAATTTTGTAAAAATGTCCTAGGTTGATGACGTTGGTAATTTTAGAAATCCTAGTGATGACTTCCAAACATTAAAAACTCAAATGATGTCTAGCCGATACATTAGGACCTCTACTAAATTTTTATCTAAAAATATATACAATTTGATCAACCAGCTTTTAACAAGGTAAAACCAGCTTGTTTCACCTAAAGAAGTACTAGCACGAGGAGAAAATATTGACATATTCATGGCAGAGAATCTCAATCCGAATCTTCGTTTTGAAATAAAAATCTTACGGACAATCATGACTAAGGATATGTCTTGTTAAATGTAGAATATTCAAGACATTATTTTTCATTAAATAGCTAGGAAGTGGTACTCCATGTGTAGTATAGTAGCTCGGTGTTACTAGATGCAATATTATTTATGATTTTCAACTCATGACTTTAGCAGAATATAGAAGAAATAAAAGGGTGAAGGTTGTCCTCGCTCTTTTGCATAGGGATAAGCATAAATCAATGTAAACTGATTAAACCGACAGAACTCACCGAAATTCGACGGTTCGGTTCAGTTTTTTAAAAAAATTCGGTTTAGTTCAATTTTAGAATGGCTAAATTACCAGATCGGTATTAAAAGTAGTACCCAATGACCATATTGGTATTAAAATGATCCCCGTCGACAACAAGCCATTTAAACTTACACGATGAGAAAAATAGACCCAAAAATAAATTTTCCGGCCAACTTTTCTGGCGACCACTCATATAATCTGTCACATGATGCTTATGTGGCATATTTATGATAACATGGCAGCTGTAGTTAGCCTAATTCAAACCATTAGAGGGATATATTTTTAAATTAATGTAAAAGCAAAGAGGGGTTTTTTAATTTGGGAGCTTCTTCTCCTTCTTCTATCAAATTAGGGTTCTCCATTGCTTGGGAACATGGATTCCTTGAGCTAAAGCAATAAAGAACCACCAATTTGAAAGAAGAAGAAGAAGGAGTCCCAAATTGAAAAAAAATCCATCTTTTTTTTACCCTAATTTAAAAATCACTCCTTCTAATGGGTTGAATAAGGCTAACTACAGTTATCACATCATCATAAACATGCCACCTAAGCACATGTGGCAGGTTACCTGAGTGGTCGCCGAAAAAATAGCTGAAATATTCATTTTTGGTCCTATTTGTCTCATCGTGCAAGTTTAAATACATTATTCTTGCCGGAGATAATTTTAATACATTGTTGGTCATGTGGTACTTCTTTTAATGCCAATCTGGTAATTTAACAATTTTAGAATACTTGAAACTAAAATAACCGAACCGATATATATTTGTCTAAAACTTAATGCTTTCTTCTAGGTTAAAAGCAACCTTTAACTAATTTTTTATGTATCTATGTTGATAAAAATTCAATTTTAGTTTGTGAAAATAGTTGATTAGATGAATTTACTCTTCAACTAAGGATATGAGATCAATGAAAGGCAAGAGTGTTGAATTTTAGCTAGAATTGCTCTACTTGACATGCCTAGGCTCAAACTGAATAAACTGAACCGCACCACACCAAACCGATCTAGATCAGTTCGGTTTTGAATATAATTTGATTCGGTTTAGTTTTTAAAAAAAATAGTCAAAACCGACCGTCTGCTCACCCTACTTCGGCAATGAAAAATATCGATGCAATTCTTGCTGGATTCAATTTCACACGTTTATTTAACTCGCCTTGATATAAAGATGGAATGAATCAGCATTGAACTCCGCATGTATGGTAACCAACAACCAGCTAATACTTATTCGGATATCTTGTATTTTTTTCGTTACTGAGATAATACTGCATTAAAAAAAATTCCAACAAAACGAAAACACCCGTCCAATTTAAAGTAAAGGACAAGGATTGTTCAATTACAGACATAACCAATCCTATTAACAGTAAAACAATAATCCTCATCAACCCTGAATATATTTATTTACAGTTCCAGTAATTTCCAAGGCTTGATGCTGCATTACAAGAGCTTTAACGTCCATCAGCATTTTAGCTTCAGATCTACTACAATGTATTTCACTCATGACAATATATATCAGAATTTGCAAGAAGATGGAGGACTTGAAAACTGACAAATGGTAATAAGATAACAAAAAGCCGAAATGAAAAAGAAAAGAAAGACTCAAAGAAGAAGAAAAATCAGATTCGATATCATTTAAAAAGAATATAATGATTACATCTTGATCATCTATATACACATCTCAAGCTTCTATTGGCACCAAACTAAAGCAGTTTATTGCTTCTCGTTACCCACCTTCAGATTTTAAATTTAAGCACTTCAAAATTGATTAACAACAGATCTATTTGTAGCTTCTACTACGTTGGATTATCAAAATATGCAGTGATTGCTTTCAATTTCCCATTCAAAAAGTTCTTTTCAACCTGAAATTAAACCATCATCGTAAGGCCTACGCTACCAGCAAGCTACAAGATGAAACCAGTAGTAAAACAAAACAAGAAGGCATTTGCCAACTACGAAAAGAATACCATGAAAATCTGTTAGCAAGCTCTTAACAATCAATAATCAGCTTCCATTAAATTTGAAATAGATGCCGAGAATGCACTTTGTAGAAAGAGATAAAAGAAAAGGATATATCAAATGACCATCTAAAAATATGGATATATCTGCTTACATAAGAAAGTACATCTTACAACACTACTTTTTTACTTTCTTAACTATGTGCATAGTTATTGGTTTTCTCCGAAGAATTTTAGCAAGTCTTTCCCTTTCACAAGTTCCTCTTTCATTTCCTCTAGAAAATTTAATGAGACATTTCATATCTAACAAAGAGTCTCTGCAACAACCTTCACTAAGAAGTCAATTTCAAAAAGGGTTCATATACCCACCCTCCAATCTTAGGAGTTTCAAAATAACTCTTCAAATCATGCTATTACCTATTTACCCCCAAATCACACTCAAACCCTCTAGCTTATCTTTCCGCGACACTGTTTGAGAAGCCAACACTTTCAACATTTTTGTTATGGCAATTATATTTCAAAAAATAGACTAAACTCCTCACTATTTTATCTCCATCTATTTCCACCAATAAGCAAGATAGTTACTATGCTATTTTTTCTTTTAATCTTTGGAACCATTTTTTTTATCAGGTGAAGACGTTCATGCTTTGAGAACAAGGTGGTCATAACGATATTCTGTAAGGTCGGAACCCATAAGAGAAGGAGACAGAAAAGAAAATGGTGGAAGAGAATGAAAGTGGAAGGAGGAAGAAGAATAGGGCAGAGCAAAAATTCAAATGTCATTCTGTTAAAAATCTAACAAAAATTGAGTGAGTACTAGACTTTCAAGTCTGGTATAATTTGGTTGGCAAATTGACAAACAAAAACATTTCAAGGAAAATTTTAGAAACATCAAAAGATGTAGATAATAGTATGTGAAAAACTCTTAAAAATATTTTGAGGTCCATTCAATTATAGACAAAGGATAAGTTTAGCTATAACTTCTTATTGATGAGTTTGTTTCTTAACCAATCCTTTTGCATATTTCAACTCTCATATCAGCATTTTCATTTTAGCTCCACTCATTTTCTCTTACTTAGACGTAAGACATGGTTGGAAGTGTATACTCTGGTAAGTGTACGGGCACAAGATCTACCAAACATTTCAAAGGGTCACAGTTAGGTTGTGTCATGAAAGAACATGCACTCATGTATTCATATGTCAATAACCATTCAATCTAACCGTTAAATTGATTTTAACCCTTTCCATCTGATATACCACTAGTGTTGTGTTTGGTAATATTAGATATTATTAGATATCATTAGGTATCAGTAAATAGTATTAGATATTATTGTTATTATATTGTGATCTCTTATCCTTATCCGATGTAACCACCCATGCTTATCTTTTATAACAACTCATGTGTATATATAGATATCACATGGATGTTATTATGAATATCAATAACTAGAATTTTCTCTTGTCTCTACATGGTGCAAAGCCTACTAGATTCTAGAATAAGTTCTCCCATCTCTCCAAAACTTGAGGCTGTCGAAGAGGTTTTGCATGGTTGTCATGCTCCCATTGACAGCTTCAACAACATCGGCGGCTTCGACAACTGTGCCCGATTACTAAATCTTCGTCAAAAAAAACCATAACCACTAAAAGAATTGTTTATTGCTTCTATTATTCATTGTGTGAACAGTAACCAGAGAGAGAACAGTAGCCGATGCTTCATCTTCTGCATCTTCCACCTCTTGCATCTTTGGTGATTACCCTCAACAACATGATCTCATCATCCATCACCAAAAATCCCCTATGTTGTTTCACTGCTTCATCTTCTCGGTCAATAACAATCGCTCTTCTCAATCAATGACGACCGATTCACTAATGATTCCTTCTCTCAAAGATTTTTGTCTCCGACGCTCAACTTCAAATCTACTATCTACAATGGAGCCCCTTAACCATTTCACTACCATTTTACCAAAGCCACTTTAAACTACAATATGCCACTATGCTGCATATGTGCCATTTTAGAATCATATTGTGCTATTTTAGAGCATAGTGGCATGGTATTTTAAAATGGCATATTGTATGCCTATGCTTTAGTATACATAGCATCATTATACTACATTATTATTAAATATGTTTATTAAGGAAAGGGATCAAGTCCTCACAACAGAAATCCCTCCCCTAATGGAGCAGACAAACTTGAGCCGAATCCCAGGCTCTCTCAGCTAAGCATGTGACGGCGAATAGATAATGAATGGACAAAGATTGATTTCCTAGTAGGCTTTGCACCATGTAGAGACAAAGATAGCTAAGCATGTGAAGTGATGAATTTAATGTTTTTTTATTGCGTAGGTAGTTTGTCAGGCTGTTTTTAACATGGAGGGAATTTTTTCTAGTTTGCATGAGTTATAGAACTTTTTTGCACATCATTTAAGGAGAATGTTATCATTTATTATAGTTATGGATTTGTTTTGAGAAGCCAGGGGTTGGTTTTTGTCTCACTTTTTGGAGAGGGGTGTTTTGACATAATAGTCCCTTTACGTTTAGAGAAGTTTGTGTATAACATTAGTTCCTAACTTGCATACAAATTCTGAAGTTTATGTTTTTTTTATAGTTAGAAAATATTACATATTATAACTAGAGGAAAATTTTATAATATTCAACTTAACAAAATATCTTGTAGCTTAAGCTTTATGCCAGATGAGTGGAGCATACGCTACACACTTTAATGTCGCTCACTATATGAGTAATTAATCCTAAGTAGCAGAATGTAATTTCAAAGTGTCTCTTGGCCATCAATTGAAGTATGCTCTAATTTCTTTCCTTCTCATAGTTTTACTTCGGCTATATAATAGTTCTATTTTCATCTTCCTGATTAGAAATCCTTTAAACTCTAAAGTTTTTATTCATCAATAATCATGTTAGGGTTTCCAACTATAGTTAGGAGATCTGGAAAGTTGATCTGTTTGACTTGAAGCCATAAGACTTTATAATATAATGAAAGAATGATATTGCTTGAGCTATTTCTTAATAATAAAGTTCCAAAAGCAACATGAAAGGATTACCTAGAATAAATTATTTAAGTGTTGCTACATCATCTGCGTTTAACTCAACTTGATCTTGATCAAATGGCCAGATCATAACAAAATCCATTGATCATGCTAAGCTCGGAATAAATTTCTTCTAACAAGGGTTACATTTGGCTGATGCACCAAACAAAGCATCGTCTAAGGAACTTACAAAGTTGATGAGATCTATCCTACTCATCTTGGATCTTTTAACTCCAAAAGTTAAAACACACAAGCATGACTTCTCACTACGATAGTTACTTTAAACTTAAAGCAAACTGCATTTAGAATATGGAACTGATGAATCAGTAGCGAATGCAGATTTTTTTCACTCTGGGCATAATGGATCAATACAGTGCATAAATACTAACAGTCTGAAATCACTCATTTTCCCCTTTCTGATTAAAAATTAGGAAAAATTGTGTCAAGGCCCCAAAAATTGAAAACTCATGTGACTAGGCCCTTGCATCTTTTTCGCATATGCAAAAGCCCTAAATAAATGGCTTTTTTGTGTTTCAGCCTCAATCACATGGCCAACTCAAAAGTGACAGAAAAGTCCCATGCTCCTCCCCAAAATACCCCTCATAAAGTCCCATGTCACTATTCCCAAATTTTTTCAAGGGTTGTTTGCATAATTTTTTAGGGGGTTATTTCAAAAAAAATTTAAAGTTTATTTGCAAAATTTTCAGGGGTTATTAGCAAAATCTATAGGAGTTTTTGCAAATTTTTTAAGGGGTTACTTGCAATTTTCAAAACTTTTGGGGGGCATTTTACTATTTGCAGGGGGTTATTTGCAATTTCTAAAACTTTAAGGGGTTTTACAAAATTTTCAAGAGGTTATTTGTAATTTTTTTATACCTTTGGGTGGCAATTCGCAAAATTTTTAGGATTTATTTGTAATTTTTGAAACTTTTAGGGGTTATTTGAAAAAATTCTAGGGGGTTATTTGCAATTTCTAAACTTTCATGGGGTTCTTTACAATTTTTGAAACTTTCAGGGTTGTTTACAAATTTTGGAGGTTGTTTGCAATTTGAACCGACAGGGGCTGTTAGCAAAAATTTTGGAGGGTTATTTGCAATTTCTCAAACTTTTATTGGTTTTGGAAAAATTTTAAGGGTTATTTGCAATTTCTAAAATTTTTAAGAGTGCATGTAGATTTTTCATATGTTTAACATCTATTTGTTAAAGTTAACATGTAATTTATATAGTTAACATCTGTCTGTTAAAATTCACTGCTAGCTCATATTTAACATCTATTTGTTAAAATTAACATGTAATTTATATAGTTAACATCTGTCTGTTAAAATTCACTGCAATCTCATATAGTTAACAACTATTTGTTAAAGTTAACACGTAATCTATATAGTTAATATTGGTTTATTAAAATTCACTGCTAGCTCATATATTTAACATCTATTTTAAAACTTAGCATAATCTATATAGTTAATAGAACTGCAAATAACCCCCTAAAACTTTTGCCAAAAAACCAATAAAAGTCTAAGAAATTGCAAATGACCCTCTAAAATTTTTGTTACCAGCCCCTGTAGGTTAAACAGCTATGAAAGTTTTAGAAATTGAAAATAACTCCTAAATGTTTTAGAAATTGTAAATAACCCCCTAGATTTTTTGCAAACAACCCCCTAAAAGTTTCAAAAATTGCAAATAAATCCTAAAAATTTTGCAAACCACCCCCAAAAGTATTGCAAATAAACTCTTAAAAATTTTGCAAAAAATCCTTAAAGTTATAGAAATTGCAAATAACCCCTGCAAATATAGTAAAATGGCCCCATGAAGTTTTGAAAATTGCAAGTAACCCCCTAAAAATTTTGCAAACACACTCCTAAAGATTTTGCTAATAACCACCTAAAAATTTTGCAAATAACCTTTTAAAATTTTGCAAATAACCCCCTAACAAATTTTGCAAACAGCCCCCCAAAAATTTACGGAGGAGCATGAGACTTTTTTCTCACTTTTGAGTTGGCCATGTGATTGGGGCTGAAACACAAAAAAGTCATGTATTTGGGGCTCTTGCACATGAGAAAAAGATGCAAGGGCCTCACATGGGTTTTCAATTTTTGGGGCCTTGACACAATTTTTCCTAAATAGTAACAAGAAACCTAAGGCCTAGCAGACATCTCTCTGCCCTCCACCTTTTCAGAGCAATGATCATGCCAATCTTTAGACACATTGTCGATAGATTGCTTACAGAATTACTAAACGACACAGATAGGTGGTATATTCAAGGAAGGAAAAAATAAATCATGCAGGAAATTTGATTAAATTTTAAACTTTGATCATTAAAATGGTAAGAAACTGCATGTTGCACAAGTGGATATGACCTGCAGATTTAGTTGAACTTAACAATTAATAAGTGCATGACATTAATTTCAGTGGTCAACTTTCTAGAAAGGCTTATTTTAAAATAAATTTCTAGTATTTCCAAAAAAGGAATTGCAAAAGCCATATTTTTCACAGAATCAATTTTCAGTTAACAAGGGATTCTGGGGGCAGTAGTTGTTCTTTGACGTTACTCTAGTAGAAAAGGAAGATATGAGATGGAAGTGCCTAGAGAAAAAGAAAAAAAAAATATCTCAATGGCATTTAGCGAAACGGTCATGGCTGTCTAACATAGAAGTGATAGAAGGGTAGATGAAAACTGAGACTAATTTCTTTGGCTGTTTGGCACCTATAACCCTTCTCCTATTACAGGTGCCATCTTTTATTGGCCTATACATAAGCCTTTCCACCTTTCCCATAAACCTAAGAATAACAACATTTTAATGATATATGGGCGTATTTAAAATACCAATTTAGGTTTAGCTCCATTGGGCTTAATACAGTCTGCCTGAGTGTTATTGGCTATCAGAATTTAAATTTCCACCCTCCCACACTGGGCATAATATAGGACCATCCCTAATTATTAATATAAGAAAAGAAGTAGTGGATTTTAAAAACATTAGGGGTCTCATCAACACAGACCACCAAAAATGCAGCTATACCATTATTCCCATTAATGTTCGAGGAGATCAAACACAAAGGATGAAGCTTGTAGATGTGTGGAATAGATTAATATCTATTATTGATATGAACTTATGACGTCTTGTAGCTATGAAGACAACATTGACTAGAAAGCCAAAGAGCACACGCATAGTGACTAAGTATGTTAAAGAGGTGGATATTGGATAATTATAAGGGAAAAACAGTAGGTATCTCATCCACTGTTCCAAGACCAAAAGAACAAAATAAACTAATAAGGAACATATTTGAACTACAAAAATCATTCTCAATGAGACAACCAATGCTTTATCGGTGCAAGTTAAAAATACCTCAAGGGTCCATGGAGGATTGACCGACAAAGACAGCTCTGCTAGCTGATGTAGGTCAACATTTCTGGGCAGGAACATTACAACTTTGGAAGCAATTGTCCTTGCAATGTCAA
This sequence comes from Asparagus setaceus, assembly GCA_012295165.1. Taxonomy (NCBI): domain Eukaryota; kingdom Viridiplantae; phylum Streptophyta; class Magnoliopsida; order Asparagales; family Asparagaceae; genus Asparagus; species Asparagus setaceus. The sequence continues at coordinate 33,915,913 of CM022702.1, forward strand.
AAAGATGTTTCCTGTGTACATGAAGCAATGTCAAAGTTAATGACACTAAATTCTAAATTTACATGAAATAGATGAGGAAGAAGCCAAACCCATCATGAGGCTTAAGCATGGTTCTGATATCATAGGCTTGCACTTTACTATAGTTTGGTCCTCCCCAAGGAGGTGACAGGAAAATGACGTCACCCTGAAAAAAATATAGGTTAGTTTACACAATATGCAATTAGATCAGATAAATAAGCTGGTGATGGTACAAGAAAATACACAAAATCAGTAACACTAATAAAGACAATCCATTTTTGGATAATTTTATGGGATGCTATAGGGATAAATTATCCAAAATTACTAGAGAAGATGAGAATTAGAGTAGAGTAACAATGTTATCTGTCTAGGGAGAAAATAGCGTGGAACCATGCTTCCTTAAAAGACTATGTGCTGGCCTCACACGGCTCACAAGACTGAGGTTCTTTATCAGTAAGATTCCCACAGCTAATGGTGTGCCTCCAAGCTTGTAAGTGCAAAAGGACCATGAGTGAACAATGGTGTTGTCTGTGCAAAAAATCTTTCTTGGAAAAGAGTGTTTTGAGAGAGATATAGAAGACAATGGAACTCCATGGAACTTCCCACTATGTAAAGAGAAGAGGAGAAATTTTCAGTGTGTTGTCTTATGGGGTCTGGGATATCTTTACTAGATAGTCCAAATGACTTTAGAAGAACAGCTAACACAAGTTACCATGTGCTAGCAGAATTAGCCACTGTCATAATTAGTTAAAGCAGTTCTGCTAATAGAACTGCTATCACAGCTAGTTGGACTGAGTTCAGTGTTAGACCCATGTTTGAATAGTGAATTGGAAAAAAGGAGCTGGTCTAGTTTAAAAAGAATATTTAAAGTAGGCAACGCCATTGTGCAGTTCTCACGAGGTTTAAATGTGGCACTCATGTTGTGCCAAGACGATTCGAGCATGAATGCATGTAGGATCCATCTCAAAGAAAATCAGTAAGTTAAAACTCATTGGAGTTTTCAATATTGGAGCATTTAAAACAAATAGGTCATAACCTAGGTCATAACCTGATGCACACAAAATTTAAACTCTAGCATGTCCACCTACTGTTGGCTAAGGACGATGTACAATCCTCCTTTTGCACCTCGCCCTCATGTATAGAGGTGTTGGTAAAATGAAAAAGAAACTTCATTGTAATGTGACCATTCAGTCTAACATACTGCCATTTCTTGATGCCATCTAAATGCTGATTTATTTAAATTTTAACTCGTATTATCATTGCAACGTAGACCAACCTATACATATATACATGCGCAAACGGGGAAAAACATCTCAACAAAAAGAAGAGGAAGCCCATAGGGGCAAACCTCTCTCCTATTTCAGTAGAAGAGGAAGTCAAAGGAAAATGACAGACATTGGCTATCCACCAATTATACTTCTACCCATTCAGCACTTTTCATTAGTCATTACTCACTGGTACATGCGATGATTCACATCTCATTCAGAGCAGCATGGAAAATATATGATCATACCATTCTTTGCATAAAATTTTGTATCTATGAGAATCTTCATTCTTTTTAGAAAGGAGGGAGAGAAAAATAAAAACCTATCTTTCTAGTTACATGATGGTCTATTGTCATTTTATGAATACCAACAAAACTTCCTGTTCTGCAAACTTAGACCACCTATAAGAAGAGGTAACATTACCTTTAAGCGTGGGGCTATCTGGAAGAAGTCACCTTGAATGAAATTTATCTTGTCACTAACTCCATAAATAGCTGCATTGTCTTGTGCGCAATCAATCTTTTGTGAATCAATGTCAACTGCAATGACGTAATTGCTCCTAATAAAAAAATAAGTCAAATTTGAATAATTTATTTCCGAAAGACACCAGAAGTCTTAAAAATTCAAAGTTGCCACATAAAACTACAAGCATATTTGTGTATCATAAGACATAGTAGAAATTGTTCAGGATCATAACTTAACCTTTGAGCCGAATTTGATAAACTTCAACTTCCACATGCCCATACAAGAGAAACATAACAGAAATATTCCCACTCTTGTAAATACACACAGTAATATAAAGATTGATGGGCCAAAATATTTTAAAGGGTTAATTGCAATTTACTACCCTAAAATTTCATCGATTTTGAACTTTGATACTCTGAATTTTTTTCCCCAAAAAAATACCCCAAAGTTGTTAACACGGGGTTTACCCTGTTAACGAAAAGTGAGTAAAATGATGTTAATACCCATTATCATCTTCTTCTCATCATGCTTGATCCATTCTTTAAAATTTTAACGGAACCCTGGGTTTACAAAACTCTCTCAAACAACCAATCATTAATCAATCACAAAATAAATCATCAAAAAAGATGAAATCTTGTCCAACTACAGTCCACAAAAGGATAGAAAACAAGATGGTTTCAAATTAACCATTTGCAGTTGTTGGAAAGAGAAACAAAACCCAATAACAAAATCTCACAAACCCACTTCAAAGTACACTTAAATCCCACTCTCATTACATGCAAATTGCAAAACTCCAAAAGCTCTCTCAAGCCACCAAAAAGTGACAACCCACAAAAATTTCCTATTTCAATGGGTTTAGTGTTAAATAGATGAAGAAGGAAGAAAGGGATTGGAAGAGAATTTATTTACAAGTCCAGGTGTATAAAAGTCCACATAGTATGTTTTAAACAGAATCCTGGGCGGTGATATAATAGAAGGTATTATAGTTAAGTGTTTGGGCTTTGGGATGTTTTTTGGGCAAAAAAAACAAAAAACATTCAATGCTACAAGCCTACAAGTCGGTCAAACTTAAGAAGGCTCAACATAGAATACAGAAAATAATTTCAAAGAAAATATTTTCCTATATCCTAGGTTGCATGGGTACGGGCATGGGTACTAGTGCGGGTATGGGTACAAGACACGGCAAATTTGTAAAAGGAAGGGTACGGGGACACAGCTACTATATATATGCATGTTATATATATTCATATGTATTAAAATTAATAATTTACATAAGATCAAAATTGTTTTTTCATTTACATATGATCAATGTATAAGAAATAGATGTGAAGTGTAGAATATACATCCAAGAAGTGTATGAGGAGTGTTTTAAATTAAAACATGTATTATATAATTGAGTATATGCCCGAATGAATATATGCATATATCCAAGAAATGTCCAAGAGGTTTGGGTATGGGTATGTGTCGGGTATCGCTAAGTACCCGTAACATAGGCTACATCAATATAGCTAAGCAGCTAAACTTACGATTAAATAGAATTACAAAATCAGAAAGGACCAGTTTGAGGATTACCCACTTTATAGCAAATTGGATTGCATTCCCACCGACTCCAGTGAAACCATCAATTATAATTCCACTGCTGCAACGAGATGCGTGATGCTTTGCGATGGACTCTGGTGTAACAGAAAACCACCCTTCTTCATCCATCTTTATACCATCATCAAACCGGGAAAAAAGTAAGTACCTTTGGCACCAGTACTTAACAATATTGGCAGGGACAAAACCATCCAATTCTTGCAAGGTAAGCCCTGGGAAGAGAAAAAAAATTAATGTTGATGCAGAACAGTCAATTTCTGCTACCATTCATGATAACTATAGTTCCCGTTAGAAAAGGCATGTAATGCACGCACTTGAACTAAGATTTGAGGAAAATATCCCCTTCTAAGTATAGAACTTCAGTATTAAATTCTAAATGGTTCAAATTTTGCCTATGGAGATTGGATAGACAGTCAAGTAAATCATCACAAATGACAATATCAAAAAAGCAAAATGACAGAGAACTAACTCTGACTGCTATCATAGTTCTCAATAGCAACTCCATCGGACTAATCTTCAAAAAATGTTGCAGAAAATTATTACCTAAGATTCTATAAAAACACTATAAATGGGCTGCATGGCTTTCATTAGTAATTCCTCAATGCAAACTGCTACCAAACTATATTCTGAATACGAGAGTTTAACTTAATGGAAAGCATATAACTGAAAATCTACCTATGACATCGAGGTGTAAGATAACTTAGCCAAATTAGCAGGAAGCTATCTAAAATTTTGGCCAAAATAGGCAGTAATCTTGATTGTTGTTTTGGATATTAAAGTTATATTTTATGTGAACACTGTCTTATTAGTTTGGATTAGCAATGGGACTGCAAGATAACATAAAATTGGACATTCCATGCTACTCCGGCTCATTTGAAGCAGACAAAGATCATTTTGGCAAAAGACAACACTTTTGGCATTCCACTAGCTGCACAGCTAATGTGTAAACAATACTTCACATTTTTGTAGGTTAGAACACTTTATTTCAAAATAAAAGGTGAAACTTTAGTATTAGATTCACAAGATAGAGGGATTTGAGATTTGAATGGACACACCTAACATAGTGCATCGAATTATACATCCCGTAAACCATTTAACTTAATAGAAGTACTTCAAGTTACATGAGATGTTGAATAAGAAGCATACACCTGCATGTAGGTATCAAATTGTTGAGGCAGCAAACATAAATTTGACATTTTCCACAATTTCCACGTGATTTCAGTTTACTAATAACAGTTATTTCTCCAAGTGTTAGATATTCCAGTGCACATAAAAATGAGTATGTTTCATCCATTATGAAGCAAGGGATGTGACGCAGCGATGTAAATACGGAACATGTAAAATGTCTATGCAGTTGCAAATTGTATTATGTGCTCGTACAAGTGGCATATATTAAAAGCATGTTTGGCAAGTTACTTATTTTAACTTACAAGCATGTTTTTACTTATAAGGACTCAAAATTATGCACCTTACTTATTTACTAATTTCTTACTTATAAGTAGGAAAAAAATAAGTTGGGATTTCCCAACTTATTTTTGGGCACTTATAAGTTTACTTATTCATGTTAAAAGACTATTTTACCCTCTAACAAAATAAGTAAGACTAAGTAATAAGTAACTTATAAGGTTTCATAAAATAAGTATTAGCCAAACATGCTCTAAGATGCAATAGGAGAGACTTTACCATCCTAATTAAGATGCATATATTAAGTGGCATATATTAAGATTCCACAAATCCAGCCTTTGTCACGTTGTTAGGGAATAGGTACACACTGATCTCCCTATGTGCTCGTACAAGTGGCATTTATTAAGATGCAAGTATCTACGAGGTCCAACTTCCTAGGCCAGATACAATACACTAATGTTATGCATTAACTTCCATATTAGTTTGGCTGTTTAGATATATATACACCTCATCTCTTTCATTTTTAAAACATTCCCTACAAATCATTATATTTAGGAACTAACCCTCTAAATCATAGGGAGACTTGCTCCCCACACCCCCCCAAAAAAACAAAAAACCACCACACACACGCACACACAAAAAGAAACCAATTATTGTGTTTGATTTATGACTTCTATGGGATGTTTTTTTAATTAGAAGATTTGACGCATATAGATCTAAAAAATTTTAAAAATACTATACCATTTAACAAAGAAAAGAATGTTTTCCTCTTATTCTCAAATAATAACAAGATCACAGTTTTCAGAAGCCTTATGATTTGGGGGCTTGATTTAAATATGAAGGTTTGGAGTATTTTTCCAAACATAAAAGGTTTGGGCATATATTTAAAAAGCTCTAGTTACTTTGATCTCATTCTTACTTGTTAGTTGAGTATCCTAGCTTGTGGAAGTGCCCAATACTGTCGGACCAAAGTTTAGAAAAGCGATAACGCATAATGCAACGCTCTACCTCTTGTTAAGTTAAATGCAAAAAATGCAAAATAACTTAAAGCATAACGTAGGTTACATGTTTCATATTGATTTAAATATTTAATAAATAATAATATTCACAATGATTTAATAAATAGAATCATATCGGTTTTTAAATATAACATTCCAATTATCAAATATATCACCACAATTTCTCAACAAAATACATCATAAATGCTTAATAACCAGTCCGAAGCACATGTACATCAACTTTAAAACAAAAAAATTAAAAGAAAACACTCTCAAGTCATAAGTAATGATGAAAATTACGATAATGTATAACTTAACCTAAGGACTCTCGATAACTTAAAGCACACCGCATAACGTAGCTTATATTTTTCTTATTGTTTAATTTAAAAATATAGAAGATTTTTATAATAATTTTACAATTAGGAACAAACTTTCAAAATACAAAAGTTCTTCAATTTAATACAAGCTATCTGATTTTCTAATAGGTATTAAATGGAATATTCAATTATATAATCACACATTTTCATCTTGTTCATAATTTCACATTTATTTTAGGATTTTTACATGAAAACCACCTTAACTTTTACTCAAATTGATACTTACCGCATTTACTTTTTTTAATTGAAACCACCTAAACTTGCTTACATGTTTGTAAAGTCACACATTTTTCACTATTCCATTCCATTCCATTCCATTCCATTCCATTCCATTCCATTCCATTCCATTTCCTTCCTTCCTTCCCTCTTTCCCTCCACCAAACTCTCCCTCTTCTTCTCTCCTCCCTTCCCTCCCTCCCTCCCTCCCTCCCTCCCTCCCTCCCTCCCTCCCTCCCTCCCTCCCTCCCTCCTCCACTATCTTTTCCCTCTTCCTCCACCAAACTCTCCCTCTTCTTCTCTCCCTCCCCTCCCTCCCTCCCTCCCTCCCTCCCTCCCTCCCTCCCTCCCTCCCTCCCTCCCTCCCTCCCTCCCTCCCTCCCTCCCTCCCTCCCTCCCTCCCTCCCTCCCTCCCTCCCTCCCTCCCTCCCTCCCTCCCTCCCTCCCTCCCTCCCTCCCTCCCTCCCTCCCTCCCTCCCTCCCTCCCTCCCTCCCTCCCTCCCTCCCTCCCTCCCTCCCTCCCTCCCTCCCTCCCTCCCTCCCTCCCTCCCTCCCTCCCTCCCTCCCTCCCTCCCTCCTCCACCTCCTTTTCCCCTCCATTATCCACCTCATCCTCTCCTTCCTCCCCTGCCAATTCGATGAATTGTCCCAAAGAAACTTACCCCTCAATTGCCTTGAGTTCATTAGGGTGGTGATTATGAGGGGAGAGGTGAAGGGGAGGAAGAAAATGTAGGAGGTAAGGTGAGAGGGGTTTAATGAAGGGAGAGGAGGAGAGGGGTTGAGAGAGAAGAGGGATGAGGGTATTTGTGGAATTCCACAAAAAATATGAGTAGAATTCATCAGGATGTGTGACATTACAAAAATGTAAGTAAGTTTAGGTGGTTTCTATAAAAAAAAAAGGTTAATGTGGTAAGTTTCAATTTGGCTAAAAGTTAATACGGTTTTTATGTAAAAAACCCTTTTATTTTATTAGTCACACTCGTACTTTCACAATCACATAATGATGTCATCAAAATAAGCCATGAAGGCTTAACAAACAATTTAAAAGTAATTACATAATTACTTCAAGTTTTAAGAAAGGAAATACTTTGAAAAAGCATAAGTTATATTGAAACAATGCATGTTATAGTCAAATAACGCATGTTGTATGGTAATTAACATAGAGTTATGACATGTCTGAGTTATGTCAGAAGGTTATGTAAAGTTCTTCAAGGTATGGTAGGTTATGACATGTCTGAGTTATGACATGTCTGAGTCATTTCAGAAGGTTATGTAAAGTTCTTCAAGGTATGGTAATTAACATAGAGTTATGACATGTCTGAGTTATTTCAGAAGGTTATGTAAAGTTCTTCAAGGTATGGTAGGTCAACAAGGTTATCGAAAGCGGATAGCGTCGCGTAGCGGTGAGGCATCGCTAAGGCTATTTGGGGCTATCGCGGCAAAATAGCGGTAAAAAGCGCAAAGTCAAATAGCGGTCTAATTTAGATATGTATAAATATTAAAAATTAAAGAAAAATCTTGAAAATCTAAAAGTGCATATTTGATGATTTAAAGAGATCCTAAATATGAAATAGACATGTAGAGTCACATATCACAGAAGCGGGAGGAGTCAAAGAGTCGTCGTCTTGAGAAATTTGGCGGTGAGACTACAATAGGACGAGCTCACAGAGGAGGTGAGAGGAAGTCTTGAGGAGGTGCCGGAGGCTATGGGAGGTGGCGGAATACGTCCGAATTGCGGGAGGCGGTGGGATGCGATGGTTACGGATCAAGTTTAATTTAAAAATAAACCTCAAATTGCTTTTAAATAGCGGTCAAGAAATCGCGGAGGCGGTGGATGCATGGTTGTACGTCGAGCTTAATTTAAAAATAAACCTCAAATTGCTTTTAAATAGCGGTCAAAATGGATTTTGCTGTAATCGCCCATTATTCACCGCTATGGCGTTATTGGCGCTTTACGAGCGAAAATGCATATTCATAATGTCACCGATAGCGGGTAGCGTCATGAAGGACCAGCTATTCGCGTATTAGAGGGCTATTTAATTATTTGCGGTGTAGGTCAATAATAGAAAATAACAAGTATGTGATGGTTTTTTTAAATAATGTGTCAGACATGTTGAAATCTGTAGCATTTCCTCCTCATTGTCATATATTCTAATAAAATTGCCACCCTTCCATTTGTATGTAATACTTTGTCCTTTTTAACATTCTTCATTTCTTTCATAACCTTTATCAGTTTTCCATATACTTCTATTTTTTCTGCATTCACATTCTGTAGTATTGGCTGAATTGCCTCCATGATTGACATATCTTTAATTAAACGCCAAAAGCATAGTTGAAATCAAATTGGTGTTTGAGGGCTATAATTTTATACTCTTAACATGTGAAAAGGCCCTTTTCATGGCTTAGAAGCTAGACTCATTTATCCAGTGATACCTTTTTTGTAGATCCGCTTTAAATCTTCAATTGAAGGGATTTGAAAATGTATTGCTCTAATATCATTGTAAAGTCTCTTCCACTTCAACAAAACTTGAACTTGTAGTGAGGGTCGACAGTTATAATTTTATACACAACAAATAGAAAGATGGTGTTGAGATAGAATGTTGGGTTTCTATTTTAGCTTTTTCTTTTCCATTAAATTATTTGTTTAACTTCATAGCCTTGACTAATTTGAAAATGGATATATTTAGCCTTAAATTTGTGAAGAAGTACTCAATACACTTTAGCGGGTAGATCAATCATATAGATTCCTTGGTAATTTTATAAAATAAAATAAAAAGTTTAGATGCTGTATATACCGATGTTAGGAGAAAAAAAGGGTCAGATTTTATACATTGCTTTCAAGAGTAGTTCAGGTATCAAATTATCCTTGGTGAAAAAGACCATTAGAATATTTACCTGTACAAGAAATGATAAGTTTAAACACATTCTTGTATAAGAAGCAAGATATATTAAGTTATCTTACAGAAAGTAGAAGAACAGAAGAAAAAAAATCCATTCCTTCTGTAACGACAAAAAAAAAATATAAGAGTTTACCACATATATATGGTTGTATCTTATTATATTGTCAAAAACATGAATTTTGACCTTCAGATGCGTGACATCTCTATATACGTATGTACTCATATACACTCTCTGGTTATAATATATACAACTGTCATGTCATTGTGTCCTTGTGCTACTGTTTCTGGAGTTGCTAATCCGTAAGCGTGCTTTTTAGAAGGGTGTTATGCTAGTGAAAAATGAATAACTACTTCAGGGTTGGAAATACTGATACAAGAGATGAATACATCTATAACTAAAATGATTAGTTATACCACTTGAACTGAATGCACCAACTTCAGTCAAGCAGAGTGCATCACAGAAGACATGGGTTGACTTAACGACTTTTGATGAAGTGAGAGTATGCATACTTTTGTTGTTAATCAAGTCATCTCAGCCATGAAATGATTAATGCTGCACAATCTAATGAATACTATGTTAAATCATCAGAATCTTCTCTTTTTGGTTGTTGAGATTTTCTTGAGTATAGGACTCATATAAGAAGTAAAAAAGACTTGAATAGCAGTAGAGAAACGAAGGTAGAGTAAAAAAAGGAAAGTCAACAACAACAACAACAACCAAGCCTTTATCCAAAATGTTTGGGTCGGCTACATGAATCATATTCTTCCATTCCATCCTGTTATGGGTCATCTCCTCCGTTAAGGTAGTCCTAATCATATCCTTCTTAATTGCTTCTAACCAAGTCATTCTAGTTCTACCTCTAGATCTCCTAGCCCCATTAACTATAATATTATCGCTTTTCTTCATACGGTGCATTAAGCGGTCTCCGTTGTACATGACCAAACTATCTTAATCTATTCTCTCTCATTTTATCCTCAATAGGGGCAACCTCTAATTTACTACGGATGCACTCATTTCTTATCCTATCTTTTAGTGTATGCCCACAAGACCATCGCAACATTCTAATTTCTACTACACTCATTTTTTGAACATGTTTTTTAATTGCCCAACACTCTGACCCATAAAGCATAGTTGGTCTTATAACTGTCCTATAGAATTTTCCCTTTAATTTCATTGATATTCTACGATCACATAAGAGCCCCGAAGCACTCCTCCATTTCAACCATCATGATTTGATTCGATGCACAACATCATCTTCTATCTCACCATCATGCCTAATGATTGATCCTAAATAGCAAAAATGATTAGTTTTAGGTATTTCTTGGCCATCAATATGTACCATAGGCTCTCTTCCTTTCCTAGTTTTACTAAAAACGCACTCCATATATTCTGTTTTTTTTTTTACTAATTCTAAAAAGGAAAGTCAAGATAAATGAATAAAATAATAATACATGGAGAAAAATTAAAAGAAAATAGGAGAATGAAAAAGGAAAGGGAAAAGACAGGTTTAACTTCACATATAGTGGACTAATGTTCTAGATTAGGAGAACATTAGCAGAAAGCTATCAACATGACCGCTATTAAGTGTGTTCTCCTCTAAGTATTACAAACATGTGTGCAAGTGGTTTGTGTAAGCAACAAAGGATTTTACATGACATACAATAAATCTGCTTATCAGCATGTACTAGTTGATGTTCCACGTTTTTACATGAGTATTTATATGGCATGCACACAGGCCATTACATGACTTATGTCAGTTTATTTAAGCTGTATTTGGGTCCAATGTACGTGAAACTTCGAAAAAATAAGTAAACTATGAAGCACAAAACCACAATTCATTACCATATCAAAAACCCAAGCAACCATTGCCCACCTTCTAAGTGTTCATGTTCACATCTTCTAAGAGTTCATGCACCTTTGACAATAATTAATAGATGTCCTTCATACTAAGTAAAAGGAAAAAATGCACAAAGATAAAGTAAATAAAAGCATACAAGACCTTATGAACCACTATTCATAGAAAATAATATTTTCTTACGTGACTGGAGCTTCAGTACTCTCTTTTTCTTCTTCTTCTTCTTCTTCTTTCCACATACTTCGTGATAACCATCCAACTCATACATCGAAGTCAAATCTATGTCTGGAAAATCACTCCCATTTTCACCACTAGCTCCTCCATTTTCTATGTCAACCCAACTGCCACGACAGCAGATGTTAAAGAGAAATCATCAGATCCAAATCAAAGGAAAAAAAATAAAGAGAGAAAAACACGTAAAACTGTACCTGTTGCCTACAGTAAGTTCAAATGCCATATTCAGCACACTGCACGTCTCTGAATTCATATGGTTCTCTTGTTTCTCCTGGTATTCATCAACATCAAGTTCATCTGTTTCATAATTTACACTATCATTATTAGTGTGTTATTTCTCGATGTATGTGGAAAAGAAAATGCCGAAAATGAACATTACTAGAAAAGGATTTGTTCAAGCAAGTAAAAAAAACATGCATGTCTATCATTGTACTCATAAAGTTAAGTATAGAATAAGCAAGCAAAAAGTTTGAGTATGACCTGTTGAATGATCTGGAGGTGTTTGAAGTGGAACATGCTTATCAGCAGTTTCCTTGACAATTCTGTGTCCATCTGAACATGCAATAATCTCACCATTCATCCTGCATGAGATTATTTCTGCAGATAAATAATGTAAATATTTAAAATCTTCTTTTATTGGAACAAACTAGTTCTGTCATGTGAGCTATGCAAATATATATCTTGAAGGGCATCACGGGCAAAACTCAGTACCAGGATGCTCTTCAGCCGCATCACTGGACAGGTCACTTGAATTAGGTATGTTGGAACACAGTGCAAAATGTTCCAAGCCTGGAGGAGGATACCAGGTAGACTCCTGTGATTGAAAATTGTAGAAGTAATTCCTCTTGTAGAAAGAATCCCAAATGACTCTCCAGTCACCAAATTCGTAGCATGGAAAGTTGTCAGGACAATCTGGAAAATTATGATCAGCTGATGCACCAGACCAAGATGACTCCATTGTAGTGGGACCCGAATTCAAAGTTTTATTGTCATCATGTGTGTCTCCAATAATACAACATGATGTAGTTGGACATTCCACATAGTTGTCAAGAACATTTTTCTGAAACAATTCCTCTTTGTGAGATCCTGATTTGACATATTCACGATCATTCCCATGGAAGTTTTCAGGGCCTGAACTTAACTCCAAAACTTCAGTACTTGTTTCCATTTCTATATCAAAGCATGACAACTCATGTTGGATACAGCTACCCATAATCATAGGAGTCTCATCATCACCAACTTGTTTCTCAATGATGTCAGAAAGTATACTAGCAGTTGTGCTTACTGATTCTCTGTCCAGAGAACCTCTACATTGATCTCTGTAATCATCATGATAGGTGTCTCCAGTGGTTGCTTCTGTGGCCTTAACAATATCACAAAAAGGTATGTTTGTGCTATCATGCAGAACTCTTGATGATGAATTATCCTCCAACAGGCAACTTCCTGTTGCAACAAGGACTCTATTCTCTATATCTTTATTGGTGGACACAGATTTCTCCTGTATTCCCTTCCTTTTTGTCGTTTTGGCAGCTACAATATTTTTCTAATATCGGGCAAAAGGTTATACCATAAGTACTTAAATAAAGAAAACATGCAAATTAAATATCAGAAACTTTTACAACAAACTCTAAATATTATGTGGAGACTTGAGAAGTTGTATGGTTATCTATCTGCAGCTAATACTTGCCTTCTTACTAGTGCTGAAAGAAATGGGGAGCCCCAGAGCATCCATCTGCTTTGCTAACCCAAAATCTTCCACAGATGTATAATCTGTGAAGCTCATGACACAAGAGCCATTAGAACTGGAGTCTTCTGGTAAAAGAATATTTGAAATACAATCTTCTTACAGTAAGTAACAATGAAAGTATAATTAGTTGATGATAGGAATGGATTAGTAGCAGAAACATGATTTTTTTTTTTTAAGATCAAACAAAGTTACAGTACTGCTAGACTAGAGTGACAAACAATAAGGCCTGTTTGTTAAATTAGCAACATGTTGGATGTTAAAAGTAAATAACAAATAGGAAGAAAAAAAATCCGTGCATGACTAATTTCTGACAAATTCTTTTCATATTAAGTACGTGTGCAAATGCTTGTGCACTTAATTAGCTAAAGCATGTTAGCATACAGAGTTTTTCTCTTTGCCAAAGTAATTTCAGTATAGTCAAGTCTTTTGAATGATCAATCTAACTTGGAGAAATAAATAGAAAGTTTTAGACAAACAATTTTAGGGTTTCTTATGAATTGTTGTTTATGCGAAGCAAAAATTCTAATAATATCAAGAGGGTTAAGGATTAATATATTTGATCCAAGTTAACAGTTCAGTTTTCATTATGAGCTATGGGTGAAAAGCTGTACAATTAAAAGGATGCACTAAAATAAAGAGGGCAACCTCATTCGATATGGTAACTATAAGGGATTATACCATATATAGTAAAGGGATTGATCGGCTGGAGGGGATCCATATGCCCCAAATCTGATACGATAGAGCTAACATGCAACAGTGCCCAACCAATCTTTAAGACCTTGTTTGATTCTTTGTGCTGGGAGGAAAAACCTACGATTTTAATGTTACTGCAGTTTTTCTTTTGGTCGCTAAATCGAGCTTGATGCTCTAACCATAACACAACTTATTTATCAGTTTAATCCAGCTGACCCCATTGTGACCTGTACTCTGTTAGTCATATGTGATAGCTGCTTTCAAGTTCGGTTGTGCTCGCGAGTAGGATCAACATTTTTTCTCTTTCCTTTTTCCTTTCGTGTTTTTTTTTTTTGGGGTAAGAAAAAAGAAGGGCCCCTACTGGGAATTAGATCATATATAAAAGTAAATATACAAAAATAGGGCCTCCCAACGGTAGTAAAACTCTTACATACCCAAGGTAGCAATGCCAGCACAAGGACAAGGCCCCTTTGCCAACAACAACAAAAAGACATACTAGCAAACTAGCATATCCACGAAAAACAATAATGAGAGCTCATAACAAAAGTTTGTCTCTTAGCATCAACATTGCCACCCTAGCATGCATATCATGAGTAGGATCAACATTAATGAGCAGGGTCAACATTGCCACCCTAGCATGCATATCACGAGTTTACGCATACATGTTCAAGGTTACTTCAGGAGCAAGACTTATGGAAATAGAACAAGGAACTATATTGTGAAATATAGGTTACTTTTCATTTGTGTAATATAACATTTATTTTTACTTTCCTTCTTAGAATGCCAGCTAAGAAATAAACATGAACAGACCATGTTGATTCCTACAAGTTTTATGCCAAACAGAGGTTCCAAGAAGACAAGATATCCTGAATGAGTAGATTAGAAAGATTTAGTGTGTCTATGTACATCTTTGTACTATAAGGTTCTAAAGAGCATCAAGAGATGCCTTACATCCTCTTTCCAAATTCCAACTGCCTTACATCCTCTTTCCAAATTCCAACGAGTCTAGCATGGACTTTTTAATGAGTCCACCATTAGTATCTGAAGCAGAAGCGAGTACGTTAAGGATTCAAAGTCAAACATAAACTATATCAGCTCCATATGACTGGGGGAGTAAGGCTTTCTTTTGCAAGAAACTAGTGAAAACTGCTAGAAACCAAGAAAGTAAGTTTACTCTGATTCCTCACAAATTGTTCAAAGCTAACTTTTTGTGGTTTCAAAAAGTTGATTGGCTTAAAGACACTATTGGCTGGAAACCATGGCTTTTAACCCATGTGGCAATAATCCAATATAATAAATGTGCAGTGGGTTTGTAGTCTTTAACAACTTGGATTTATGCCTTTTCTTCTAGAATTCAAAATAGACACTTATCCTATGTTACATGTGGAGGCCCGCCATTTTGGAAACTAACAGAGACGTGAACTTCCAGAAACAAAAACTGAAAGGAAACTCTA
This sequence comes from Asparagus setaceus, assembly GCA_012295165.1. Lineage (NCBI taxonomy): Eukaryota > Viridiplantae > Streptophyta > Magnoliopsida > Asparagales > Asparagaceae > Asparagus > Asparagus setaceus. Next base: position 33,931,136 of record CM022702.1, read on the forward strand.
CTCTGATTAACTTTCACGTTTCTAGTTGGTCCATTAACCCAAGAAATCCTTACCTTATGGCTCATAAGTCAATAGGTTCATGGCTCAAAGCCAAGTTTACCATCTCCTTATGCTAGAAAACAGGTACATGACTGTAACAAATGGCATAAGGTTATGCTGGAAAACAGATACATGAGTGCAAGACATGGCATAAGGGACAGAAAGCATTACTCCATTGTGACATCTATTTCACCAAGTATAGTCGAACAAGCATAGTAGTACAAAAAAATGACTTTTGTCTGCCAACACTGACTCGTAAGCACATAGTTCCGGTCAAGGTCCTAACCAACTCTTTGATGCCGAAACATGAAAGAGGAAACACTTGAGCATTAGCAATCGAGATATACATGAGAGAGAGAGAAGTTTTGGGTGTATTTTCATTCTCCAAGAATGCATTCAATTGTTATCGAGAGAGTCAAAAGATCTGTCAGAACTAGAATAAGTCGTTGTCAAGCATTTAGTAGTGCTCTCCCCTGTTACCTACCTTATCAAAGTTTGTTTGTAAGTCAATGTGATAGTTCTTCACTTCTGCTAATGCAACTGCAAGTAAGGCTCATGTACAACAATTTGTATACTTTGTTTGTGATTAAGAGGATAGAAGACATTATTCACTGTGATCATCTTCTTATTGTGCATCATGATCGGAGTACGATATTTGATGCTTTTGTGCCAAGAAAATACTTGGGTGTGCACGTATGGTCTTGTTGATGGTCCTAAATAACTTCATGTCAACGTTGCTAGTTCGATGATCCAACATAAAAGAAGAAACGCCAGAATTCAAGCTGCAAAGATTAAATTAAAAAACATGACCTTACGTCGATTGTATTTCCATTCTCAATGAATGCATCAATGGCCATTGAGAAAGTCTTAAGGTTCTAATAAAATGAGAATAAGTATTTATAAGGTTTTGGTTACGGTCCTCCACTATTTTGTTAGGTTCTGTTAAAATGAGAACAAAGAACTATATACTGAAACCAGGTTTTTGCATATTCCTCCCTGCTGCTAATGCAACTGCAAGAAAGGTTGATGCACAATGGTTGATAATATTGTGTTGGCTTCATCAAGACTTGGTTCCAGAACAAATGATTCAATGTCTTCCCCGGTAATGAGCAAGGTACAGAGTTATTTCATCATACTTATCATGCCACAACCATTTCAGTAAAGTTATATAATCTTCTACCGGCCTCAGAAACTTTAACTTTATAAGAACATTATGCTAAGAAAAAGAATATTTATACTACTGTTCATGACTGAAATTGCAACATTATATTTCGATCACCTAACAAACATCAGACTGAAATCCGCTCTTTAAGCATATGTAAATTGAGGATAGAAGAGAAAACAAAAACATCAAGATTGGTAGCCATACTTGCTATATGGACATGTTGTATACCGATAATTGCAACAACTTGGATGAAATGATAGGACAAGCATTAGATGCACATTTATGCAAATTATGACAGTAACGCAAAAGAGTTCATATATTTCACTTCTTTTTATTTATAAAAAAATTAAGGGCAACAGATCTCCACATATATTTATTTTTCAAGAGAATAATGACCTGGTTCAGAAAACCAATTAAGCAAAGAACATAAGATCAAAGAAAAACAGGCTTACCTTCTCTGTGGTTGATGCCTGAATTGGTATCAGCAGTGGCACAGGAAATCTGCATGATTTTGAAATACAATTTTACTAGAATTATTAGCACAACAAACAAAACCCGATCAAATAACTTTTTGAGGAAATAACTAAATAAAAACTGAAGTTGAATAGACATTTTTAAGTTGCCAGTGTCTGACGGCTGCATCCAAAGAGATCTTATGTTTATAGAGATGAAAAGAATCAAACTAAATTTAGAGAAGGAAGTATCAACAATCACTCTTAGGCATCAATAGAACTCTGCTGATATCTGATTTATACAATGATAATTAGCTGGTATAAATGACCTGTTTGAAGACTGTATAAGTCTACATCTCATCATATCACCCTATTCATTGACATGACACATTTGAAGAACAAATAAGACTGTAATCTCACCCTACAGCTGAATATAAATGCAGGACTAGATTTTAAGGAAGAAAAACACAAGAATCTGACACGGTCCTGCCATCTCATACTTTAAAGTTTTTGAGCTAACTGACAAGAATCCAATAAAAGATGATATCAACTTGATTCTCACTCCAGTTTACTAACAGATTGGATCATACAAAGGATTTACCTAGTCAACTAGGCCAGTAAGTAGTCTAGAATATGCAGAATCAAATTCTCTGCACAGCCAGATCTACAACTCATTCATGAAAGTGGAAGATGAAATCTGATCCATGTAAAACCATTATAGGGTTTGCTCAGATGATATGCCTTCCTTACAAAGGTTTGGTTCTTCTCTTTCATTCATAAAAGCATATAGGGGCTTTCATCTGAAGGAGAACCTGCAGTTTCAGCGTTAGGTTTCTTAACATGCTTGTCTCTTTGAATTTTCACTTTGCTAATTAGTCTGAATTCTGCTTCCCTCTTTGTTCTATACTTTTACTAGATTAATTCTTTAATTTCATCTTGTATGTCTGTCCTAGGCTCCTAGCTTATTCGATAAGTTCTTTACAAACAATTGCTGCAATTTTCAGGCCAGGAAACAACAGTTGTACTTTTCACCTAGAATAATTAGTTTGATAGCACTAAAAAGTGAGGAGTATGCCTCGAGCTGAAGTTCTTAGTCATTCTCCTTTTCATTTTATGTGCATGAAACAATGGGTATGTAAGTGCCAGCTTATTTTGCTAAGTAACTACTAAGAGATTGGCTAGTAGTAAGGCCTACCTTGCTACTTTTATGGGAGTAGGTGGACCTCACAAATCCTATATCTTGATAACTCATTTTGTAAAATGAGGTGGCAGCTCATATCTAGATTTTGGTGTTAAATTTATTTCTTCTGTGCTTGTCTCATTTTGTATTTACTTTTCCGCTTCAAATGCCTATCTAGTTGAGGTAAATTCCTAAGAAACTTATAGATTGTCTATTGCTTTAGCAGTTGAAGCTGATGGTCTCTATGCCTTTCCATTTTTTTCAATTATGTAATAACATCTGTGAATAGTCTAATTATCCGTCCATGAAAACTTGGTGAAACTAATTACAATTGAAGTTTTCACTATCATTACCTTTGAACTGACACTGAATGAAATATTCATCAATGAGAAATCAAATAGAATATATAATTGCCTAGCCTGTTTACTAACTCTCACATAGATACATGTATGCATTCCAACTTTACTTTTCTTGACTAAGAACTTACACTAGACCTACATCATGATGCAGTTTGAACAGTTCAGCCTCAAGTAACTCTAAACTGTGTTATTTATCTCTGAAATCTGAATCTAAGGACGTGTTTGGCAATTCACTATAAATGGGCCAAGGTTGGCCCTAGACCTGGTTCTAAATAAAACTAGTTTAGCTGTGGACCAGCTCCCCCCGTTCCACAACCAAACCTGCTTAAACACCCAAAATTGAGCTACAACAAACAGGGTCATTGTTGGCCCAGTTTTTGCCAATCAAAGAAATGCTCTATAACTGGACCAGGTTTAAACATGGCCCAGTTTTAAGAAGTTGCCAAACTGACATTAAGCTTCCAACCCCATCTATGTCTATTTAAAGAGAACACATATGATTAACTAATAAGATTACATCAGCTATAGAAATATGCAACTTGTCTGTTGAAATTTTGAATGTGTCAAACTGCACAAGTGGAAGTGCCTGAAGAAGACATTGCGGTTATTTGAGTGCTTCATAAATAACACTACCACAAAGAAGCATGCAATATGTGATGTGATTGGATCAGATAAATTTGACTAAAACTCAAGGTAAGAGGTTTACAATGCATAGTTATAGGGAACGTGCAGATTGACATTAGACATGAATTTAGGTGGGATCACAGAGACAGAAGTTTTTTATGGCCTTAATCTATCATAAAGGCTACGAAACTTAACTAGGGGTTTGATTCAAGTGAATAAATTACTCAAATTTTCTCTTGGTGAGTAAGAAAGAATGAAATGGAAAAAGAATAAGAGAAAAGGAACAAGCAAAGCAAGAAATATGTTAAATTATTACGCGTTTGATTCACTCAGCACTGCTGATATAGTGTTATTTATCCTTATATTATTAAATTTTGGGTTAATTACAGAAAACCCCTATGAACTTTTAGGGAGTTGCAGTAAACCCCCATCAACTTTTTTTATTAGACTAAAACCCCTGAACTTTAGGAGTTCTTGCACAAACCCGCATGAACTATTTTATTTCACTAAATCTTACCTAAAAATTTATTTTTAATCCTCATATTAGCACCATCAACTTTAACGTGTCATTGGTAAGCAAAAGACAAAAAAGACGAAAAATTCCTTCTTAGTCCCAAAAAACCCTTTTATTAAAAAAGAAAAATAGGCAATTTTTTTAGTCTAAGGAATTATTTTCATCTTTTTTTGGCACATGTTTGCCACATGAGATATTAGAATCGATGGTGCTAATTTGGAGATTAAATAAGAAATTTTCATGTAAACTTTAGTGAAATTAAACAATTCATGGGGGTTATGTGCAACAACTCCTACAGTTCAAGGAGTTTAATGTAATAAAAAAAGTTGATGGGGGTTTACTGCAACTCGCCAAAAGTTCATGGGGGTTTTCTATAATTAACCCTTAAATTTTTATAATCAAGTTCCTTAACAAGTTGCTTGAAATATGTTTCACTTGAACACAATATATAAGTTAAAAACTGGCAGTAGTGCAGCAGCTGCAGCTTTCGACAGCTCGAGCACCGGGCAAAGATGAATGACTTTTGCCAGCGTTCCAGTTATATAATAGTATAGAAAAATGGGGTAAAAGAGTAAAATGAATCCTGAACAATTAGAAGTTGCAATGGTGTTGAATCAAGCAGCATACTGTTCATGGTTGGTTATTTAGCTCATAGAGCTTAGGGCGAAAGTGAAAGGATGCTATAAAACTTAAAATTTCATATTTTTAACAATTATTGGCGATTTCTGGTAACCCTTATGGAGATAGAAATTATGCATCCTCTAACGTTTAAAGATTCAATTTTTATGATATCAGATCCTAAACAAGAAATAGGGAAGTGACAATCTTCATTTGAAGCTCAAGATGTCAAAACTAGCAAATGACTATTTACTTGAAAGAAATATAACACCGAACTTAAAAAAAAAAGTAAATATAACACTAAATAGACATTTAGGATAATATTATGATGAGAAACTCTAAAATTTGAGATAAATTATAAAATTGAAAATTTACATGTATTAACAAAACTTACAGCAGGTTCTTCTTCAATCAAATTATGAAGGTGAACAGAAGCATCGGGTATGGTACCCATTCCATCATCCCTGATTCAATGATAACAAACTTAAGTAAATTACAAAACCAAAAAAAAATTTAAAAATGATTGAGAAGAAAAGATGAAGAAGAAAAAAGTTAAGCTAGGGTTTTAGAACGAGAGCTCACCATAAGAAGACCTTGGTGATCTTGAAGAGAGAGCCGAGGGCTTCGATGGCGGCCGATTCCGCTACCGACTCGGTATTGGCCATCGACGTCGTTGTGTCGGTTTTGACGGGAGGAAGGGGAGAATCAGGGTCGGTTTAAGAGTGTTGTGGGAAGTAGGGTACCCTCACCCATTGATCAACAGGGGGTTGTGCTTGGTTCCTTGAGAAACAGCAATAATTTACAAAAGAAAAATAAAATAGACCTATTTTAATATTGGGTTAATCAACTACTTTTAAATATAAAAGCATAAATAGTCCTAGCGTTTTAAATCTTTGATAGCAAAATAAATTCTGGATCACTCTTGTGTGAATCAAAATCTGTAGATCTACAATAAATTTAGATTTAAATTCTCGTTTGCACACTGCATCTAGTTGCCATTAGTTCCTTAACTAATCCAGTAGTCCTCAAATCTCGATTATTTGCTATTAGTCCCGAAATCTTCAATTTTCTTGCCAAATGGTCCTTCGTTAAAAATTCGTTAAGTTTAACTCTAAACCTAATCCTAACCCTAACCCTAACCCTAACCCAACATCTAAAAGTACCTAATTGCCCTTGGCATGAAGAGATTTAGAGGTTGTAAAAAGCTCAAAAAATGGGTTTTGAGATGTAGAGGGCCATTGGAGAAGAAGGGTTTAGTGGATTTGGGTTTTAGAGAAGTGGATTCGGGTTTAAACCCGTTAAGAACCATTATGGGCAAGGGTATAACGGGAAATTTATCAATTTCCGTCATATTTATTAACGGAAGGAACAAATGGCAAGGAATCTGAAGATTTAAGGGACTAATAGGCAAATACTAAGATTTGAGGGACTACTTGGCAATTAAGGCTGATTTAAGGGACTAATAGGCAATTAACCCTTTAATATTTATTCACAAAAATGGACCCACTTTAATTTTATTTATAAAAATAGACCCCGTTTCAGCCACGTCAGCACCGTTGCTAAAACTACATCGATTGTAAAAAATATATTGTTTATTAATAAGCCGGGGTTGGCAACCCTGCTTAATCATTAAAGATAATTAAGTTCAAAATAGCCTTATTGGTTAGCAAACCACAACTATTTTTAAACCAAATTCTAAATAACCATGGTTGCCAACCAATGCTATTTTAAACTTTGATGTACTAATTAGGCGGGTTTGGCGACCCCGTCTAATTAGTAAAGTTTATATTTTTTAATTGACTTGGTTTCACCCAACAATCTGACGTGGTTAAAACTGGGTCTATTTTTGTAAATAAAATTGAAGTGAGTCTTTTTGTGAATAAATATCAAAACGGGTCTATTTCAAAAATTTCTCCACACTTTTACATTAGCTAAATTACTTAATTGATATTTTTTTTATAACACCCTTTATCAGTTTGGTCTTTCTTTTTTTTCTCCGACAATTTTTGGTACTAAAGGTCCACCAAATGTGCAATTAGACATTTTTCATCAATGCCTCGGTAAAATACATGTGATCCCACATAACTAAATTTGATAGATATTAGAATGCTAATATGGTTGTATTTAAATGAGATGACATGATTTAGATGACGGGGACAGATGAAAGAGAAGAAGGCGGGAGTTAAACTAAACTCTAAGTTTTCCAATTTCCTCATTTTCTATAACACACACAAACACACGCAGAGAGAGAGAGAGAGAGAGAGAGACTTTTAATACCAAATTCCATAAAAGAATCGTTGAAGCAACAAAAAATATCAAACTGATAAAGGGGTATTAAAAATACTAATTTAGTCATTTAGAATTTTTACCTTTTTTTAATTAATTAAAAAAAGGATATTTTGATATATATACCCACTACTATTACTCACCATACCCTCATGAATTGCACTCGTTTCTAATTTATACTTAAAAAAATCTTAACCATCCACTGCAGAATCAATGATTATAATATTGTAGCGGTCTGTCCACTATTTTTTTTCACAGCGAAGAGGATCTAAGTCACTTACTTAATGCTTGGTTTGGTAGAAGGGAAGGTAGAGTAAGTTGAGAGACAAAACCGAAATCTCCTTTTGTAGGATGGTTTTAGAGGGGAAGGAGAAGTAAGGTAGAGCAGGTGAAAAGAGAGAATTCAAAAATATTTTAAAGGTGAGAAGAGAGAGAAATCCCTCCGATATGGTGCGACAATGAGGGATTGAGAAGATTTGTTTTACAATTATTCTTTTATCCTCACAAATATTACATAATTATCTAATTAACTTTTCTTATAAACTCTTCTAATAAACTCACCTCCCCACCAAAAATGGTGATAAAAATATATAAGTAGTGACCTCTTGAGGAGATGCCAATACATAGAGGTGAAAATATATGGTTTCTGAATTGTTTCTATGCTTAGTCCATTAGGCTGAACTTAAATGTTTTTCTTTTCTCTTTGGTTTTGATAAATAATAAGCAATTTAAAAAATTCTTTTTTTTTTTTTTTGAAAAATCAGAAACAATCTTATTTTGATATATCATAGACAATCTTATTAATATGGTTGTAGAAATATTCTCGCAAAAGAGTATTATTGTACATTAACTTACTCATCATCTCACCTTCTCTTCTCATCCCCTCAGCCAAACAATACAAACTCATGTACTTCCTTCACTCTCCCTCTAACCAAACAAAAAGCATATAAGGTATATCATTCCTTCCACCTCATTGTACCTCACCCCACCTCACATTCTCTTCTTATACCCTCTACTAAACCAAGCCTAAGGGATCATTCTGAGACCCTTAAGGTCGTTAAACAATGTATCAGTTCCAAACTTAATGAAAAGGAGTGCCTATTGGTTTGATCTTCTATTAGTCTCTATCTTGTACATATAACATTTGCTAATATGAAATATCTCATTAGTCATTTTTCGTTCATCTCAATCCTTTTATAGAATAAAATCGCACCTACTTTAATTGTAATCAATTAGAAAAACAAAGACTGGTTATTCTTATGTACTTTATTTTTCCATATTATCTATTTTTCAAACTCGACATAATATCTTTTTCAAAACTAAGAAGTAACATGTAGGAGAAATAGATTTTGGACCTGAAATCATTGGACCAATTATAGGACAAGCGACGAGTACTTATTATAGCCATTAATCTTTTTTTTAATATTCAACAAATCACTTTATTCAAATGATTTCAAAATACAATACCACCCAAAACATTCACTCTTGATCTCTTTTCCTATCCTCCTCTAGAATTTTTACAAGAAATCTAGTGGATCTTTGATCCAGACTTGGAAGCTCTAGAGATCAATGGCCTTTCACACCAAGGTGTGTGCAGCATTATTTCCAGAACGATGAACCACTCGGACACTCCAATAATCGAATGAGTTACATTCACATGTCCTCGATCATATGACCAAAAACCTATAATATCATAGAATCCCCCAGAATAGCTCCAATGACTCGCTCAACATCACTTCAAATTCAACCCTTGTAAATCCTATATCGCATACAAATTGTGTTGCTTCCACAATAGCCTTGAACTTTGCAAACTCGGCGTTCCCATGCACTTGAACTACTTTTGATTATCCTGCATAAAAATACCCTCCGCATCTCGCACCACTACCCCTACACCGATTGCTTTCTGATCTGCAAACACCACACCATCCACATTAACTTTCATATTTCCTACACTGGGAGGAATACATCTTCTTGGGATTGAGAGTAAATTACATAAGGAGTTAGCTTCTTGAGCCTCGAGAAACATATTTTGGTAATCTTTCGCTCTAGAAACCAACTCTCTTGTCTCTTTTCCCCTCCCTCGATGTTTGACCTCATTTCTATTTTTCCATAAAAGCCAGCAAATCACACAAACAAATTCAAATTTATGCTCCTGAGACCCTTCCCTCATACCTCGTATCCATTCGTTGATTCTAGTTCCATTCCCAAAATTAAATAAATGAGCTATGTTTGTACATGCTCATACCAATCTAGCAAAAGGACAACTCCATAGTACATGTTGGATTGATTCACCATTTGCTCCACATACCCAACAACCCTCAGTGATTGCTAACCCCCACGCCAATTTAATGTTTCCTACACAGGGATAATTTCGTGACAAAGCCTCCACACAAATAATTTGATTTTGTTCGGAAGCTTCATTTGCCAAACAAAACTCCAATCCAACGATGTTCCTGTACTTGGCTCTCCTTTATTACTCATTCATTTTCCCACCAATGCCTCTTCTAATAATTAAGTGATATGATGCGTTCACGGAAAAAGCTCCATTCGAGGTGTAGTGCCACACAAGCAGATCTTCATTTCTTAATGATCCCAGAGGGATAGACATGATTGTCTCTACCTCCGCCTCCAAAATATCGACTCAACCATTTGCTTATCCCATCCTTCATTGTGTGGTAATAACAAATCAAACACTCGTGTTGAGGATAGTAATTTATTTATCGGTATTTGAACCTAGAAAGACCATGGAACTAGGAGCCATCTATCTTCCCAAATATTTGTTTGCGTGCCATTACCCACTTGGCATCTCGTTCTAGCCTCAATCACCTCTAAAGCCCTATAAATGCTATGCCATGTAAAGGATGGTTGGGATCCTAATCGACCATTTAGCACATTACCACTAGGAAAATATTTAGAGCTCAATAGCTTAAACAAAAGGGACTCTTGATTCACCATCAACCTCCACAGCTATTTAGCCAATAATGCTAGATTAAAGCTCTTGAGCTCTTGAAACCCCAACCCACCATCCCATTTTGTTGCACACAAAGTCTCCCACGACACCCAACTCATTTTACGTTAACGTTCTCCTCCCCACCTCCCAACAGAAAGTCCGAATCATAGCCTCAATTGCCTTGCAAAAATAGTTAGGCAATTAAAACAACTCATAGTATACATTGGAATTGCTTGTATTACCGCCTTTATTAGTACTTCTTTCCCGACTTTAGAAAGTAGCTTTGCAGACCATCCTTGTATCCTGCTCCACACGTGGTCTTTAATGTTTGTGAACACCTCCCTTCTAGATATGCCTACAATCGAAGGTAACCCAAGATATTTTTCATGCTTTTCAACCATCTGAACCCCCAGTGTCTCAGTACACTCTGCTCGGTCCTCATCTGATGTGTTTTTGCTACAAACTACTATAGGTTTTGAAGATTGATGGCCTGACCCGATGCCCTCTTGTATCTATCTAGAATATCTCGGACTTCTCCACATTTAGCGACTGTCACATCAAAAAATAATAAACTATCATCTACAAAAAATAAATGTGATATTGACTAGCACCCATCTGCTATCGACACCCTGTGTAACTTATCCCTTACTTCAGCATCTCACAACAATGCAGTCAAACCTTGACACATAGGATAACTAAATAAGGTGATAAAGGATCCCCCCAACGAATACCACATTCTAGACAAAACCTCCCCATAGCTACACTATTTTCCATTATCGAAAAGGACACTATTGTTAAACATGTCATAATCAATGAAATCCAATGCTCTGCAAAGCCTAGACGTCTCATTATACTCTCCAAATAGGACCATTCCACTCGATCATATGCTTTACTCATGTCAAGTTTTAATGTTGTGTGCCCCATAGCTCCACTGGACTTGCATTTCAAAAAGTGATTTAGCTCGAAAGCTATTAAGACATTATCTGTTATTAATCGACTTGGAATAAAAGCACTTTGGCTATTGGATATGATCTTCGGTAGAAATCTCTTTAATCGGTTAGCTAACACCTTTGAGCATAGTTTGTATATAACATTACACAAACTTATTGGACGAAAGTGAGTCATTTGGTCCGGTGTGGAATATTTTGGAATAAGCACAATACAAGTGAAATTCAATTCCTCTTTCAAATGTCCATTATTTAAGAATTCCAAAATAATTCTTGCTACATCATTACCAACAATGCTCCAATATTTCTGATAGAACACCGATGGCATCCCATCTAGCCCCGAGGCTTTTTGTGGATGCATTTCCTTTAGTGCAACTATCATCTCATCAACCCAAAACTTGTCTATCAATTCCTGGTTCATAGCATCAGTCACCCTCCTATCCACCACATCAACAATGCTCGCTATTTGCTCCTGCGTCGGTTTGTGTGAAGTAAAGAGTTTCTTAAAATAAGTGACTATTGTTTCCTCCAATTCATTGGCTGAAGCACACCCCCCCTGAATTCTTTAAGCTTTTTACCATGTTTTGCTTCCAACATTGTGACGCCCGAGCATGGAAAAACTTAGTGTTCTTGTCCCCACCGCATAGCCAATCAACTCTTGATCTTTGACACTACATCTCTTCCTCCATGGATTGAAGCTCATCAAGTTGCTTGTTCAAATCCCGCTTAATGTCTCGAGACTCATTAGAAATTCTGCCCTTCCTAAGCCGACAAATTTTATCATTCAGGACCTTTATTTCTTTTGTATGTTGCCCACTGATGTAGAATTCTAGTGAATAAGGCCTACTCGACACCTTTCCATGCATTTAGAAAAGTGATCAAAAGAATCACCCCTCCCCCACCTTCCTCCCATGCCTTGCTAACTAGCTCTTCACATTCATCTCATTTGATCCACATCGCCTTGAATCAGAAGATCTTATACTTGGGTCGAATTAACACCTCCTCGCTCCCATTGGTATCTAACAAAATAGCTACATGATCCAAATCCCGAGAATCCAAATGCAATACCTTCGCCGGGAAAAACTCAATCCATGTACTATTGGCGCATACTCTTTCCAACCTCTCCCAAATAGTAAAAGGTGCCGATGAATGCTTTAGCCATGTAAATTCATACCCTTAAAAACCTAAATCTTCAAGATCACAATCCATCAGTGCTTCTCTGAAATCCCGTATCTGCCAAAAAGCCCTTTCATTCGCTCCTTGCTTCTCACTTTACATCAAAAATTCATTATAATCCCCTGACACCACCCACAGTAATTGAGCCCTCCAATGCAATGTCCTCAGTAGCGCCCATGTTTCCTTCCATTTGGATGTTTCTAGATGGCCATAGAATCCCATCCAATGCCAGCATCCATGATCATTGTCTATGGTACCATCTATGTGATGCTTCGAGAAACTTTGCAAAGTGAATATAACCTCCCTCTTCCATAAAATTGTCAGACCCCACCAATTGCCCTCTCCTTCGATGACCACACCTTGATAACATATTTTATTTTTAAGGCCCTCCACCTTCCATTGATTGCATTTGATTTCTATTAAGAATATAATTTCGGGATCTTTTCTCCAAACAAGTTCAAAGAGAGCTCGAACCGTCCAGGGTTCCCAAGTCCCCGGCAGTTCCAACTTAGAATTTTCATGGCTCTTGGCGGTGCCAGTCATCGGCCACCGCCAATTCAATGTTGAGATCATTCCCTTCGATTTGCAATCATCTTCACTTCTCCTATGAATAATTCCTTGCTCCGATGTATCCTCCGCCCACTCTCCTTTTCGCTTGCCTACTTTCTTTCTTTTTACTCTAACATCCTCCTTCCCTCTACTAAGTCTTTTCCACCTGCGAGTCCCCGAATTAGTGTTGACTCCCTTCCCCCGTGATCCTTTCACAACCACTTCAACTAGCTTACTCTCTACATCCACCCTTTCGTGTTCCCCCTCTGACAAGGAAGCCACTGATTCATTAAAGTCCATAGCGGTCTCCTCTAACCTCTTCTCTCTATTCTTCTTGACACCACTCTTTTCTCCCTCGCCGTTCCCCTTATCTATCGAGTCCCTAGAGGCATGCTCTTCAATTTGTTTATTCGTTGTCGGTATCTCCTTTGAGGTTGACTCCTCCCCCGCACGCTTCGACACAATTACATCTCTTCTTCGCCATGTATGAACCATATCAGCCTTTAAAGAGTTCTCTTTCGCTTCAGACTATTATCTTTAAGCGTTGTTGTCAAATCACTTCCTTTCGGCTTGCCCTCATCCATGCACCATATTGTTCAATTCAGCCCCATTCTAGGATTTTTACAATCTTTCTCCCCATGAACCAATCAACCACATGAATAGCAAAATTTTGGCAATCTTTCATATCGAAAAAAAATCTAGAAGGTATTTCTATCATCTCCTTTTATGTACATCCCTCTCTTTAGTAGTTGAGAGACATCTATCTCAACCCTAATTCAGAGAAAGCCCCGCCATCCGATTCCATTCCGGTTAGTATCTACTTCAACACACGTTCTAATCGATTACCGATCATCACTGCTGTCTCTTTGTCCATGTGATTCCAGGATAAATCATAAATCTGTATCCAGAACAAGGCTCTTGATAGGGACATAGCTGAGGTTGAGTATCTCCATTATAGTCTTGCAACACAAGGAGGTGTTTGTTGAAGCACAAAGGACATCCATCCATCACCTTTTGTTTATCCACCGCCAAGTTGAAGGAAAATAGAAGCAGATTATCTCCCATCCCCTTAACATCTAATCCACACCTTGGACTCCATACTGATGCCATCGTGTTTTTTAGTGCTTCAAAGTTGAATGAGTTTGGGGAATGGGGTTTTCCTATCAAACATAGGGAACTCTTCACCTTCATCGTTTCGCTTACAGGTCGAGATAAACTGATTCCCTCCTCCTCTTCTTCTATCAACGTCAGGTTCTTCCATAGGTTAGCCAACTCATCCGCCATCGCCAAGGCAGTCTTTTCTCTCTCTGCCGATTAATCTCAAGCCCTAGGAGTCAGGGCAAGGCACCTCGCGGCTGCCGAGAAAAAACCCTACAAAACCCTAGGTTACGAGGGACTAGTAGAATGAAAATATTAAAAAATAGACATTAATCTTGGTTAGAATCCCAAGAAATTTCACATGTTACATTGTATCGTGATTGGTCCCATAAATTTTGAGTCCCAAAATAAATACTCAACATTCATTTCCTCGAGGGGTGGGTGGGCCAGGCCTGACCCACGAACCAGCTCGCCCGATTTTGGTCCGGGCCGATTCAGACCCGAGCTCGGACGAGCCTCGGCGGGTCGGGTCGAGGACTTTGTCCCCTGGTCTGGGGTTGGACCCAGCCTAGCCCACGGCCTGCATGGGGTTTGACCGCGTCCAACGCAGCTCATTGCAGTTTGGGTCACGGGTCGGCCCAAATTATTTTTTAAATTTTTTTTAATTTTTTGCTAGATTAGTATGTATAATTTGAAGAGGGAAACTTATATTTTATCTTTCTGAAAAGTCTAAACCGTATTAATTTACAATCGGTGATAGAATTATCTCAAAGGACAAAAGATTCACAATAATTTTAAGTGTTTTAGTAAATCAAAATGATTATAAATATTCATCAAAATAATGAATAGAGCTTAGAATATCTCTGCTACTGCTAATATTACAACTCAAACACCTGAAGGTTACAATTTTCAATTAAGTTGCTACTAAAATACATCAAAATATAATTATCACCTAAGGTGTGTCGGGCCGGGTTGGGCGTGGGTCAAGCCTACTTCTTTGTCCATAGGTTAGACCAGAACCCAGCCCGACCCACGGCTCGGGTATATCACAGACCATGTTAGGCCCGACCCACTGTGGACCAGGTTGGCCCTGCTCACTATGGGCCGGGCTAGGTCTTGACCCAAGGGCGGGCCGATGGTTCGCTGGCTGCCCCCACACCCACCCCTAATTTCCTGGCTCCAAAAAAAATTACTCAACATCTAGTTCCGTCTCCACAAATTCAATATAATTCATTCCTGTCATCTATTTTGAGCTTGTATTACATGTATTTTAGAAGAAATGTCCTCAAATTCATTCACTTAACTCAAGTGTGGAATTATCTCCAAAGATATCACTTAGAACACGCATATACCAAACATAAATACCTACTGAAGGTAGAGAATAGAAATTGAATTACAAAGTAAAAATAAATAATATTATTAGGAAAATCTCGTGCATTGATTATTATTTTTAATACTAGGTTACTAAATATTCACAGACATAAAATAAAGACTAAACTAAACTTTAAGCTTTTATCAGACAACACCCCTATCAGTGTTTATCACAATTCTCACAAAAGATGAGTAAAATTATGCAGGGAATATTTTTGCTAGTCAAAATTGTGATCCACACTTTTAGCGGGCATTCAGAAAGAATCTAAAAGTTAAAAGGTTATTTTTTATAAACCCTAAACTTAAGCGGGTTTTCTACTATTTTGAAAGTTATGAGGGTTATCTCACAATCGTCCAATGTTAAGGGTTATTTATTTATTTATCAAAATGCAGCCTAAAATAAAGTTAACTGACATTGACAAATTATTTGTAACCATATATCCCATCGGATGTTTCTTAATTCTTATTTGGGTTTTGCATATATACCCTTATATCTTTCATATTTATAGATTGATCCTCTAAATCTTAATATCTGCAACACTATCCCAAATTCTCTCTTATTAGGTTTTCTATCCCTCAATTTAACAATGTTAGTATCTAAATAGGGCAATGCCAAATTTTTCCAATAATTTTTATATGTTTGCAATATTTTCCCATTTGGAAACTAAAATAAAACTGTGAAGTGGGAATAAATCAATGTGAGAGAATGAAGTATAATTTTGCAAATATCAAGATATAGAGGATTATTTGCAAATAAAGAAGATTTGAGGATATCCTCTATATATAAAAGGCCTAGAGGTGTTACTGTTCACATTTCTTGTTCATCACTTTTCACAAAACACCTTTAAATTAACACATTTATAGAAAACACCTTTAAATTAACACATTTATAGAAAACACCTTTAAATTAACACATTTATGGAAAACACGTTTAACTTTTAAAATTACAACCAACATCAAATTCAAGGAGATTTCATATCTAAAATAAATTCAATGAGATATAAACAACCCCAAGAAAATTATAATTTATAAAAACATCCCCTAAAATTTTATCTTTGCAAAAACACCCCAAAACTTTTAAAATTTAACAAAACAAGCTAAAAATTTAATACTTACGAAAAAGCTTGAAAATTTAAAACATACACTAAAATCTATAAATTGCAACCAGCCCCTAAAATTTTAGATTCTGCAAAAACACCCCAAAACTTTTAAATTTGCAACAAACACCCTCAAAATTTTAAAATTTACCCCAACACCACAAAACTAAGTTTAAAAATAAACTTAAAATTTCAGATCTGAAACATTACAATGAAATTTCAGAAGATACAAACAACCCCAAAAGATTTAGAATTTACGAAAACACCCCAAAACTATAAATACTTGTAAAAACACCATAAAATTATAAATTTACAAAAAATAAGAGTTTTAAACGAAACCAATAAACTGAAAATCAACATCCCACGAAAAGTTTTAACTTTGAAAAAAACAATACAAAACTTTTCAAAATTAGCAAAACTAAGCTCAAAATTTTAAAACTTCTGAGAAAAAGCTTGAAAATTTAAAACATACACTAAAATCTATAAATTGCAACCAGCCCCTAAAATTTTAGATTCTGCAAAAACACCCCAAAACTTTTAAATTTGCAACAAACACCCTCAAAATTTTAAAATTTACCCCAACACCACAAAACTAAGTTTAAAAATAAACTTAAAATTTCAGATCTGAAACATTACAATGAAATTTCAGAAGATACAAACAACCCCAAAAGATTTAGAATTTACGAAAACACCCCAAAACTATAAATACTTGTAAAAACACCATAAAATTATAAATTTACAAAAAATAAGAGTTTTAAACGAAACCAATAAACTGAAAATCAACATCCCACGAAAAGTTTTAACTTTGAAAAAAACAATACAAAACTTTTCAAAATTAGCAAAACTAAGCTCAAAATTTTAAAACTTACGAAAAAGCTTGAAAATTTAAAACATACACTAAAATCTATAAATTACAAGCATCCCCTAAAATTTTAGATTCTGCAAAAACACCCAAAGTTTTAAATTTGCAACAAACACCCTCAAAAATTCAAAATTTATAGAAATATATGTGAATATTTACATATAGCCCCTAAAATCAATACTTACCACAACTATTGTACTTTTTAGCGTAACTTTACTTGAATGACTTTGCCCTGAATTTCCACTCACATATGAAGTAAACACATGCAACGACGCGTGCCTACTTACTATATATATCTCTATATCTCTATCTCTATCTCTATCTCACTTGTTCACCGGTTTTCACAAAACACCTTTAAATTAACACATTTATAGAAAACACCTTTAACTTATTAAAATTACAACCAACATCAAATTCAAGGAGATTTCATATCTAAAATAAATTCAAGGAGATATAAACAACCCCAAAAATTTATAATTTACAAAAACATCCCCTAAAAGTTTTAACGTTGCAAAAACACCCAAAACTTTTAAAATTTAAGAAAAATAAGCTCAAAATTTAATACTTACAAAAAAGCTTAAAATTTCAAACCTACACTGAAAATCTATAAATTGCAAGCAGCCCCTAAAATTTTATATTCAACAAAAACACCCAAAACTTTTCAAATTTGCAACAAAATCCTCAAAATTTCAAAATTTACCCCAACACCCTAAAAACTAAGTTTAAAAATAAACTGAAGATTTCAAATCTGAACATTACAATGAAATTCAAGAAGATACAAACAACCCCAAAGATTTAGAATTTACGAAAACACCCTAAAACTATAAATACTTATAAAACCACCATAAAAATTATAAATTTATAAAAATAAGAGTTTCAAACAGAAACCAATAAACTGAAAACCAACATCCATTTGAAAAGTTTTAACTTTGAAAAAACAATACAAAACTTTTCAAAATTAGCAAAACTAAGCTCAAAATTTAAAACTTACGAAAAAGCTTGAAAATTTCAAACCTACAATGAAAATATATAAATTGCAAGAAGTCCCTAAAATTTTAGATTCGTAAAAACACCCAAAGTTTTAAATTTGCAACAAACACCCTCAAAAATTCAAAATTTATAGAAATATATGTGAATATTTACATATAGCCCCTAAAATCAATACTTACCACAACTATTGTACTTTTTATGTAACTTTACTTGGACGACTTTGCCCTCAATTTCCACTCACATATGAAGTAAACACATGCAACGACGCGCCTACTTACTATATATATCTCTATATCTCTATCTCTATCTCATCGTTCACCGCCACAAAACACCTTTAAATTAACACATTTATAGAAAACACCTTTAACTTATTAAAATTACAACCAACATCAAATTCAAGGAGATTTCATATCTAAAATAAATTCAAGGAGATATAAACAACCCCAAAAATTTATAATTTACAAAACATCCCCTAAAAGTTTTAACGTTGCAAAAACACCCAAAACTTTTAAAATTTAAGAAAAATAAGCTCAAAATTTAATACTTACAAAAAAGCTTAAAATTTCAAACCTACACTGAAAATCTATAAATTGCAAGCAGCCCCTAAAATTTTAGATTCGTAAAAACACCAAAACTTTTCAAATTTGCAACAAAATCCTCAAAATTTCAAAATTTACCCCAACACCCTAAAAACTAAGTTTAAAAATAAACTGAAGATTTCAAATCTGAACATTACAATGAAATTCAAGAAGATACAAACAACCCCAACAGATTTAGAATATCTGAGAAAACACCCTAAAACTATAAATACTTATAAAACCACCATAAAAATTATAAATTTATAAAAATAAGAGTTTCAAAGAAACCAATAAACTGAAAACCAACATCCATTTGAAAAGTTTTAACTTTGAAAAAACAACGCAAAACTTTCAAATTTAGCAAAAACAAGCTCAAAATTTTAAAACTCACAGAAAATGCTTGAAAATTTCAAACCTACACTAAAATCTATAAATTACAAGCATCAAATCTACACTGAAAATTTATAAATTACAAGCAGGCCCCTAAAATTTTATATTCAACAAAAACACCCAAAACTTTTAAATTTGCAACAAACACCCTCAAAACTTAAAATTTATCCCAACACCATCAAAACTAAGTTTAAAAATAAACTGAAGATTTCAAATCTGAACATTACAATGAAATTCAAGAAGATGCAAACAACCCCAAAGATTTAGAATTTACGAAAACACCCTAAAACTATAAATACTTGTAAAAATATAAAAATTATAAATTTACAAAAAATAAGAGTTTCAAACGGAAACCAATAAAAGTTTTAACTTGAAAAACACACCACAAAACTTTTAAAATTTAGCAAAAACAAGCTCAAAATTTTAAAACTTATAGAAAAATCATTAAAATTTCAAACCTACAATGAAAATATATAAATTGCAAGAAGTCCCTAAAATTTAAAGCTTCAAAATTTCAAACTTACGATAATCTATAAATTCCAAGTAACCCCTAAAATTTTAAATTTTATAAAAACACCAAAACTTTTAAATTTGTAATAAACACCCTCAAAGATTCAAAAGTACATTCAAAATCTTAGAATTACAAATAGCCCACTAAAATCAGTAGAAACTTTCAAATTTGCAATAAACACCCTCAAAATTTAAAATTAATAAGAAAATATCAATATTTACAAATAGTCCCCTAAAACCAATACTTACCGCAACTCCTGTGCTTTTTGCGTAACTTTACTTGGACAACTTTGCCCCTTAGTCTCTATATATCAGTTATAAGCCTTTACCTTTTAAAATTACAACCAACACCCTCAACCAAAACATTTAGATTTTATAAAAACATCCCCAAAATAAGCTCAATAATTTTATACTTACAGAAAAAGCTTGAAAATTTCAAACCTACACTGAAAATCTATAAATTACAAGCAGCCCCTAAAATTTTAGATTCGTAAAAACACCAAAACTTTTAAATTTGCAACAAACACCCTCAAAATTTTAAAATTTACTCCAACACCCTCAAAAGTAAGTTTAAAAATAAATTGAAGATTTCATATCTGAACATTACAATGAAATTCAAGAAGATGCAAACAACCCCAAAGATTTAGAATTCTGAGAAAACATCCTAAAACTATAAATACTTGTAAAAATATAAAAATTATAAATTTACAAAAAATAACAGTTTCAAGCGAAACCAATAAAAGTTTAACCGAAAAACACACCACAAAACTTTTAAAATTTAGCAAAAACAAGCTCAAAATTTTAAAACTTATAGAAAAATCATTAAAATTTCAAACCTACAATGAAAATATATAAATTGCAAGAAGTCCCTAAAATTTAAAGCTTCAAAATTTCAAACTTACGATAATCTATAAATTCCAAGTAACCCCTAAAATTTTAAATTTTATAAAAACACCAAAACTTTTAAATTTGTAATAAACACCCTCAAAGATTCAAAAGTACATTCAAAATCTTAGAATTACAAATAGCCCACTAAAATCAGTAGAAACTTTCAAATTTGCAATAAACACCCTCAAAAATTTAAAATTAATAAGAAAATATCAATATTTACAAATAGTCCCCTAAAAACCAATACTTACCGCAACTCCTGTGCTTTTTTTGCGTAACTTTACTTGGACAACTTTGCCCCTTAGTCTCTATATATCAGTTATAAGCCTTTACCTTTTAAAATTACAACCAACACCCTCAACCAAAACATTTAGATTTTATAAAAACATCCCCAAAATAAGCTCAATAATTTTATACTTACAGAAAAAGCTTGAAAATTTCAAACCTACACTGAAAATCTATAAATTACAAGCAGCCCCTAAAATTTTAGATTCAACAAAAACACCAAAACTTTTAAATTTGCAACAAACACCCTCAAAATTTTAAAATTTACTCCAACACCCTCAAAAGTAAGTTTAAAAATAAATTGAAGATTTCATATCTGAAACATTACAATGAAATTCAAGAAGATGCAAACAACCCCAAAGATTTAGAATTCTGAGAAAACATCCTAAAACTATAAATACTTGTAAAAATATAAAAATTATAAATTTCCAAAAAATTAGAGTTTCAAACGAAACCAATAAAAGTTTAACCGAAAAACACACCACAAAACTTTTAAATTTAGCAAAAACAAGCTCAAAATTTTAAAACTTATAGAAAAATCATTAAAATTTCAAACCTACAATGAAAATATATAAATTGCAAGAAGTCCCTAAAATTTAAAGCTTCAAAATTTCAAACTTACGATAATCTATAAATTCCAAGTAACCCCTAAAATTTTAAATTTTATAAAAACACCAAAACTTTTAAATTTGTAATAAACACCCTCAAAGATTCAAAAGTACATTCAAAATCTTAGAATTACAAATAGCCCACTAAAATCAGTAGAAACTTTCAAATTTGCAATAAACACCCTCAAAAATTTTAAAATTAATAAGAAAATATCAATATTTACAAATAGTCCCCTAAAACCAATACTTACCGCAACTCCTGTGCTTTTTGCGTAACTTTACTTGGACAACTTTGCCCCTTAGTCTCTATATATCAGTTATAAGCCTTTACCTTTTAAAATTACAACCAACACCCTCAACCAAAACATTTAGATTTTATAAAAACATCCCCAAAATAAGCTCAATAATTTTATACTTACAGAAAAAGCTTGAAAATTTCAAACCTACACTGAAAATCTATAAATTACAAGCAGCCCCTAAAATTTTATATTCAACAAAAACACCAAAACTTTTAAATTTGCAACAAACACCCTCAAAATTTTAAAATTTACTCCAACACCCTCAAAAGTAAGTTTAAAAATAAATTGAAGATTTCATATCTGAAACATTACAATGAAATTCAAGGAGAAACAAACAACCCCAAAGATTTAGAATTCTGAGAAAACACCCTAAAACTATAAATACTTTAAAAACCATAAAATTATAAATTTCCAAAAAATTAGAGTTTCAAACGGAAACCAATAAAAGTTTTAATTTTGAAAAGCATACCACAAAGCTGCTCAAAATTTTAAAACTTATAGAAAAAGCTTGAAAATTTCAAACCTAAAATAAAATCTATAAATTGCAAGAGCCCCCTAAAATTTAAAGCTTGAAAATTTCAAACCTACACTGAAAATCTATAAATTACAAGAGCCCCCTAAAATTTAAAGCTTGAAAATTTCAAACCTAAAATAAAATCTATAAATTGCAAGAGCCCCCTAAAATTTAAAGCTTGAAAATTTCAAACCTAAAATAAAATCTATAAATTGCAAGAGCCCCCTAAAATTTAAAGCTTGAAAATTTCAAACCTAAAATAAAATCTATAAATTGCAAGAGCCCCCTAAAATTTAAAGCTTGAAAATTTCAAACCTAAAATAAAATCTATAAATTGCAAGAGCCCCCTAAAATTTAAAGCTTGAAAATTTCAAACCTAAAATAAAATCTATAAATTGCAAGAGCCCCCTAAAATTTAAAGCTTGAAAATTTCAAACCTAAAATAAAATCTATAAATTGCAAGAGCCCCCTAAAATTTAAAGCTTGAAAATTTCAAACCTAAAATAAAATCTATAAATTGCAAGAGCCCCCTAAAATTTAAAGCTTGAAAATTTCAAACCTAAAATAAAATCTATAAATTGCAAGAGCCCCCTAAAATTTAAAGCTTGAAAATTTCAAACCTAAAATAAAATCTATAAATTGCAAGAGCCCCCTAAAATTTAAAGCTTGAAAATTTCAAACCTAAAATAAAATCTATAAATTGCAAGAGCCCCCTAAAATTTAAAGCTTGAAAATTTCAAACCTAAAATAAAATCTATAAATTGCAAGAGCCCCCTAAAATTTAAAGCTTGAAAATTTCAAACCTAAAATAAAATCTATAAATTGCAAGAGCCCCCTAAAATTTAAAGCTTGAAAATTTCAAACCTAAAATAAAATCTATAAATTGCAAGAGCCCCCTAAAATTTAAAGCTTGAAAATTTCAAACCTAAAATAAAATCTATAAATTGCAAGAGCCCCCTAAAATTTAAAGCTTGAAAATTTCAAACCTAAAATAAAATCTATAAATTGCAAGAGCCCCCTAAAATTTAAAGCTTGAAAATTTCAAACCTAAAATAAAATCTATAAATTGCAAGAGCCCCCTAAAATTTAAAGCTTGAAAATTTCAAACCTAAAATAAAATCTATAAATTGCAAGAGCCCCCTAAAATTTAAAGCTTGAAAATTTCAAACCTAAAATAAAATCTATAAATTGCAAGAGCCCCCTAAAATTTAAAGCTTGAAAATTTCAAACCTAAAATAAAATCTATAAATTGCAAGAGCCCCCTAAAATTTAAAGCTTGAAAATTTCAAACCTAAAATAAAATCTATAAATTGCAAGAGCCCCCTAAAATTTAAAGCTTGAAAATTTCAAACCTAAAATAAAATCTATAAATTGCAAGAGCCCCCTAAAATTTAAAGCTTGAAAATTTCAAACCTAAAATAAAATCTATAAATTGCAAGAGCCCCCTAAAATTTAAAGCTTGAAAATTTCAAACCTAAAATAAAATCTATAAATTGCAAGAGCCCCCTAAAATTTAAAGCTTGAAAATTTCAAACCTAAAATAAAATCTATAAATTGCAAGAGCCCCCTAAAATTTAAAGCTTGAAAATTTCAAACCTAAAATAAAATCTATAAATTGCAAGAGCCCCCTAAAATTTAAAGCTTGAAAATTTCAAACCTAAAATAAAATCTATAAATTGCAAGAGCCCCCTAAAATTTAAAGCTTGAAAATTTCAAACCTAAAATAAAATCTATAAATTGCAAGAGCCCCCTAAAATTTAAAGCTTGAAAATTTCAAACCTAAAATAAAATCTATAAATTGCAAGAGCCCCCTAAAATTTAAAGCTTGAAAATTTCAAACCTAAAATAAAATCTATAAATTGCAAGAGCCCCCTAAAATTTAAAGCTTGAAAATTTCAAACCTAAAATAAAATCTATAAATTGCAAGAGCCCCCTAAAATTTAAAGCTTGAAAATTTCAAACCTAAAATAAAATCTATAAATTGCAAGAGCCCCCTAAAATTTAAAGCTTGAAAATTTCAAACCTAAAATAAAATCTATAAATTGCAAGAGCCCCCTAAAATTTAAAGCTTGAAAATTTCAAACCTAAAATAAAATCTATAAATTGCAAGAGCCCCCTAAAATTTAAAGCTTGAAAATTTCAAACCTAAAATAAAATCTATAAATTGCAAGAGCCCCCTAAAATTTAAAGCTTGAAAATTTCAAACCTAAAATAAAATCTATAAATTGCAAGAGCCCCCTAAAATTTAAAGCTTGAAAATTTCAAACCTAAAATAAAATCTATAAATTGCAAGAGCCCCCTAAAATTTAAAGCTTGAAAATTTCAAACCTAAAATAAAATCTATAAATTGCAAGAGCCCCCTAAAATTTAAAGCTTGAAAATTTCAAACCTAAAATAAAATCTATAAATTGCAAGAGCCCCCTAAAATTTAAAGCTTGAAAATTTCAAACCTAAAATAAAATCTATAAATTGCAAGAGCCCCCTAAAATTTAAAGCTTGAAAATTTCAAACCTAAAATAAAATCTATAAATTGCAAGAGCCCCCTAAAATTTAAAGCTTGAAAATTTCAAACCTAAAATAAAATCTATAAATTGCAAGAGCCCCCTAAAATTTAAAGCTTGAAAATTTCAAACCTAAAATAAAATCTATAAATTGCAAGAGCCCCCTAAAATTTAAAGCTTGAAAATTTCAAACCTAAAATAAAATCTATAAATTGCAAGAGCCCCCTAAAATTTAAAGCTTGAAAATTTCAAACCTAAAATAAAATCTATAAATTGCAAGAGCCCCCTAAAATTTAAAGCTTGAAAATTTCAAACCTAAAATAAAATCTATAAATTGCAAGAGCCCCCTAAAATTTAAAGCTTGAAAATTTCAAACCTAAAATAAAATCTATAAATTGCAAGAGCCCCCTAAAATTTAAAGCTTGAAAATTTCAAACCTAAAATAAAATCTATAAATTGCAAGAGCCCCCTAAAATTTAAAGCTTGAAAATTTCAAACCTAAAATAAAATCTATAAATTGCAAGAGCCCCCTAAAATTTAAAGCTTGAAAATTTCAAACCTAAAATAAAATCTATAAATTGCAAGAGCCCCCTAAAATTTAAAGCTTGAAAATTTCAAACCTAAAATAAAATCTATAAATTGCAAGAGCCCCCTAAAATTTAAAGCTTGAAAATTTCTGATAAAGTTGAAGTCTGGTCAATTTACAAAGATTGTCTGTCTATCTTCTATTTTTTAGAATGGTTTGGCATGTCAGATAGGAGTCCCTATGTCAAATCGCAACCCTAGTTAAAAACAAGACATATATAATGTTCGTATAAACTCATATAAGTATGAACATGAAATTCTTATCAGAACTTAGTAGTGCTCATCTGATGACTCTTCTCTCTTCTTTTTTCCGCCAATATCCAGCATATTTCTGAGCAAGGAGACTGGCATAAGCTAGGATCTGGGGGACCTTAAAGTTGCAACACAATCCAAAATGGAAAAATTTCCTCGCGATATATTCTTCAACATCTTCTCAAGGTTGCCTCTGAAATCTGTAATCCAATGCGGTTATGTATCAAAGTCCTGGCTCGACATGATAAAAGACCCATCTTTCATAAAGCTCTACACCTCTAGATCAAAACCCGAGCCCTCAATTCTGATCTTGACTCATCGTGCGATTGGAGAAAAGAAAGTAATCAGCATAACTCCTGTAAAACACAAGGGCATTCAACTTGTCGCCGATGAAATCTCCATAGATAACATGATTAGTTCTTTATCCTGGGATCTAGTTGGAACTTGCAACGGTTTGCTCTGCTTCACTTCTGACGAAATGGTCACAATGGTATGCAATCCCATTACTAGGCAACATGTCATTTTACCAAAACCTACTGTCATGGAATCTAAAGATTCTTATGCACCGATGCTTGCTTTTGGGTTTGATCATGTGACAAAGAAGTATAAAGTTTTTCGAGTGTTATATCATAAAAGTTCCAGCACTGAAGCCGGAGAGGAGTTTGTGAGAGCTGAGGTGTACACATTGGGCACTGATTCCTGGAGAGAAGTTCAAGGCTTTAATCATCATTATCCTCGTGGAAAGCCAGTGTATGCAAGTGGAGTTGTATATTGGTTGACTAGTCCTCTTAATGGTCTAGATGACAGGATTTTGTCATTTGATCTGGGAAATGAGCAATTCAAATTAATACCACATCGACGATATGGCAGTGAAATTAGCCTTACCGAGCTCGGAGGTTTTCTGTCTGTGGTTGACCTCTCATCAAGGGATTTCATTCAAATTTGGGTCCTGAAAGATGCTACAAATATTCATTGGGAGTTGGAGTACAATAATCCTATTAGAAAATCCCGGTGGATTGACCGAGATTATCCAAGGTTAGTATGTGTTCATGAACTGCGCAATGTACTTGTTATTTGGCTTCAAGACATTTTAATGTCATATGATAGAAGATCGTTTCTTACTAGAGATCTTAAGATAAGGGGTTTTCCCACTTGGTTGGACTGGGAAATTTGTAGCGGATACAGGGGTAGTTTAGTCCCATTGGAGAATTATCATGTCGATGGAGATAATGAACAGAGGGATGTTATGCATTTTATTAGCGATATGGAGCTTCATTCGATTTTACTCAAGGGTGGTGCTTTTGGGGAGCAGAAGGCAGATGGCAGGTGTGATAAAATTGTTGCTTGTTTTCAGAAGCATGGTTTGTTGCTTTGATGCATTATGTAAGAGTGAGATCTTGTTTTAGGATGTTTTCATTGTTCTTGTGGAAAGACAGAATTTGGTATTTGAAAATAATAGCACTCTCTTGATGTAATTACCCATGATTTTTATGAATGTGCATGTTCTCACCTATAATATTAGTCGTGTTTTGAGTTCATGCAACTTGTAGGCATGAGTGCCTTCTACTTTTTTTTTTTTTTTTTTAATGTTCCTGAGAAGAAAAAGTGATTTTTTTTTTTAATTTCAAAATATGCACGCAACTTTTGAGTGTTGAACTACAAACTATATATTTGTATAATGATGGGAGAAAAATGGCATCGTTTTACTTATTTTGCGTGGAGCTCCGTTTGTTTCTACTGGTTGATCTTTTTCCTTATTTTCATCTGAGGTCCTTTCTACTGGTTGATCTTTTTCCTTATTTTCATCTGATTTCCTCTAGTTAGTGTTGGGAGAATATCGGTATATTTTCCATTCAAGAAACTCTTCATTTGGAAGCGTTTACAGGCACACCCTAACTTCGAGCTGCTCAGAATCAAAATCAGAGAATTCTTCAATTGACATCACACTTTTCTTTCCCAAACCAAGCAACATCAGCTGATCTCTGAGGAAAGCTAAAGAAAACTCAAACTGTCGATGATATTTGAAAAACTGGTTCACTAGAATTATAACTTGATGGTTATATGTGTTACATCTGTATCAAGCTCTGAAATATCCATCACAGTTTTGATTCGTCTTTACCAGTTCCAACAATGAGTTACAGAATTTCACAAATTATATATCAAATTATCTGAAAACTATGTCCGACCTGTTTATATCCTCAACTATAGCTGGGTCTTAAGATACTCAATTGAATCAGTATGCAAAACTCAAGGAAAAATAAAACATCAATTAGAGGACTTTTTACTGCAGGTCAACTAAAAAGATTCACAGAGTGAAATGAATAAAATTTTCAACCTCAGCAAGTGAGCATACGACAGCATCATTAATAATAAAAGCACACGCTATCAGCAACATAGGGTGCACAGAGAAAGCACTTACGAAAAGCAAAATGTGTTACAAAGCATACATATCACAATAGAACTAAGAATCTTGATATAATTACAAGACAAAGGACAACTTCTCCCAACTGATTGCACTTCAATGTCTTGACCTGCTCCTGTACCTGCATATAGCCAAGTATTATTTGGTATTGTACTCACGCAGGTCCACATAAATGCTAAAAACTAAAAAAAAAAGGAAAATAATAGGTACCTAGGGGAGCGAGAACATGAATGTGATCGAGAATGGTATCTTCTAGGACTATGGCTTCTGCTTCTACTCCTGCTTCGTCGGTGTCTTCTGTGGATAGATAAACCAGATTAGAAAAATTTTACATGTTAGAAAGATCAAAGATGGTTCAAATTATTAGATCGCATAAACAATTGCATTAAGATTCAGCATAAGTATATCCAACTATGATGTCATATTGTTAAAAAGAAAACCCCAGAGAAGTTATACGCGAATTTGTTTTATGAAACAAGATTTTTCAGAGCAGCAGACACTATAAATCTATAAGGAATAAAAGCAAAATGATTGAAGTAAAGCAAAAATTACTAGCAAATGTAAGACATAATAGTAAATATTCTAAGCTAGGAGGAATTGATTTCACAAAGAGAGCAGCTTCGGACATGATAATTATCTAGATCAATAGCTAAAAATGACAAAGCAACTAAAGATTCGAGGAAATACTGCTTGCCAACCTGGGGCAGACAAAGGTATGCTGCGCAGAAAATAAACACACCGGTATGGACAAGACACAAATGCACACAGCCAATGTTACAGAAAGCACTAGGCGGACGCCTAGGCGGCGCCTAACCGTTTGGCTATTTTTTAAATTATTTAATTATAATTATTGATAAAAATATGTATTAAATTCATATAAATTTGCAACAAAAAAAATAGCAATCTTAGATCCACAATAAACCATGCATACTTAAATACTAAATAGCCAAAATAATAACTAACAAGGTTATAGAAAACGCTAAGAGGCCTAGGCATTGGACGAGGTTTTCTT
Source organism: Asparagus setaceus (assembly GCA_012295165.1). NCBI lineage: Eukaryota > Viridiplantae > Streptophyta > Magnoliopsida > Asparagales > Asparagaceae > Asparagus > Asparagus setaceus. The sequence continues at coordinate 33,960,257 of CM022702.1, forward strand.
TTATTAATTTTAATTACAATAATTGATATTAAATGTCAATGCTATAGAAAGCTTAGGTGCTGGACTGGTGTCTACGCGGATTTCTTTCTTCATTTAAATGGTGGTCGAGGAGGTTTTGCTGAAGGTCGGAGGAGGTTGTGGAGGTGTTCATATTTGGAGGTTAAAGGAGGTTGGAGGACGTGGAGGCTGCAACACAGAAAATTACGATCAAGGCCTAAAGGGTGCAGTCCACGTAAGCAAACAATGCTCCCCTAAACACTCCCAAAACCTAGGTGGTCAGTCTAGGTACCGCCCAGGCGCTAATAGCTAGTTAGGCGGCCTAGGTACCGCCTAGGCCTAGGTGTACTAGGCGGAGGCTTTTTAAAACAGTGCACACAGCAAATTATGAATAGTACACATGACCTGTATGTTTGACACGGCTTGTCTTCATGATAAAACTCTACATAGGCCAAAGGAATAGATGTTGAAAATTATTCTTAAAGGTCTGTAATATATTGTTTTATTAACAACCAATATTGTATCAGAAAAACAAAGCAATAGCCCCTGAGAACTAGTTCAAGAAGCAAAGGATCAAGATGGATTATAGCTGAGTAGCAGGTTAAAATCCAGGCCACAACCTTTGTTTTAAAAATTATTATTATAACAATTAAATAAGTAAAAGCAATAGAAATCAAGGAACTTATAGCTAGGTCATAAAAGAGAAGAAATTTTTTAGAGCATATCGATTATAGATTGGCAGCTAGGAGGTAAAGAGTTGGTGCCACCTACATCAGGTGACTTGAGAAGTATCAAAAAGGCAATGACAGCAGACTGAGAAACATTATAGATTTTTCTATCTTCTTGCTACCCTATCTACCGAAATCATACAATCGATTTTATACTTATCAAATGAAAAACAGAAATCATGTATATCTTACATTATGCTATCACGGATTTTTCCTGCAGAGTTCAAGCACTATGCCAAGTTAGTAATATCTAACCTGTATTTATTCAAATTTGTCTGTTTATGGGTATTTCCACTAAATATGCAAACAATATTCTTCTCTCTCAAATGTCAAGATAAGAAACTCAAATATAGTAGCACTTGTAATCACTCTGATAACTTACATCAATAGTCCATAAAAGATAACAGAGACCTCACAGAAGTCTGAATATTGAAGAAATTTGCATAGAGCGGACCACAATATCAGCGTCAGTGAAGAGGACACCCATTTAAAAAATTCAAGTAATGTGTACTTTCCAGATGGATATAAGGAGGACATAGGCAAAAGAACAATTTGGATAGAATCTATAATGAAATTATGCAGATCAAGGTTTGGGGAAGGGATAGATACTACAATGCTGATATGGACTAACTCTGATGTTACATATGCACCGGGACCAAATAGTTCAGTACTGTTTTTTAAGTTGTGGCAATGTACTTGATAAGCAAGCATGGTGGTTTTGCATTGCAGAACATAGTTCCTATGGATCATGTGTTTAGGTTGCTAAGTTTACTACCATAGATCTCTGTATAGGTTTTTAATTTTATTCTAGCTTTCATGTTAGTTCCTTCTGTCATCATTGTTGCTTTATGTCTAGCAGTTTGCAACTTTGCATGCTAAGACTTGGTCTTTGGTTTGGATGTTGATCAAATTGATGTCTTCTCAGTTTATGTTAAATTCTTACAACTATTTAATCCTGGTCCATGTTCAGGTTATTCATGTGATAGGTTAGATGGTTATACATAGCTAGCTACAAATTATTGGAAGGATCTCTTGAATTATGCATGGGTAAATTAGACGCATTTCTAGATTGTTCAAGTGTCACTACTGTTTCTATTAGTTTAGTCATAGCTTGATATTCTTAGTTTGGTTATTAAGAGTACAAATATCATTTTTGTTTACTAAAGAGTTATTTTCTCACAGATCTGTATTTGGAACCAGTATAAAGTCACAATGATTAAAAGATCAATACAGAACTGACTTCACAGACTGCATGATTCATCACTTCTCTATAAGCAAGTACAACTTTAAAACTTTCTATATTTCATGAACTTTCGATGATCATTGTGAAGTTCGACATAGGTTTCACATAATGAATTCAAAACATAAAAAAGGATTCCAGTTTCACCTGGTAACAGAATACCTTGGCGGAGAACGACTTCGGCTTCTACTACGGCTATAGCGCCTGTAACGGCTTAATCTACTTGTTTCAGCTAGTTTTTCCTGCCTTTGTCTCTCCTGCTCCATCTTTTTAGCCTTCTCAGCAGCAGAATCTTTCTTAACTGTATCATACATTAAGCAGTTAATATATCGCAACAAATCTTGTGGACTAAAATCACTGTCCAAGTTCTTAATCAAACCAGATGATGTCTGCTTCTACAGATAGATTATAAATCTTACTTTGTTTATTCAGTTGCTTGCTCATAATTCTTTTCAGACGTTCTTGTGGGGTTTCCTTCTTCTCACCTTGCTGAGCTTTTAAAGGTGCACCGTTAGCAGTCTTGCTTAATTTAGCAATGGCTGACGACGAAGTACTAGCATTGGAAAAATTCAAGTTTGCAAATTAAATTAGATACTAGGACAGCATTTATGATTTCAATATAATATTCAAAATGAATAAGCATCAGCATATATCTCAGCCAGCCTACAAGGCAAAACTTGCCCAGGTAACTTATGTGAATTAAATGAGTAGGATTTGGAAATAGGAACTTCTAGCTGGAGTAGTTAAATTCAAATTGTCAGATCGACAAGTATCCATTAGAATTATGTATCTGCTTCAGGTTCAGGAAACCGTTAACCAGCCTGGTTCATCTTCATGTATAACCTCCAGGAAGACCTAGCACCATTAATATAGTTAACAGAATACCTGGTTGATGGCTTCAACACTTTCGTACCCTTATCATGTTCAACAGGTAGAGAAGATGCAGGATCAATATGAAGAGCCTCAAGAATACGTCCGTCGCCAGGTGGCCTGCAAAAATGTCAGAACATGGATACATCCACATCAATATTTCGAACCATCGGACAATGTTCTTTTGAAGGCTAGTAGATTCATTTCACAAAGTTATCCTCCTATATTCTTTTGAAGGTTGTAATATGCTTATTCATTTTTCCTCCATCTCTAGAATCCTATTCTCAGAAGTAAAACCCAATAACCTCACACCCCCGCCCCTCATTTTCCCCCTCTCCCTCCTACTCCTACCATCTGCAGTGGCCTACTTCCTAAGCATAGTTTAACCCATGGTTCAACTACCACAAAACCCCAATATTCAGTATAAGGAAACCAGAATGACCACCAGAATAAGCTGCAGCAGAGAATAACTTTGTCCAATCTATGTTTTCAAGTATAAAAGGTTAAGTGCCCCGACCGATTAGATAAGTCAGCATGCAACGGAGAAGATGGGGGAGAGATCCCTCCCAATTTTTGATTATTTGTGCCATCTGTGCCTCCAAACTCAGTGATATACTCAATTTTGGAAGACTTGGATTTACTCCGGTGACCACTGTCCGCATATTCACCACGGTCATATCTCCTTGGACGAGCAGGCGAATGAGAACGTGACCTTGATCTAGATCTGCCACAAGGAGCAAATCCAGAAGAGCAAAAAAGTTAGCACTAAAAGGGTTACAAAGATAATCACCCATAACATCTCAAGATAATTATGCAGCTGCATACATTCTGGACCGAGGATAAGCGTCATATGTAGGACTTCGACGTGACTCCCTGAACAATACAATATCTGGACTTAGCATATTTAGCATGGCAGATCAGATGGTCATGACCCGTAAACACAAATGAAGTTTAATGTATTAAAGTACACACCTGTAGGGATCACGATATGCTGCTCTTCCTGTAGTGCGTGCAGCTTCCCTTTCTCGCTCCCTTTCCATCTGAGAGACCTTCCTTCTCTCCTTGCGGCTCAGTTTTCTCTGTAAACTTCAATTTGTAAGCGTCACATCAAAAGATGTAAACTAAGAATGCTCATGAAATGTCTAAGCCACTTGCAAACATACAATTGCAGGATCCCCCTTAATTACTTCCTTCTGTCTTTTCTCTTCCTCCTTGGCTTTTTTGTCCATATAGACAAGCCAGTTGTACCGCTTGATACCAAACTCTTTTGCAATTGTCTCCATCCCTTCATCCTTGCTATCATCACTACTGAAGTCCTTTTCATCATCTTCTTCATCATCGTCATCATCGTCGTCATCATCACTATTCAGGAGCGGGGAGTCCTCATTACCATCTCCCTTGTATGAGAATCCAACCTGTGAATATGAACCTTTGCTTGCTGGAAGCTGAGATGATTGTGGCCTTCAGAAAACCAAAATAAAATTACACCATGTAAACCAGGTATAAAGTTCTGCCTATTATTCCCAAAGAGCTGATACAAGTTATCTTTATATTCAAAAATAGTTATTCAACAGATGCAATGAAGAACAGTAGCCAAAATTCTGAAGTTGGATTTCAACAGTGTGAATGTAACGACGTCCTATTTGAATCTTTGATTATTATGTTGGCTTGGATGACTACACAGTTCCTATAACCTTGTGATCTACCCTATCTGTCAAAATTGCCTCACAGCCAGGGTGAACTCAAGAGTTGTAGTCATGAGCTTAAAACTTCGTAACCAAATCAAGTTTCAAGCATTCTAGAATTTTTCTCAGCATTTTTCTGAGGTCTTACAACTTAAAGCTCCTGTCATATCTGATCCATTTTGAGAAAAATCAGCACTTGTCAAGACGAGAACAAAGATGATGAAAAATTTTATAGTGAAGCTCATCTTATTTGCATGAAAATGAACGTGTACAACTTGAACACTATTCACAGATGTTGTACTCTTCAACAAAGTAATTTGAAAAACATACTGATTACCGTTGGCAGTGACATGCAGAACAGTTGACCATTAGAATTGCCAGCTTCATGCACATGATTCAATACTACAGTGATATTATCCTCACACATTCGATTACATATGCAGGTGATATGCATAGCCAATTAATGTGAAAATTTTCAAATTATTCTGTTTTATTTCTAATATTTCTTATGTAATACTGTTTTAGGCATGACAGAAGTGTCCGGAGTATAAATTATATTTCAAACCAGAAGAGTTCTACAATTAATTAGTGAAAATTTGAAGAAAACAAGAAAACATATATAGCTAATTTGTCTACAAAATAACCAGATAGGTTACAGTTCAAAGGGAATATATCACTAACAGATAATACAATCTCATTAAACTAAACTATTAGCATTGGGCTTGAAATGCCCCTGAAATTTTCTATTCTGCAACATGGGAATTTTCTAGAAAGTGGTTTTTATGACAGAAGATGAAAATATAAGAAGTCAATTCCTCAAGAATAGGTCAGGGAATAAAACCTGTATTAAGGGCAGACAAGAATAACCCCTTAGTCAAATATGTTGCATAAGTACGGGTGCGAGTGCGAGGCACGACAAATTTGTAAAAGGTAGGGTACGGGGACGCGGCTGAAACTCATGGGATATAATCATAGTTCTGAGCTGAGCTATAACGACACTTTTAAATGTTAACTCTTTAAGGCTGAAGCGAACTTGATTCTTATCCAACAAGTTACAAAAATGGATGTGAAGTGTAGGATATATGTGTGCATGAAGTGTATGAAAAGAGTTTTAAAATCAACTTACGAATATTGCACATAAGTAAAAATGCACGGCAGTCAACCTTAGGTCTCAAAAGTTTACAAGTTAGCAAAGGAGATCAATAGAGATATGTATATAATATTCAACAAATACTCCATACAGAAGAAATAAGAGAATGACACGAACCTCTCTGGAATAAAAGGCATAACAGTCTTTGCCTCCAATTCTTGGTAAGCATGTTGAAGACCCTCTTCATCAGTGACTGTTTATGAATATGGTTTTCCATGTGAATAACACGTATTTTAACGTTGTAAAATGTATGACTAGAAAAGAGACATTCATATAGGGGCAACTTAATCACCAAAATATTCGAAAGGGTGTAAATACTTGTTGTAACTGTAGAATATAACAAAATACAAAAAGTACCGACATCCTCTACGCCGATGCTTAATTAAATCCCGGTAACGCTCAAAATTAACAAACTCTTCTAGTTCTTCTTCCTCCTCGGTCTTCTCTTGAACTCGATAAGGTCTAGAACTAGAATCGCGAATGAAATCAAGGAGAGCACGACCATCAAATCTGCCCAACAAAAAGGAGGAGTAACTCGTTAGGCTATTGTTGACTTATGAGTATTGCAAAACACCAGAGAACTCACCTGTCAATTAGAACATCTTGCTTTCCATTCCAAGGTATGCTGCCATGACAATTAAAGAAGCATAAACATAAAAAAGGAACATATTTTCACAACTAATATTTGCAAAACAAAATAAAAAATTATATGATACCAACGTTAAAAAAATATAACACCAACGTTAAAAAAATATATAACACCAACATTAAAAAATATGACACCGACATCAATTAATTGCATAAAAATAGTATAAACTATAGCTAAGGCAAGCATAACTGGGTTAATGTCTTTGAGAAGTCATTTACCTATACTATATATTATATTATCTATATTATTTATCTATGCTATATATTATATTATCTATATTACATATTTAAGAAAATCCCCGCTTTTGTTTTTCACTTTTGGTGTTCTCGCCGTGTCACTTTCGGAAATGCCCACTATATTAAAAATCAGCGGAAACATTGTCACTTGTAAAATCAACAGAAATGCCCTCACACATGGAAAAATTAAAATAAGTGCTCTCACTCTAGGAACAATCAAAGGAAATGCTCTCACAATTGGAAAAATCAGCGGAAATGCCCTCACACTTGGGAAAAGAATTCAAAATAATAATAATGATGATGAGAACAATCCATTCCAAAATTCGGATGCACCACTCCCTCGCATTCTCTGTCATTCCCGCATCGTGTAAACAAGAATAATTATTACAAACCTATAACTTTTCCCGTAGATACTAGCTACTTGGCAATCACAACCAAGTAACAAGCCAAGCGAATTTTCCGACTAATTATGCTAGAATCACTCTGCATAGTTAATGGAATTTCCAATCAAATTCACATCAAGAATTACCGTGATAAACAAATGAAAGGTCGAAAAATAAGAATAAACCCTAAAAAAATCCCGAAAAAGGTTAGAAAACAAAAGAAACGTACAGTCCTTGCTGATCCTGAGTGGCTTGATAGAGTCCGTCATCGCGATGAACGCGGCATCGGGATCCGGCGATCTGAATGGACTGCTGAGGGTCCCCGCGGCGCTTGGCGAGGAACACCGCCCGCCTCTGCGCTCGCCGGCGAGCAGCGTCCATTAGATCGTGCACCTTCCTCTCCGACCTCCGAGCCTCGTGCCACATCTCTCAATTCGATTTCTTCGCCGACGGTTTTCTATTGACGGAGTGGAATTAGAAACCCTAACCCTAGTTTTTATGGAAGAAGGGCGAGAGAGGAACAAAGATGGCTGTTAATGGGTGCTAGGAGCTTCTATCGGGGAGACATGTGCTAATGGGCTGCTTAAGAGCTTATTGGGTCTTGGCCTCTTGGGTCATTAATAGAAATCTAGAGTGTATCCTGGCCCAGCTTAGTCTAGTCTACAAAACGTTAGGCGGTGTTTGGCTGTTCGAAAGTGAATTGAAATTATGTAATTGTTTTTTTTGCAAATAACTTTCATATCCACGTCAACATGCAAGCGAAATACAATATTTATTTAAAAAATAAATTTATCATTGAAAGTCCAATGCGAAGTTGACGTGGCATAATTAGATTAATTAGAAAATGTAGTTAAAATTATTTAATTAAAATTTGTTACAATTTTTGTCACTTTCATGTGATTTCACCACTTTTTTAGGGGAAGTTAAATTGCATTAAATTTGTGGCAACTTTCTTGCATTTCACTTTTCATAACCACTTGCATGCAAATAAACACGTAAAATATTAAAAGAAAATCACTTTTACACTTTCATCTTTCACATGCATGCAAACAAACACCCCATTAGGACATATTTTTATTTGGGGCGGATTAAGAAAGCTTGAGGCCTATCCACATTTTTCACAATTTTTCTTTTTTAAATATTAAAAGGTGCTAGTTTCACAAAACTCCCTCATCTTGGGGGTTTTACAAATAAACCCCCTAACCTTTTTTCATTTGGTCAATAACTATCCCCCAAGCATAGACTCAAAGGATATCAACGCACATCGAGAGGGAAATAGTAGCTACAATAATCAGAAAATTTGTAGCAACCACACAGCTTAGTATCTTTTACTATGGTATACATTAAATCAAAACCAAAAGCATAAAAACTCACTAGAGGATGTCACATCAGCTTCCTCCTTCTCAATTTTTTTTGACACGTGTCATCCCATCTAAACTGTCAATTTTAATTGCAATAATATCTCAACATTTAATTTAAACAAATATATATATATATATATAGTAAAACCAATTTATCATTAATTATTGTATCTTTAGCAATATCTTTTGTAACTAATTTTAATTATAAAAATCACAAATAATATCAAATCCCCATAATCTCATTAAGTCGTTTCTTTTTAAAAGAAAAAATTTGGTTTTAATTTTTATCGAAAACAAAATATTATCCAAAAACAATTTTGATCTACAATTGTCTAATATTTATTTTATTTAAATTTGTGAAATATTTTTGAAGGTTTTAATTGTTATCGAAAACATTATTCCAGAAAAAACTCGATTTTTCTCATCAACCCACAATGCTTTTGTTGCTTGGAGGAAAAAGTTCAGGTATTTATTCTACAATTGTAGAGTATTTTTTAATATATTTAATATTATTTATACCTAATAGTTGCAATTATAAAATATATTTTATGATATTAATTTGAATTTTGGATTTCTTTAAATTTTAGAAATTTGTGAAAATTTATTAAATTCGAATTATTTAACGTAAATCAAGAGGCGGTGATTTCAATTATATGATAATTTTCGGTTTTAAATATTTTTGAAATTAAAATTTTACTGAAATAATTTAGTTTTCACATTTCCAAATTTAATTGGAATTTTTTTATTTTTAGAAAGTTGTGAAAATTCATTTTCTGATTTTTAAATATTTCTTAAATTAAAATTTTTACACAAACAATTTTGTTTCCGAATTACAAATTTAATTCGAATTATTTATTTTCCATTTTTAGATAGTTGTGAAATTTTAATTTCATACCAAATTGGGTTAAAAATAAAATTAATTTCAGTAAAAATTAAATTAAATAAGACCAAAATTTTAGGTAAAATTTTAAAATTTATCTTACCAAATTCAAGTTACCAAATTTATGTATAATAAATTCATATTTTAAGTAGTTTAATAGAAAACAATTTACTTTAATTTAACTACCAAATTTAGATCATGTTCCCATTTTTTAAATTATTTTAATTTAAAATATTTTTGAAATTAAAATTTTTATAGAAATGATTTATTTCCAAATTTCTGAATTTAATTTGAATTTTGGATTTCTTTAAATTTTAGAAAGTTGTGAAAATTTATTTTCATACCAAATTGGATTAAAAATAAAATTAATTTCAGTAAAAATTAAATTAAATAATACCAAAATTTTACCAAATTAATCTTACCAAATTCAAGTTACCAAATTTATGCATTATAAATTCATATTTTAAGTACAATAATGGAAAAAATCTTACTTTAATTAAACTACCAAATTTAGATCGTGTTCCCATTTTTAGACTTAATTCAATTTATTTTAATTTTAGACTTGATTTATTGAATATATTCAAATAAAAGATATTGAATTTTAAAAGCTATCAATTACAAAATATATTTTCTCATATTAATTTGAATTTTGGATATTTTAATTTTAGATACTTGTGAAAATTTATTTTAATTTTGAAAATATTTAAGGTAAATCAACATATCTTGATTTCAAATATATGAGAATAAACTAAATTGGTTTTAAAGTATTTCTGAAAAACAATTTACCAAAATAATTTAATATTGAAATTATTTAAAAATAGTAATTATGAGATTAATGAATACCTAAATTAATTTGAATTTTTGTTTTTATTTTTAAATAGTTATGGAAAATTTTAAATTATTTTAATTTAAAATGTTTCTGAATTTAAAATTTTAATTTAAAATTTTGTATTTTCAGATAGTTGTGAAAATTTATTTTCATACCAAATGGGTTAAAAATAAAATTAATTTCAGTAAAAATTAAATTAAATAATACCAAAAGTTTAGATCAATTTCAAATTATCAAATTTATCTTACCAAATTCAAGTTACCAAATTTATGTATAATAAATTCATATTTTAAGTAGATTAATGTAAAAATCTTACTTTAATTAAATTACCAAGTTTAGATCATGTCTTATTTTAAGTAGATTAATTTGAATTTTTGTTTTTATTTTTAAATAGCTCTAAAAATTCCATTTTTGAAATCTTTTGCTTTGGAATTTAAAATTTTAATTTGAATTTTATGTTTTTATTGTTAAATAGTTCTGAAATTTTATTTTGATACCAAATTTAATACTAATTTTAAAATTGAAAAATACCAAAATTTGGAAAATTTTCAAATTACCACATATATGTTGCCAAATTCAAGTTACCAAATTCATGTATAATAGATTCATAATTTAAGTTAATTAATGGAAAAAGAATCTTATTTCTAATTAAATTGCTAAATTTAGATAGTGTTCCCATTTTCAACTTATTTCGAATTTAAAAGTATTTTTAAAATAATTTAATATTGAAATCATTTAAAAATAGTAATTATGAGAATAATGAATACCTAAATTAATTTGAATTTTATGTTTTTATTGTTAAATAGTTCTGAAATTTTATTTTTATTCGTGGTTTTTAATTTTGAAATTTTGGCATTAATTTGAATTTTTGCTATTTATTTTTAAATAGTTATGGAAAATTTTAAATTATTTAGTTTTGAAATTTTAAATTTTAATTTAAAATTTTGTATTTTCAGATAGTTGTGAAAATTCATTTTTATACCAAATTTTATACTAATTATGAAAAATACCAAAATTTGAAAACTTTTCAAATTACCATATATATGTTACCAAATACAAGTTACCAAATTTATATATAATATATTCATAATTTAAGTAAATTAATGGAAAAATATCTAACTTTAATTAAATTGCTAAATTTAGATCGTATTCCCATTTTCAACTTATTTCAAATTTAATAGCATTTTTGAAATAAATAAATTTTGATATTATTTAAAAATAGTAATTGTGACTTTAATCAATACTTAAATTAATTTGAATTTTTTTTATTTTTAAATAGTTTTAAAATTAATTTTTTATTCGTGGTTTTATTTTTGAAATTATTGAGTTCTGGAATTTCAAATTTTAATTTGCATTTTGTATTTTTTAAGATAGTTATGAAAATTTATTTTTATACCAAATTTAATACTAATTTATAAGGATAGGTTATTTAAATTATATGTATTGTTTATATGCAAAATATCATGATTTTCTTGATTTTCAAAATTTCTTGAATTCCAAATGAAAGATATTTTCAATAACCAATGTAGGTTACTTAAATTTACTTATTTAATATATAATTATGAAACTAAAATTCAATTATTATTTATTTACTGATTTACAAAAAATTTCATTTTTCATTAATATTTTTTGAAATTTTTGTGGAATTTATATATACTATTATTTGTTAGTTGGCAACATGACCTATATACCTAAAGGTTAACATTTTTAATTTTTTATTATTTATCTTTAAAGCATAATATTTTTATAATGAAAAATATGATTAAAAATTAACTATTATTTAGTAAAACAGTATAATTAATATTTTTAAAATAATTAACTAATTAATATATTAATATTTAAAATTGACTATGCATTTAATGTTTATTATCTTCATAACGATTTGATTATTTAATATATTATTATGAAAATGAAAATTATATTATTTATTATTTATTTACTGATTTATTTAATGCTTAGTGAAACTGTAGTTTACAAGATTTAAAATTAACTATTTTTACGGATTTATTATATTAGTATTTATTTAGTTATTTAAAATATCATTATGAAACTGAAATTATAAAATATCATTATAAAACTGAAAGTAACTATTTAGTTACTGATTTATTATATTATTATTTATTTACTTATTTAATATATTATTATAAAACAGAATTTAAGAGGTTTAAATTTAACTATTTATTTACTAACTTGTTATGATAATATTTATTTAATTATTTTAACTAATTATATAAAATATATGTTGGTTAGATTTTATAGAAAATAATTACATATAATAAGAAGGATAATTATGGTAAAATTAAGTCAAGAATTATTTTATATTTTTCAATTGTTAAAATTAGTATTTAAGCCATATTTCAATAAATTATTTTATATTAAATGAAAATTATATTAAATGAAACTTATATTGATTGAAAACTATATTGACCAAAAATTTGAAATTGTCTATAAAATGTTCATGTCCGAGTTCTCAACAGTGGGGTTAGAGGCCACTCAAGCTCATTCTTGACTTGATTGTCGGAGGAGTCAGGAGAACCTAACTCCGGTCCTCTAACGTATTGTAGTTTTGTAGAACTCTCATCCTATCATGGAATTAGCCACCAAAGAGGACTTCAATATCAACCCTAAGCTCCACTGTTGTTCGGGATTAGCCTCTAACCCCGCTGTTGAGAACTCGGACATCAACATAAATAATTTTGAAGGTAGTTAGGATTTAATTAGATAATATTTTTCAACATATAGTAAATTTATTACATATTTTTAATTATTATAATTTTAGATAATATCTTTGTATAAATTAAGCTAAGTTTTGGGGTATTATAAATTATTTATTATTTTATTTATTATCATTTCATCAATTTTAATGTAGAAAAAACTAAATCCATTATTGATATGGAATTATTATAATTTGAGTGGTGACATATTATTTTTGCTAATTATGATTAATAAGATTTTATGAAATTATATTATGATATTTTATTAATTATGACCACTAATTTTATTAATTCATAGCATCATTTGATTTAAAATTATATTCTTATTAAATTAATTTGTGAATATTTTATTAGGATGTCATGAAAAATAATAAAATTGCAGTATACACGCCATTAAATGAGCTTGGTAGATGAAAATGATGTCATCTTAAAAGGAAGAATCACTCAAACATGGGAAAGACAACGTAAACATAGGGATCTCATTTGGAATTAACTTTATTCTCCTTGATAATGAGGTACATTCAAAATTTTATATGTATTGATAATTGCAAGTTTAAATAATACAAATTTACTTAAATTATGATGTGTTTTATTTAATTTTTAATAGAACACTCATGTACATGGTTTTAACGTAAGAATGATGCATTATAACTGAGAAAATTAATACAAGAAGGAAAATTTTATATTTTCTCATATGTAAAGATTGTTACTACAAATAAGATATACAAATCATTAAGCACTCAGTATTTATTCATTTGTGTTATCGTTACAAACATCAAGTTTTAGAGGAGGATGACGATGATATAATAAAATACAAATTCAAGTTTCTTCCTTACGCAGAGATTGAATCAAGAATCGATTCAAAAGAATTTCTTATAGATATGTATTATATTTATATTCCTCATAGATTATCATGTATGTCAAAGTATACTAAATTTCAATTATTTTCTTATATAGATGTGATTGGAATAGTTGATGAAATTTATGTGATTGATAGCATGGACAGAAATGGAAAAAAACTTTTATTTAAAAGCTTTACAATGCATGATAATGAGTAAGTTATAATTTTATTATTGTTTATATGAAAAATACAGAAATATATTTTATAACATAAATATTACACACACACACACACACACACACACACACACACACACACACACATATATATATATATATATATATATATATATATATATATATATATATATATATATATATATATATAGAGAAAAGCTTGTGTAAACTTAAGTGTATTGAGGGCTCAATACACCAAACTTTTTAGCCATCTGATTCACTTAATTGATCATTATTTTAATCTAATGGACAAGTTTCTATTTATTTATTAAGGGTGGGAATCAAAACACAAAAGAAGTTGGAAAGTAATCGATCTGAGATTTATCCCCTTTTTTCCTTCTCCATTTGGTTCTTTGTTTTATTAAGAGGCATGTGATCTTTATTTTATTATTGATTAGTTTTGGAGGAAAAGGAGCTAAAAACATGTATAAGGCTCTAAAGTTTCGAGAACCAACTTACGAAGTTAGTATCAAATATCACGAGATTTAGAAAAAAATAATTTTCTTTTTTTTTCTTCGTTCTTTTTCTTCTCCGCGCTGGATCTGTTTCTTCTCTGCACCGGTCCTTTTTCTTCTCCGCCGTTTTGATTCTTTGGTTTTCTTCTCGCATCTTGCTCTCAATCCCTCTCCTGCGTGCAGTAGCTAGGAGGAGAGCAACTGCTGACCACTTGGAGGTGGAGGCCGCGTCGTTCAACGCTCTCAATCCCTCTCACTGCGTGCGTTCAACTGCTTTCGGCGAGGCACACCATTCGACCGTGGAGGCACGACGTTATTGCTCTCAATCCCTCACAGGGCGTGTGAAGCGAGCAACTATTTTCCATGCTTTTGATATGATTCATGCTTGCTTCAATAATTCAAGGATGTTTTGAAATTTTTCATATTGTGTTTAAACTCAAAATATTTGATTTTCTTTTGTGATGTGAGTAAAAAGAACCCCATTGATCTCTTTCAACTTGTTATTGCAATCAATATGAGAAGGAGCCAACCCGATATCTCCTTAATTCCCATGATTTGAGCATTGCAAAAGAAATATTTCTCCTAAAAATAGTGTAGATAAATAATATATTCATCAAGTGAATTATAAAAACCAATAAAAAATAAAGTGCATGATAAATGAATTAAAATATTAACCTTTGAAGGTCTATGTAATGTATTTATATAGTCGTTGTATTATAAATTAAGTTTAATTTGAATTTTGTATAAATGATTTTAGCGATTTAAATAAAATGGACAAAGTATATTGTGAAATAATAAGACAACTATTGTCATTGTATCATGTTTCTTTTATATATATATATATATATATATATATATATATATATATATATATATATATATATATATATATATATATATATATATATATATATATATATATATATATATATATATATATATATATATATATATATATATATATATATATATATATATATATATATATATATATATATATATATATATATATATATATATATATATATATATATATATATATATATATATATATATATATATATATATATATATATATATATATATATATATATATATATATATATATATATATATATATATATATATATATATATATATATATATATATATATATATATATATATATATATATATATATATATATATATATATATATATATATATATATATATATATATATATATATATATATATATATATATATATATATATATATATATATATATATATATATATATATATATATATATATATATATATATATATATATATATATATATATATATATATATATATATATATATATATATATATATATATATATATATATATATATATATATATATATATATATAGGTTCAATGAGAACCCAAATAAATATGAGAACTAAGAATCCAATATCAACCATCTATGATACAAAATAAAAGTGAGATTACGTAAGTTTAGGTGGCGAATTATAATTAGGAAGACATTAGAATTTTAAATAAGGGTAAGCGAGTAAAAGGCCTGAGAACTATAATGGAAATAATCAACATTTGCTATAAACCCGAAACCTAAAATTAATTCTGTTATTTTTATAATATAGGCAGTTTTTTATTTCCTAACTAATCGTAAAATTCTTCATCACGTTTAAATTTATTTCTTATCTCGGCGTTTTCTTCTCGGCATTTGCATGTTATAAAGCGAGCTGGTACAATTTTTGATCGTTTTCAAAATCAATAATTTTGCTTTGTTAGTTTTAATTTATAACAAATATGTGTTATTTCAGAATCAATTTTGTCTAATCTGTAACTTTTTTATTGTATTTTTTTCGGTTTGTCCGCGCGTAATCAATTTGATTTAGATCCTTTTATTTCTGAATATTTCTTTTTCTTTTCTGAGAACTATTATGCATTCTGAGAATCTTCTATTATGCATTCTGAGAATCTTCTATTATGCATTCTGAGAATCTTCTATTATGCATTCTGAGAATCTCCTATAATAAGTTACGGGATCTTCTATTATGCATTCTGAGAATCTACTTGAATTGCTTCAATTTTGTGTTCTGAAATCACCTATTATCATTCTGAGAATCTTCTATTATGCATTCTGAGAATCTTCTATTATGCATTCTGAGAATCTTCTATTATGCATTCTGAGAATCTTCTATTATGCATTCTGAGAATCTTCTATTATGCATTCTGAGAATCTACTTGAATTGTTACTAAATCTCCTTGAATTGTTACTAAATCTCCTTGAATTGTTACTAAATCTCCTTGAATTGTTACTAAATCTCCTTGAATTGTTACTAAATCTCCTTGAATTGTTACTAAATCTCCTTGAATTGTTACTAAATCTCCTTGAATTGTTACTAAATCTCCTTGAATTGTTACTAAATCTCCTTGAATTGTTACTAAATCTCCTTGAATTGTTACTAAATCTCCTTGAATTGTTACTAAATCTCCTTGAATTGTTACTAAATCTCCTTGAATTGTTACTAAATCTCCTTGAATTGTTACTAAATCTCCTTGAATTGTTACTAAATCTCCTTGAATTGTTACTAAATCTCCTTGAATTGTTACTAAATCTCCTTGAATTGTTACTAAATCTCCTTGAATTGTTACTAAATCTCCTTGAATTGTTACTAAATCTCCTTGAATTGTTACTAAATCTCCTTGAATTGTTACTAAATCTCCTTGAATTGTTACTAAATCTCCTTGAATTGTTACTAAATCTCCTTGAATTGTTACTAAATCTCCTTGAATTGTTACTAAATCTCCTTGAATTGTTACTAAATCTCCTTGAATTGTTACTAAATCTCCTTGAATTGTTACTAAATCTCCTTGAATTGTTACTAAATCTCCTTGAATTGTTACTAAATCTCCTTGAATTGTTACTAAATCTCCTTGAATTGTTACTAAATCTCCTTGAATTGTTACTAAATCTCCTTGAATTGTTACTAAATCTCCTTGAATTGTTACTAAATCTCCTTGAATTGTTACTAAATCTCCTTGAATTGTTACTAAATCTCCTTGAATTGTTACTAAATCTCCTTGAATTGTTACTAAATCTCCTTGAATTGTTACTAAATCTCCTTGAATTGTTACTAAATCTCCTTGAATTGTTACTAAATCTCCTTGAATTGTTACTAAATCTCCTTGAATTGTTACTAAATCTCCTTGAATTGTTACTAAATCTCCTTGAATTGTTACTAAATCTCCTTGAATTGTTACTAAATCTCCTTGAATTGTTACTAAATCTCCTTGAATTGTTACTAAATCTCCTTGAATTGTTACTAAATCTCCTTGAATTGTTACTAAATCTCCTTGAATTGTTACTAAATCTCCTTGAATTGTTACTAAATCTCCTTGAATTGTTACTAAATCTCCTTGAATTGTTACTAAATCTCCTTGAATTGTTACTAAATCTCCTTGAATTGTTACTAAATCTCCTTGAATTGTTACTAAATCTCCTTGAATTGTTACTAAATCTCCTTGAATTGTTACTAAATCTCCTTGAATTGTTACTAAATCTCCTTGAATTGTTACTAAATCTCCTTGAATTGTTACTAAATCTCCTTGAATTGTTACTAAATCTCCTTGAATTGTTACTAAATCTCCTTGAATTGTTACTAAATCTCCTTGAATTGTTACTAAATCTCCTTGAATTGTTACTAAATCTCCTTGAATTGTTACTAAATCTCCTTGAATTGTTACTAAATCTCCTTGAATTGTTACTAAATCTCCTTGAATTGTTACTAAATCTCCTTGAATTGTTACTAAATCTCCTTGAATTGTTACTAAATCTCCTTGAATTGTTACTAAATCTCCTTGAATTGTTACTAAATCTCCTTGAATTGTTACTAAATCTCCTTGAATTGTTACTAAATCTCCTTGAATTGTTACTAAATCTCCTTGAATTGTTACTAAATCTCCTTGAATTGTTACTAAATCTCCTTGAATTGTTACTAAATCTCCTTGAATTGTTACTAAATCTCCTTGAATTGTTACTAAATCTCCTTGAATTGTTACTAAATCTCCTTGAATTGTTACTAAATCTCCTTGAATTGTTACTAAATCTCCTTGAATTGTTACTAAATCTCCTTGAATTGTTACTAAATCTCCTTGAATTGTTACTAAATCTCCTTGAATTGTTACTAAATCTCCTTGAATTGTTACTAAATCTCCTTGAATTGTTACTAAATCTCCTTGAATTGTTACTAAATCTCCTTGAATTGTTACTAAATCTCCTTGAATTGTTACTAAATCTCCTTGAATTGTTACTAAATCTCCTTGAATTGTTACTAAATCTCCTTGAATTGTTACTAAATCTCCTTGAATTGTTACTAAATCTCCTTGAATTGTTACTAAATCTCCTTGAATTGTTACTAAATCTCCTTGAATTGTTACTAAATCTCCTTGAATTGTTACTAAATCTCCTTGAATTGTTACTAAATCTCCTTGAATTGTTACTAAATCTCCTTGAATTGTTACTAAATCTCCTTGAATTGTTACTAAATCTCCTTGAATTGTTACTAAATCTCCTTGAATTGTTACTAAATCTCCTTGAATTGTTACTAAATCTCCTTGAATTGTTACTAAATCTCCTTGAATTGTTACTAAATCTCCTTGAATTGTTACTAAATCTCCTTGAATTGTTACTAAATCTCCTTGAATTGTTACTAAATCTCCTTGAATTGTTACTAAATCTCCTTGAATTGTTACTAAATCTCCTTGAATTGTTACTAAATCTCCTTGAATTGTTACTAAATCTCCTTGAATTGTTACTAAATCTCCTTGAATTGTTACTAAATCTCCTTGAATTGTTACTAAATCTCCTTGAATTGTTACTAAATCTCCTTGAATTGTTACTAAATCTCCTTGAATTGTTACTAAATCTCCTTGAATTGTTACTAAATCTCCTTATTATAGCGATTTTGTAGCGAGATAATAATAGGAATACATAGCAGATGCGTAAAAGAAAAAATTCATAAACAAAAGGATCTAAATCAAATTGATTACGTGCGGATAAACAGAAAAATACAATAAAAAGTTACGATTAGGCGAAATTGATTACGAAATAACACATGTTTGTTATAAATTAAAAGCGAACAAAGCAAAATTATTGATTTTGAAAAATGATCAAAAATTATACATGTTAGTTTTATAACATCCGAAACTTGAGATAAGAAATAAATTTAAACGTGATGAAGAATTTTATGATTAGTTAGGAAATAAAAAGCACTTATATAGCGATTCCTCTATTACCAAAATGGCGAGCATGCTCTTTAGTTAAGTTTTGAATGTAATACAATTTAATCACAACCGTTGATTGTTTAAAGATCTAAGGGTAGAGAGTTAGTACTTAGTTCTCATATTTATGAAGGGTTCTCATTTGATCAGCCCATATATATATATATATATATATATATATATATATATATATATATATATATATATATATATATATATATATATATATATATATATATATATATATATATATATATATATATATATATATATATATATATATATATATATGGGTTAGGTTACAATACACCTAGGGTGTAACTAGGTTATTTACACCTATCTCCTACGTTGGATCGACTTGATCGATCAAGATAAAATACTTAATACTATGGGGACATGATCAAGTTAGTTTCCTATTTTAAATATTTCATTACCTTTTATTCCTACACAAAATTATTTTGTTTTTAATCTATTATTTATTTTGGTTCTCATCTCGAACAAACTTTATGATCCGCATAACATGCATTTAGTGGTGGTGACCACGGTAGCATCTAGACAAGTTAGTTTATTAGTTTATTTCATTACCTCTCGGTTTACTTTCACATAGATTCTAATAGCTATAAATTATTATGATCCATAACATGCATTTAGTGGTGGTGACCACGGTAGCATCTAGACAAGTTAGTTTATTAGTTTATTTCATTACCTCTCGGTTTACTTTCACATAGATTCTAATAGCTATAAATTAATAGCGGGTGACGATAGCATCACGGACAAGTTTGCTTTGGGTAACTTGCTATTAAATTATTAAAACTTTCACATAGATTCTAATAGCTATAAATTAATTGCATGTGACCACGATGGGACAAGTTTGCTTTGGGTAACTTGCTATTAAATTATTAAAACTTTCACATAGATTCTAATAGCTATAAATTAATTGCATGTGACACAGTAATATCTGGACAAGTTTGCTTTGGGTAACTTGCTATTAAATTATTTACTTGGTAACACATTAATTTCTTTCATAGTCATGAAAAAGGACAACATATTTAGTCATTAACAAACTAGTCCTCTCAACAAACTATGAAAAACTTACAAATAAAATCAAGTTGTTTTGCAAAATCAAGTTGTTATAATAAAGGAAAATAAATCTTAATAGTATATAGCTGTTCATTACTCTGAAAAAACACTTCACAAGTTACCCAGATAAACATAATCTTGCTTGAAATCCTTTGACGGGTGTCAAGTTGCAAATTCCATATGATCAACTCTCTTGTGTAGAATGCTGAGCTAAACTATACGAGACCTCCAATTGATCCTGCAAAATATATATATATATCCCATAGTAAGTTAAAACACGCTTTGTAAGAAAATAACTAAAAATTCCAAAAAAAATCTTATCAAGCTAATACCATGAAAACGTTGCCTTCATTATTCTTGTTGTTATGACTAGACATGCCAAAAAAATTAGAAGGATCCTGTACACAAGTAAAATAACTATTATTCAAAATGAAAAGTTAAAAGCATAATTATAAAGTGAAAATACTAGAGTGAAAAGAGATAAAATATTTGTACCATAGCATTCTTATTTCTTTTTGGATTCAATGGGCAATTTCGGCTATCATGAGCCACTAGATCTTTGCACATTCGGCATTTTCTTAAAGTCTTACTTGTGTTTCTTTCCAACGTAGACTGCATTCTTACATTTGATTGTCGACCTTTGACAAGCTGCGGATTGAGGATTGAACGACGTCTTCACTTGTTGTATAATTTGTCTCGTCCATTGCGGTTGGTCTTTCTACATTCTGAGAAGTATCTCCATTATGATCCAAAACTCTATTAAGTGTCTTGTTATCTTTAAGAATTGTGAGAGTTTCTCTCAGTGTTTTTAACGTTATATCATAGCCTTCTTTAGTCAATGAAGCAACCTCCGCTAGTTTTACAGCTTCAAAGCATAGATTGTTGAAGCGCATGGTTAAAGAAGATTCAACATCTTCAAAGAGAGAAATTCTTACATTGTTAAATATATCACCTTCTTTTGCATGCCTTGTCCACCGCTTCAAAATATACATAACTGGAAGTTTTAATATCTGTTTAATCTTAAATATGGTCAAAATATGCTTACACAAAATACCCTCAAATTGAATAATTGACAAGCGCAATTTGAGAAATATTTTCACAATTGAATTTTCTTGTAAAACTCCATGTTTCTCATTAATCTCTTTGACATCATTATGACTCAATTGCTCCATCTTTACTCACTAAGTTTGCCATTCTGCAAGGCTTTCAATAAGTTCCTTCGAAACTTGAAAAATATTGTTCGAGTATAAATGTTGGCCATTTGTAACTCCATTGGAATTGGTGTCCTTATTTTTGGTTTAGTATGTAAAGTCTTATAATCTTCTTGACTTCTTTGTGGGACCTATCTTTGAGGCTCTTTCATATTGCTTCACAAAATCTTTAAGAGTAGTGTTGGCGATTACATATCTATCAACTAAAGAGTTCATTCCTTCCTTATTTGTGTTGTGGACATACACCTTTAAAATGGATGTTAAAATTTATCTATCAAATAAAGAGTTTATTCCTTCACTTAGTATGTAAAGTCTTATCATCCTAGTCTTGTTGTTTCAAATAAAGAAAAATAGATGTTAAAATTTATGCAATATTTGTACTATAGCTTAATATATAGTAGGTTTTAGTTAAAGACATGAATATGAATCTAACATAGGAACCGAAGGTCAAAATTAATAAATTAATTGCTAATCATACTATGACATAAGCCATATGCATTAAGAACAAAGAAGATATCAAGCTTCAGCGATTAACTGTGGCGAAGAGAATCAAGATCGAGATGCTTTGAATATGAATTAGTCATGAATAAAATACTAAGATAAACATACCTGCTGAAAATGCGCCTCTAATATATGTAGGTACCCAATTTTCTCGAGCTACGAATAATGATGCTAGCCACTCATTTGCTTGGAGGTTGTGTTGTACAAGAAGTGAATCCCACTCCTTCTCAAAATAAGGTCCCGATTTGCACTTATAAATTAATTCATTAAACTCTTTGTGAAACTTATCATAAGCCATGCATGATGATAGTTTCTCTGGAAATTTTTTCATTATATGCCACATGCATAGCCTATGTCTTGATTGAGGAAAAACCTTTGATATGGCTACACCGATAGCTTGATCTTGATCAGTTATGATGACCCCCGGTTGATGCCCATGCATTGCTTGTAACCATGAAGTGAATAACCAAGTGAAACTTTCTTCTGTCTCATTAGCAATCAATGAACCTCCAAGTAATATTGACTGCCTGTGATGATTTACTCCTACAAAAGGAGCAAATGGCAAGGAGTATCCGTTTGTCTTGTATGTAGTATCAAAAACTACAACCTCACTAAAGTAACCATATGCCATTCTAGCTTTTGCATCGATCCACAAATATGACTTAATCTATTTTCATCATCCACTTTATAAACTGAGAAAAATGCAGGATTTTTTGTTTGCAACTCCTTAAAATGGTCGAGAACAATTTGAGCATCTCGGCCTAAAGTTTTTCTTCTCTCGTTCATCATATAATTTTTCACCATTTGCGAATCAATATTAGTTCCACCACATTGCTCTTTTAGTAGTCTTTGATACATTACTCGGCTTCATGCCAATATCTTGATAGACATCTATCATTCTTTTTGTTGTCTCATTTAATAACTTTTGTGATCTTATCTTCCCAACCTTTGAAGGTGTCACTATAATATGACAATGTTTATCTCGAAACTCAACAACTTCCCATTTACAATTTATTTTTTTTCTTAATGTGAAGTTTAGCTTCACATCCTTCTCTAATAACCGTTCTTTTCGTTTTCACCACTTTCATGATCTTGTGTCTCCTTGTAGTGACCTTGTTTATAACAAACAAAAGCTCTCCAATAAATTTCTCCGTCTTACTTTCTCGCCTTACTTTGTCCTTTGCGAATACCAAATCCTTCTTGCCTAGCATAGAGATTATAGTAGTTCTTTGCATCTTCCGTGAATTGAACTCCATCTTAGATAAATATTCTCAATTTTTATCACCAAGAATTGTGACAATTGGAAGTCCTCTTGAGCGAAATCATTTGATTCATCAAAATCATGATTTTCTGATTCCACCACACGCTCTTCATTATTGAAATCCATCATGTTCCTATTGTTTCAAATAAAGAAAAGTGGATGTTAAAATTTATGCAATATTCATACAATAGCTCAATATATAGGAGGTTTTAATTGAAGACATGAATATGAATCTAACATATGAACCGAAGGTCAAAATTAATTAATTAATTACTAAGCATAAATAGACATAAGCCATGTGCATTAAAAACAAAAAAAAATCAAGCTTCAGCGGTTAACTGTGGCGAAGAAAATACCGAAGGTCAAAATTAATTAATTAATTGCTAATCATAATTAGACATAAGCCATGTGAATTAAGAACAAAAAAGTCAAGCTTTAGGGTTAGCTGTGGCTCTAGTCCATCTAAAAATATCAAGCTTCAGTGGTCAAAATTAATTAATTAATTACTAATCATAATTAGACATAAGCCATGTGAATTAAGAACAAAAAATTTTACTTACAATTCCAATGAGTTGTTGTTGCTCTGTTCCATCTAAAATTGGAGGCCGGATCATAAAGTTTTCCCAAACATTGTATGAAAAATAAAAAGCGAAAAGTTGAAGATGGAATTAAATCTCACTTAGGAATAAAGGAAATAGCACAAGTATAATAGGAAGCGAACTTGATCATGTTCCCCATAAAATTCTCGCTATCTTTGTTGTTTCTCTAGCTAATTTACCTACTATTTTATTTTCTCTTAGATTCAAGTGGCTATAAATCAATGGTGGGTGGCACATTAGCATCTGCACGAGTTTGTTTCGTTTAACTTGCTATTATATTATGTACTTAGTGACATTAAATTTTCTCGTAGTCATGGAAAGAACAAAAAGATGACACAATTTAAAA
>CM022702.1:34589781-34902281 GCA_012295165.1 Asparagus setaceus
ACTCACAGTCGCAATGTATCCCAAACTAGGAACTTTCTTGATTTCAAAACAGAGAATGTTCTTGATTTTGTGTCACTAGGGACACACTCAATATCTAAAAATAAGCAATCATTATCATCATGTATATACCATATCATGATGCCTAATCATGCATACCCCTAGGGCCAAGTCTCATGGTGACGTACTGAGCAAACAAAGGTCCAAGTTATTACCTAGGCTAACATGCATAATGTCTGTGAATTCTAGGTCAGAGCATAGCATAGCATAACATGGCAAAACATATGATAACACTATGTGATAATATAGCACATAATGCCTTACTTGCATACTTAACCATGGATATATCATGTATTATTTATTTTTTGCCTGGATTATGGTATCGGTTATGCAATCAAGCTTGTTCTTACCATCTTGAGATAAATTAGATGTTATTTTAGTCCCTTGGCTATAATCCCAAACTTGCTTTTTAAAGAAAGATAAAAAAAATAATTGTGACCTTCCACTTGCATAAAGAATATGACACGTGTTAAAAATCTAAAATTTAACAAAATTGGTTCAAAATTATCTGATCAAGATCTACAATTAAAAAGGATTCAAAGCGGGTTAAGGTCCTTACAATTTTGAAGTTTTTTGTAAGGAAATCGCTTGGAAAACCTAATTGGATGGGTTTTTTTTGTCAGATTTCATTTTTTTTATGTTTCTGGAAATGAACTAAACAAACCCTAAAATAATGAAGAAGGTTTAAATGCTAAAACATTAAGCGCCACGAAATAGAGTTTTTAGATGTGAAATCTATAACAAAATATTTGGATTAAAATGTCGAGGGACTAATTTAAATAACTCTTGCCAATTGGGGCGACTTAATTGCAATCTCAATGATTTTAGGAATTAATTTTGAATTAACTTAAGATTTAGGGAACCTATTAGCAATTTTAATTGAAGTTAAATAAATAAAAGGAGGTGTCTAGGGCTCAAATCAGTCCCAAAGAGTAGGAAAACCAAATTCTCTACCGCTAAGGTAATTTATTTATTACTAGAAATAAACCAATAGGCAAGTATTATACAAAATTGAATTCAAACATGAATATCAATACAATAAAACCAACAGAATACTCAAGTACTGAGGTATTGGATTCCATGTGATTTGCTTCCACCCCTACATCCAACATCAATCTCTTATTACTAATCTATACTACATATAAAAGAGGATTGGGGGTGTTAAAACTTTTAAATTCCTCTTTTGCCCTCTTAAATGTTGATATTTCTTAATTATGCCAATTATCTCTAATTAAATAACTAATCTAATACTATTTTAAAATAATTTTTCCAAAATGTCCTTCGAGTTTCATTCATAATCACCAAATTGCCCTCATATGTCATTAAATATCAGTTTCAAAATTTTCACTAAATTTTTACTATTAAATTTAACATTTAATTAATTTTAATAATTAATATTTATGATATTATTTTTGTTTACTAGAGTAAAATCTAATAATCTAATCCAATACTAATCTATTCTTATATTTAATGTATATGCATAGATAAAATATAATTTATAGCATAATACTATAGAATATAGACATAAATGTTATGTAGATATAATACTATATAGGTACTAAATATATCTGAAAGATATGTTACATATTATGATAACATTATTATATATTATTGTATAATTATAATATATTATAACTATTGAAATATTAAAATATATTCGATATAAAAGAATATTATCTTTATTTATGAAACTCAGTAACATCAGTCAAAAGTTTCAGAAGCTTATGGCATATGTCTTTATATAACATGAAGTAACATCATGTGCCTTTTTGAGTCACATGCCAAAATATATTCATGTATAGCCTTAATCATAAAAGAGATCTTTTAAGTACCACATTTAGCCTCTTCATCATTAATAAAGCCTATTCGTCTCTTCCAACTGTCCAACCCATCAATCTATAAATGTCTTATCTCATGCCCTACTCTTCATCTCAAAAATCTGTCTACTTTCTAATGTGAAACTCCAAACCGCTTCTTTTTTCTTGCAAAAACTGGCATTTGGGCCTCTCTATAGCTCACGTGCGACCTTCCTTCAATAAAGCGAGTTTTCCCAGCCATGCATATCGACAAACATCAAGGATAGTGTATGCTTCGTGCATTGCTAAAACATGATGCTGCAATGCTGATCGCGCTTTCACAAAATCATCTTCCTCATTATCACCAGTGAGTCGCACCTCAGCCTCTACTGCTGCGGGATTGTTCAGGCTATCACGCACCAGTGCGCCATCAATGCTCAACTCCATCGGATTTATGGCTGAAGACGGTGACGTTCTTTATGGGTTTTACGGCATTCTTTGTGGGTTTTACTGTGCCAAGATACGGAGCCAGAGGCTGCTGCTCTACCTGCGGATGCTACTACTGCTATGGCAGTTAAAAATTTATTATTGATTTGATGTAGGTTGTTTGTTTTGTGGGACATACATGATATTAGTGGAGTGTTATTTAATAGAAATGACTTTGATTTCGTTGGTAGTTTTGTAATAAATAGTAACTTTTTTTCCTTTTGTCACCTCACTAGAACTTATATAGTCGACTAAGGACATAATTTTGTAGCAAAAATCACTAAATTTCTTACAAGTAAAGAAACACCAAATTATTCCTACAAGTACAATTATTATTTCTTTTAATAAAATGTTTTGCATCATATGTGTTCATTTGTTGAATTAATAAGATCTTAATGAAACATATAAGTTCATCGGCATGGACTCATTAAAGCATTGAAAATTTTAAATAACACCAACATCGTAGCTTTTCTAACACGTGACATCATATATTATCTATACTTCTTATAAAAGAAAATTAGGATGTCAAACTTTTGATTGCCTCTTTTACCCTCTTAAATTTTGATAACTTCTATTCTTAATCTAATCTAATTCCCATATGGTTTCATGGAGTTCGATTGTATGGTTATTTGCTACATCTCTGATAGGTTATAAATAAAACAAAGTTGCAAGTGCACAACTATCAAGTTATAGTATAAAAATATTGATTCCTCAAGGAAGGTGTTGTAGGAAATAATCCAAATTGATTTCTAAGTTGTGTGTGGACAATTAAGAGTGATAATGTGGATATGGAGAGATATGAGGAAAGTGTGATCATTTACAAATAAAACAAAACTAGATTAAGAGCGGAGAAAGAAAGGCGAAGAAATTAGAGGAAAATAAAATCAAGAAACAAATAAGGAAAATCAAGAATAAAGAGGAAAGTTACTATAAGTAAAATATGGAGGAAATCAATTAGAGAAATGAGAAATCTAGAATTGAATTCACTAGTCAATTTCACTTAGAATTTATGAACTATTCTCTTTTATCATATTTTATTTTAGACTTATTAAGCATAGACTATCAAACAGCTTAAGGAAACCATAACCTATCAAATTATCATTCAAGTAAAATTAACATTCATGAAAAGAATAACAACTAGATATTAATTCTAGAATTCATAACCATAACCTATCAAATTATCATTCAAGTAAAATTAACATTCATGAAAAGAATAACAACTAGATATTAATTCTAGAATTCATAAGCATAACCTATCAAACCACTCAAGTTAAGCATAGATTATCAAATTCTTCTTCTACCAATTAGTTCTCTAGTTAATTATCCTAAACTTGATCATTTAGGGCACAATAGAGCAATTCACAAATTATAAAAGAAATCAAACTAATTTCATACAATTCTAGAATTCCTATGAGATTTTAGTTCCACATTATAGAAATTAAAAACAAAGAAATAAAATATAAACTAGAGAGCATGTAAGAAAGAGAATAAAAATATAAGAAAAATAAAAACTATTTACAAAAATAAGAATAAGAACAAGAAAATAAAGATCTAATCTATGAACATAAAAATAAATCTAAACTACAAAATAAAAGAGCATAAAAGAAAATCTAAACTATGTAAGAAAATAAATCTATACTACAAAATAAAAGAGCATAAAAGAAAATCTAAACTATGTAAGAAAATAAATCTATACTACAAAATAAAAATGCAAGAAAATAATAAAAGAATATGAAAGTAAATCTACTCTACAAGGCATCAAAATGCAAGAAAATAATAAAAGAATATGAAAGTAAATCTACTCTACAAGGCATCAAAATAAATCTAATCTACTAAAAGAAAAAGAAATAAAATCCTAAAATATGAATATGTAAAGCAAAAAATAAAAAAGAAAAAGAAAAACTTACATTACAAGAGGGTTCTAGCCCCTTGAAGGTAAATCTCCATCTTCATCTTCATCTTCGTCTTCATCAACTAATAAAGAGAAGGAAAAAATTTAAAGAGGTAAAAATTCTTTTATTAATTGCAAACAAAGTTTATAATTTTGGAAGGTCTTCTCAATTAAGAGTAACCCTCCTCTTCAAATGGAGTTTTATAAAATTTTCACACTCAAACCCTCACTCTCTACCCCTATTTATAGAGTATTACAATCAATATTAGCCCTTAGATTAAACTTAATTCCCAAGTTACAAAAATTCAGCCTTTGATTCGTAACTATATATTTGGTATGAATACTAGTATCGATACAGGTATCAATACTGATATCGATATCAGTATTGATACTGGTATCGATACTTGTGTCGATACCTATATTGATACTTCGTCGGCTTATGCTCCTTTGGTCGAATTTCTCTTGTGTGGGCTTAGGCTTCTTGGGCTTCAATAATGATTGAGAGATGAGAAATTTGAGTTCTTTTTGGGCTCTTATTCTTGAATCTTTTATTTCCTTCAAATTAAGATAAAAACTCTTATTAGTAGATATTTTATTAAAAATAAGATAGATAATGAAGGTATAAAAGTGCAATAAAATATAATGATCAATCTCTTTATTTGTATACATTGATTCTTCATAATGAGGATTTGTAAAGATATTATGGATACAACAACATTATAATACAAAGTTTCATGCATTGCATCGTTAGCATAAGTAAATAATGAGAAGTACCCAAAAAATATTATATTTGTAACACTTATAATATAAATATTATAATATTTTATTTTTATAATATATTATAATATTTTATATATATTGGTAATAATAACATATTACAATAATGTATTATCATATAGTATTGTATATTTTGCTAAGAATTAGGGATCTAATAGCAATTTCATTGATTGGTGGGACTAATTCCAAATATGATAGATTCAAGAGATTGATATGAGAAAACCCCAATATTATATAGTTATATAAATTCAAATATACTTGGCTAAATTTTTAGAAATATTAAGAAAATACCCCAACCCACAAAGTTTATTATAATTATTTATTAACAAGATGGACTCTCAAGGTTCATACGAATGTTATAAGATAAAACAGAATGATAAAAGATTTACAATTCAAACCATCGAAAGAAAATTAAGAAATATTTTGGTGATCAAAGACTTTTGAGTAGAGCGATAGTTAATTAGAGGAGATTTCGCCAAGTCCTATCTCAGAACTACTTGTGCTAACGAACAAAAGTAATCAATGCAAAAGTCTCATGAAATCATATCTTTGGGGAAAATGAAAGATTTTCTCTTAATCTTTATATGAATATGCTTGCATTGAATCTCTTGGTGAGTTCGCTTCGAGTAGGTATGAAGAAGAGCCTATAATAGATGAGAATTTAATTAGAGGAGATTTCGCCAAGTCCTATCTATAACTACTTGTGCTAACGAACAAAAGTAATCAATGCAAAAGTCTCATGAAATCATATCTTTGGGGAAAATGAAAGATTTTCTCTTAATCTTTATATGAATATGCTTGCATTGAATCTCTTGGTGAGTTAAACTCAGTAGGTATGAAGAAGAGCCTATAATAGATGAGAATTTCATACATATACCAAATAAAATGATCATGTGACCATGAGAATAGTTGTGAAAGAAAATTGATTGATACTATCTTCCATCATGAGAAGTAAATTTTGAAAGAAAAGAATTTCCTTACATCTCTTTTAACTTTTGCATAAGTGCACGCTTTACGCTTTAATGCTCAATCATATGTCAAACCTTTATACTTGAAATATTTTGAACCAAAATATTATCTAGAATTATTATGCATATAAATCAGAAATAATTATTTCTATCTTCTATATT
The DNA here is from genome assembly GCA_012295165.1 of Asparagus setaceus. Classification (NCBI taxonomy): domain Eukaryota; kingdom Viridiplantae; phylum Streptophyta; class Magnoliopsida; order Asparagales; family Asparagaceae; genus Asparagus; species Asparagus setaceus. The sequence continues at coordinate 34,595,919 of CM022702.1, forward strand.
ATTAATTATTATATTCATTTTTCTATGATTTATTTCCTTTTCCATGTTATCCGCATATAAATTCTTTTATAGTCAAATCTAGAACATAAAACAATCATGTTTACATGAATAATTATAACATGCATCACATGCAATGCACATATTGCATACTAGTTTACAAAAGGATACATATAGTACAAACATTGAAACTCATCCTATCACATGGTATTTTTCATACACATCACTGAATAGAAAGGGATTTCGTCTCCCTCTAACCATATCCAAGTCTAAGTAGGAGTTGAACTCCTCATTTATGCATAGTTTGATACGTAGGAATGGGTGGGAATGGATCCACTTCTCATTCCTTCGTACTAAATATGACATATTTTTAGAAGCTAGAAATCTCATTCACGCTTCTTATTAATTTCCACTATATATGGAAATGGTCATTCCCAATGAGATGCTAGGGAATGAGCATTCCCACTTAATAGGAATAAAAAAAATACATAATTTCCAAACATGCTCATTCCCAATTCATTTTATAGTTGCACCCAAATGTATAAGCATTCCATTTCCACATTAATTTCACTCCATTATTGACAAGTGAAGATTCTATCATACCCCTAGAGAAAAGGGTGATCTATACCATTCATGAGTTGCTGGAGAGTTAGTTTGAGAGTTTTGGCTCTTCTATCTATATATGTTGCAAACCATCTATTCTTACAGGGTGGTTCTGATAGGATCCTTATTCTTAATCGACTTAATACTGTAATCGAAACAAACTTTAAATCTAACCCCATTTAGGATTCAAAACCCTTACAAGCTTCTTATAAATAAACCAACTCCAACTCTTTTCTCATACATGCATACGCCTCATCAAATCTTTTTCCATCCTTCTTCCAATTTGACACAATATTATCATGACTTTCGAAGAGAATCCTCAACTCTGTGTCAACAGTTGCTGATTCTTCAGTAATTCTTCAACAAGAAACCTTTCGCTCAAAATGTTACAAAGACTCCTTTTTTAGCCAGATGCTAGAAACTTTAACTATCATTACTAAGCCCAAGAACCATGGTGAAGCATCAACCCCTACTTGGATGATTACTGCTGCTAAAGAAATCCAACAAGTTACTGGAACAAAAAATTAAGTTGACGTTAAAATTCCAATGTTGCTATGGACCAATGTATTGCGCAGCTAATTAGTATCCTAAAGGTCACAAGTGCCACTTTGATTACAAGACAATGGGAAAGGATTTGATTGCTAAGTCCTTCTTGGGTTAAGTCTAATAAATTGAAGAAAATTTAAATAGTTGTGAGAAGATAATTGTTCCTTTTTTATTTGGTTTTGTTAGTAGAGTAATTTAATACATGGTTTTGATTGCAATCGGGGAAGGATTTGTAATCTTGAAAGGTTGATATATTAACTTTTGTTTAGTATTTCCACTTTTTCACTCAAAACACTAAAGAGGAAAAAATAGAAAAAATAAGCTATAACTATTCTCACATAAGTTTCTAATTTCAATGTTACGCAATAAAAAATCCAATATTTTTGTACGATGCTTGTATCTTTAGCTTATATTCTCCCCCTTAAGCCTTAACAAAGCAGGCAAATTACTATCTAAAGTCCTATGGCGATACAATTTGTGTCAGCAGAAGTAAACTATGTAGAAAGTGGATAGAAAAGGTGTGGGAAAAAAAAAAAAGAAATCCTAGAGAGGATACTCTATAGAAAATCAAAGAGGGAGGAAGAAGATAGATGACACATGATCTAGTACTAATTTTAAATTGGTGCAATCGTAACACTTTATTAGTGCAATCACAAACTTTACAAATCTAACTGGAACATCCATTACAATCTCCTTCTTACAGAGGACACTCTTTAGATTTTTCTCAATATTTGCATGATTAGAAATAGAACATACTTATACAGAGTTTGCTTATATATTACACAGACAAATGCATTGAGCATAAAGTGTTACATATTTTGTGCTGGATGTTTCAAGTAAAGCAGCCTACAATACCTATGATGTGTTGTGAATATATGTCAAGATTGCAAAGACACAATCAAGTTATAATATAGTACAATGTCGATCTCATGAGGAAGGTGTGTAGGAAAAGTTCTAAGTTGATTCCTAGAGTTGTGTGTTGACAATTAGGAGTGAAAATGTGGACAGATAAAGAGAGTGGGTGATTAAAAAAGAGAAAAGTAGAATAAGAGGGAGAAAGAGAGTGGACAAATAAAAGGAAATAAAGAATAACAAGGAGGAGAAAAAAGAAAACTAGAAAAGAACAAAATCAAGACTAGAAAAACTTACCACAAAGAGAAAAATCAAAACAAGTAAAATATGAAGGAAATCAAGAGAAAAGATAGGAATCTAGAATTGAATCCACTAATTGATTTCATTTAGAATTTATAAAGCTGCTCTCTTTTTATTACATTTTACTTTAGATTTATTAAGCAAAGACTATCAAACCACTTAAGAAAAACATAACCTATCAAATTATCATCCAAGTAAAATTACCATTCATGAAAAGAACAACAACTAGATAGTAATTCTAGGATTTATAAGCATAAAATATCATACCACTTAAGATAAGCATAGATTATCAAATTCTTCTTCTTTCAATTAGTTCTCTAGTTAATTATCCTAAACATGATCATTTTGAGCACAAGAGCTAATCCACAAATCATAAAAGAAATCAAAATAGTTTCATATAATTCTAGAATTTCTACAAGATTTAGTTGCACATTTTAAAAATAAAAATAAAGAAATAAAATCTAGACTAGAGAGCATAAAAGAAAGAGAATAAAAATAAAAACTAACTACAAGGAGAAGAACAAGAACAAGGAAATAAAGATCTAAACTATAAGCATGAAAGTAAATCTAAGCTATAAGACATGAAATAAATCTACTCTACCAATACAAAAATAAAGAGAAAATAAAATCCTAAAAGATGAATTTTTAAAGTAAGAAAATAAAGAGAAAATAAAACTTATATTGCAAGGGTGTGGCCCCTTGAAAGAAAATCTTCATCTTCATCTCCATCAACAAAGAAATTTTTTTTAAAAGGTGAAAAATTATTTTATTAATTGCAAATAAAGTTTATAATTTGGGAAGGTCTTCTCAATAAAGAGTAACCCTCCTCTCTAAATAGAGATTATTATAAAATTTTTCACACTCAAATCCCTTACCCTCTATCCCTATTTATAGTCTACAGTAATCAACAAGAGCCATTAGATTTGGCTTGGGCTCCAAGAATTAATTCTCAACCATTCACTATTTTAGTTACGAACCTATCAGTTGACCAATCGGTCGGTCGATCGATTGGCCAAGCGGTTGGTGGACCGATTGGTTTGTAACTGAATTACAAATTTTATTGACTTATTGACCCGATTTCTTCTTAGTTCCTTGGGCTTTTGCGGGCCGCCTCTTGGCTTGATATTAGGCTTCACTAGATGATAGAAATATAAGGGAATTTGGTTCTTTTGGGCTCTTATTCATTAACTCTTCATTAACCTGTAAATTAAGATAAAACATGTATTAGTGATATATTTATTCAAATAAAAATAGATAATGATGGTATAAAAGTGTAATAAAATGTGATGATCAAATATCCCCACACTTAAACTTTTGCTAATCCTCTAGCAAAGAAAGAAAATGAAAAGGAAAGAAAGAAAATCCTAACTCACTTTTACAGAATCGCATTGTATTTAGTATATACAACAAGCCAAGTCTAACTTAGAAATTTAATTAAAAGTATATACCCATAAAATTCAATCAACTTGCCAATTTAAAGAAGTTAATGTATAATTAATTCACTTGATACCTTTAAACAATCTAATTATAGCTAGTTTTACTCAAGAAAATATTTTTATGTATAACTTTAAAGAAAATCTCTAAGAATTTTTTATTATAGTTATACAAAACCAAGTTTAACTTAGAAATTTAATTAAAAGTTTTGAAAAGAATATGCTAACTCTTTATTTTAAACAATTTTGAGTCTCTTAATCAATTTATTTTCAAGAACATATATATATATATATATATATATATATATATATATATATATATATATATATATATATATATATATATATATATATATATATATATATATATATATATATATATATATATATATATATTTGATTAAGAGAACATGAAAACTATTTTCCACTCTAAGCTAAGCATGCAAAAATTTTGTTACCTTAATTAAAAGTCTAAGTTGGACTATAGTGAAGTATCATACTTTGAAAATCATTTCTTAAAAACTTTATTTAGAGTTATCATAAAAGGTTAACTTGAGTATGAAATAAACTAAGAACTAGAGAGTTTAAAATTTATCAAGTAAATCAATTATTAGTTAATTTTATTAAGTTGGCAAGTGACAAATATTTCTCTTTTTGGAAAAGAAAAGAAAGAAAATATGAAATAAAAAGAAGAAGAAATGGTCAAAAATAAAGAGAAAAGATGACTAGTCCCCACCCCACATCTAAATTTTGCATTATCCTCAATGCAAACTCTATGATGCACAAAGTAAAGTAGATAAGAAATGAAGCACTTATATTTGTTCAATGACCTAGAACAATGATAAAATCTACAATTACCTTTAGTATGAAGAGGATGTAGCCAAAATTTTCTTCTTTTAAAAAACTTTTACGATATTTTTTCTCTTTGTTTCTTCTTTTTTTTCAAAGGAACAAGAAACTCTCAAAGGAGAGAAGAATAAATTCTTTTTTTAGTATTTTGAGAAAAAATGTAAAGATGTAGAATAAAAGATTGAAGATGAAAAACTCACACTCTACATCAAATCCTACATTATTGTTGAAAATTCTGCCCCGGATTTTAAAGAAGTCTAAAATTATAAATTCTATGATATGCTTAAATTCTATACTCGCCGAGGTTTTCAATGATTTCTGCAGCATTTGAAGGCAGGTATGTTTCTTGTGTTTCTAGTATTGGCTAGTCTCAACTTTGAACTCCTATTCCTTATCACTGAAGTTTTGTCCTAACACAATCAATTCTTCAGTAAAATTTTTCTCAAACTCTTCATTCATGGTTGAGGTATGATAAGCTGGTTGTTCTATATCTTCTAGGAACCTAAGCTCATCAGCAAAAAGTTCTTCAAAACGAAGTCCAGAGAAACTTGTGTATGATTCCGTAAAAATTAGTTATGATTCAAATTTCTCTAGTGTTTTGATTTACTCACCAAGTATCGCCTCAAAACTCAGGTCTGACACACTCTCCTCTACTCGAATTTTCCTGGATGTAGTTTACTTCTAGTGTTTGATCAGTTGGTTGGTTCCCTAGATTGAAAATATTGAGATCAATAGTCATATTCCTAAAGAACAGCTTTATTTGACCAGTTCTATAGTTGATCAGAGCATTGGAAGTTGCTAAGAACGATCATCCTAAAATGACAGGTATCTGACCTCTGAGATTAGAAATGGGTTCGTCTCCAAGACTATAAAATTAATAGGAAAAATAAACTCTCCTACCTTGATCAAAGCATCCTCTATCTCTCCCTTGGGTATTTTCACAGATCTATCAGCTAACTAGAGGGTACATCTGGTTAGCTTCAGTTCAACTACCCCTAGCTGTTGAAAAACTAAATATGAAAGAAGATTCACACTAGCTTTTAAGTCTAGAAGTACCTTATCAATGAAGGCGTTTTCTATGACACATGAAATGGTAGGACATCCGGGTCCTTATGTTTCAAAGGCATGGATTTTGAGAGCATGTCACTGATATTGGTAGCTAGAAAGACTTTCTTGGGAACATTAGTAATTCTTTTCTTAGTGCACAAATCCTTTAAAAATTTTGCATAAGAGGAGATTTGTTCAATTGTACCTAAGAGAAGGATATTGACTTTAACTTGCTTAAAAGTTTCTAGGATTTTTTCTACTTAGGGCGAGTTTTTCCTAGGCCTGAGTCTATCCGGAAAGGGAGCAACTAGTTTAAACCTATCAAAATTGAGCTCAGGTTCAGGTTCAGATTCTTGGTCGTCAGAAGTGGGTGATTGTTGAACAGATTTATCAGAAGAATAGAGAGTTTGTTCAGGATCAATATTTTGAATAGTAAAAGAGGAAGAAGAAGTTTGATCTTGAGGCATTCTAACTTAATTATCGACCTGTTTTCCTGACCGTAGTAAATGGATTGTATTCACTTGAGCTTGAACTTGATCCGGTGTCCTTAGAGTTTGTAACATGTTGACTCAGAAATTTTTCTTTCTTTCTTTCTTTCATTCATGGCACTAGCTAGTTGACTAAGTTGGGTTTCTAACCTAGCTATGGCTTTGAGTGTTTGAGTTGAACATTTGATCGGTTATTTTCATGAAGGAATTCAGAGTATTGGAAGACTTAGTCAATATATTGGTGGTCTGTGTGGAAGCTTTTGTCACGACCTCTAAATCTTTTTCTAAGACATTGAAACGTTTCTCATGATCAGAACTTGGAGGAATTGGATTCACCGGCTGATTTGGAAGAGACTGATTCTGGTATGCAGGATTGGACTGTAAAAAGTTATTTGGTGTATTGAATGGAACTGTATTTATTCTAGAAAATTATGGGGTTGAAGAGGGAGTAAAATTTTAATTTTTGAAGAAGTTGCCCTAATTCCATGCAAATTTTAGATGATTTCTCTAACCCGGGTTGTAGGTTGGAGAAAATGGATCATCCACAGGACGTTAGAATGCAGCATTTACCTGACCTAGTGGTTGATTATTTCCTAAGAGAGGACATTCCTCTGAAATATGGATTCGAGATAGATAGTTATGATATTCTAGGGTAGAAACTTGATTGATTTGAGCTGAGCCTCATTCTTTGATTTTTAGGGCCTCTAACATACGCAGGATTGTGGCTGTCTTTGCTTCAGAGGCTATGTTTGACTCTAGGGAAAGACCATTGGATTTGGTTGGGTGAACTGATGAAACCATTGCATCACAGTGTTCCCACTGCATGGCTTTCTTACATAAACTCTCTAGAAATTCCCAAGCTTCATCGGTATTTTTCTTCATGAAATCCCCTTGACACATAGATTCTAAGGAAGGTTTTGAAGAATAATCCAAATCTTCATAGATAATTTGGCATAATCACAACTTTTCTAGACCGTGGTGAGGATATTGGATAAGAAGATCTTTAAATCTATCAAAATACTTCGAATGGCTCCCCTAGGACTATCTTGAAATTTTGAATGTTATTTCTAAGCTTAACTGTTTTATAGATAGGAAAAACTTTCTTCAACAAAACAGTAATAAATTCATCCCAGGTTGAGATAGAATTTGTGGGTATGCTATACGACCATTTCTTGGCTTTGTCCTTAAGAGCAAACGGGATAAATCTAAATTTAATCACATCCTCAAATAATTCCCTAATCTTTATCATAAGACAAACTTTCTTAAACTTGGAGATAAAAATATACGCATCTTCAGATTCATTTCCTAAGAATTTTAGAAGCATGTTTATGAAGTGCGGTCTAAGCTCAAAATTAGCTCCATTAACATCGGGTAGCCTAATGCAAGATGGAATTGGATTCCTAGTAGGACAACACATATCTTGAAGAACGGGTGCATTAGGATTAGCCATTTCTTTGGTTTCAAAATTGGTTCAATACGGATTGATCGATTGGTATTATCCCTAATCCAAACTTGCATACACCAAAATAAATTCTTTTGATTTTTTTACTAAAAAAATTAGGAAAAAGTTCTAAGAAAAAGTTAGTTAAGTTTTTTTTAAGGAAAAACTTTAGGTTAATGAGAGAAGAAAAGAAGGATAAAAAGAAAAACCTAACTAAAACAAATCGAAAGCAACCACTTTGAAATAATCACCCTTAATTTTAGGATTAAGCCTAGACTCAACTAGACCAACTTCTAACCAAAAAATCCTTGAGTGAAAAGATTAAAGTTTACCCGATCAGCTAGTCAGGTAAGGATAACACTAGAGGGAGGCCAAAGACCAATTAAGTACCTCGTTCCTTGCAAAGCACTTTACACAACTCCTAAACCTTACCGTAGACACCAACGAATTCAAGTAAATTTAAACCAGTTCACTTAAGGATTTTTTTTGTTAATTAGTGAGCTCGAGTCCTTAGGGACCAACGTCTAATGAGTTTTAAAGACTTGGGTTTATATAGTGAGGAATTAGTGATTTGTGGGCTAAGGAAAGTGTGCTGAAATCTCTCACCTTCTTGATTAAGGGGTATTGTCCTTAAGAGTATTTTCAAGTGAGTGCTCAAATCAAATTGCTCAAATCACTTTGGTGAATTCCTATTAACTATATGCAATGCAACTCTAGAAATTAAAAGCAACTACAAAGGATGCAAAAAGAAATTTTTTTTTGTTTTTTTAATTAGGGTTAACAATCAACAAACGTGAGAGAGAGAGAGAGCTTTTATTGAATTTATTATCTTGTTAGTAGTTGTTCAAATGGAGGGTGGATTTTATTAGGGTTGACAAGAGAATTTTTTTATTCTAATTGTCTCAACTTGTAAGAAACTAACTAAAATGGTGAAATTGAAAATACTAGAAAGAGGATTTACCTTTTTAAGCAAATCTTCAATCTTCTTATTCAAATTTGTTCCTTCACAATTAAACACACAAATCAAAGAACCAAAATAGAAAAACCTAATTACAAGCACCTTCCCCGACAACGGCTAAAACTTGATGTGTTGTGAATATGTGTCAAGATTTCAAGTGCACAATCAAGTTATAGTATAGTACAATGTCGATCTCACGAGGAAGGTGTGTAGGAAAATTTCTAAGTTGGTTCCTAGTTGTGTGTTGACAATTAGGAGTGAAAATGTGGACAGATAAAGAGAGTGGGTGATTAAAAAAAGAGAAAAGTAGAATAAGAGGGAGAAAGAGAGTGGACAAATAAAAGGAAATAAAGAATAACAAGGAGGAGAAATAAAGAAAACTAGAAAAGAGCAAAATCAAGACTAGAAAAACTAACCACAAAGAGGAAAAATCAAAACAAGTAAAATATGGAGGAAAAATCAAGAGAAAAGATAGGAATCTAGAATTGAATCCACTAACTGATTTCGTTTAGGATTTATGAATTGGTCTTTTTTATCACATTTTACTTTAGATTTATTAAGCATAGACTATCAAACCACTTAAGAAAAGCATAACCTATCAAATTATCATCCAAATAAAATTACCATTCATGAAAGAATAATTATAGATTTCATAAACATAACCTATCAAACCACTTAAGATAAGCATAAATTATTAAATTCATCTTCTATCAATTAGTTCTCTAGTTAATTATCCTAAACATGATCATTTTGAGCACAAGAGAGCAATCCACAAATCATAAAACAAATCAAAATAGTTTCATATAATTCTAGAATTTCTACAAGATTTAGTTGCACATTTTGAAAAATAAAAATAAAAATAAAATCTAGACTAGAGAGCATAAAAGAAAGAGAATAAAAATAAAAACTAACTACAAGGAGAAGAACAAGAACAAGGAAATAAAGATCTAAACTATAAGCATGAAAGTAAATCAAAGCTAAAAGACATAAAATAAATCTACTCTACCAATACAAAAATAAAGAGAAAAATAAAATCCTAAAATATGAATTCTAAAGTAAGAAAATAAAGAGAAAAATAAAACTTATATTGCAAGGGTGTGGCCCCTTGAAATAAAATCTTTATATTCATCTCCATCAACAAAAATAAAAAAGAAAATTTAAAAGGTGAAAAAATTATTTTTATTAAATATAAATAAAGTTTATAATTTTAGAAGGTATTCTCAAAAAGAGTATCATCCTCTCCAAATGGATATTTTTATAAAATTTTTCACGCTCCAACTCCTCACCCTCTACCCTATTTATAACATGCAGCAAGCAACAAGAGCCATTGGATTTGGCTTGAGCTCCAAGGATTAATTCTCAACCATTCACTGCTTCAGTTATGAACCAATCGGTTGGCCAAGCGGTTGATCGACCAACTGGGCAACCGGTTGGTCGACCGATTGGTTGACCGGTTAGGCAATCGGTTGGTGGACCGATTGGTTTTTAACTGAATTGCTAATTTTATTAACTTGTTAACCCGATTTCTTCTTGGTTTCTTGGGCTTTTGTGGGCCTCCTCTTGGCTTAATATTAGGCTTCAAAAGATGGTAGAAAAATAAGGGAATTTGGTCCTTTTGGGTTGTTATTCATTAACTTGCAAATTAAGATAAAACATGTTATTAGTGATATATTTATTCAAATAAAAATAGATAATAAGGATATAAAAGTGTAATAAAATGTGACGATCAACCTAGCAGCTTTGAAATCCTGAAGAAGTCTTGATTTATTTGAAGATATTTGCTTTCCTCCTCACCTTTTTTTGCCTTATGAGCACTAGACCATGTTCTAACCTCGATCAAAGTGTTTTTGATCTGTGCTCAAGATACATAGCTAGACTAAAAAAATTTATTCAATTGATTTGATTTCTCTATCATCAACAAACTAGGATTAATGAGTATTACTTGGTTGATTAGAGGCTGTTTGTGTCCTTGCATTTGGTTGGTTTTGCATTAAAATATGAGACCCACAAGCTTACAATTTTAGATTGTTATCAAATACATTATTTTTTTGTCACTTTTCATGCCACAAATTTGCGGTTAACACGTGGGATTGATGCATCAAATATGGTTCCCTAAAATTATGTTGATTTCAACAAAATGCATGTCTAACCAAACAAAATTTGGTTGGATTTTACCTCTTGTACAAATACTCTTTAATATCCATTGCAAGCAAACAAGTTGTTGAGCATGGATTTTTCTAGATCAATTGTAAGCACCAAAGTACAATCCACAAACCAAACAACCCCTTAGTGCTCTAAATTTCTTCCGTCTTTCTCTCAATCTCCTCTGCTAAGAAACTATTCGAGGAATTCCATGTCTTCGGATTATATTCTCGTAACAATCCCATTAATATTTTCACCGGTAAATGCTTTATATCTTTCACTAATTCCTACTACATAATTTTAGAAATTACTTGTTCGATTCATTTCCTACTCTTAATACTTCTATCATCCATAATCAATCCGAATCGTATCCGTTCTACCCGACCCGGTTCCGGCTCTACTCACCTTGCAAAAGGAAACTCAGGGCCTGTTTGTTTTGCTAATAGAGAGTGAGAAATTGGGTTACATGGAAATTGGGCATATGCCAACTCAGATTTGGAGTTGGGCCATTTCAATTTACACAGTTTGGTTGGTAACTGTGTTCGGAGAAATCGGCTGCTGAAAACCCTAGCCACGTCCCCAATTTCCCTCATCTCATTTCCTCCGCTCCAACTCTGAAATTGGCTATAGAAATTGGCGGCAATCTCGTTGGGGGGAAATGTTGAAAATTTTGGAGCCCTCAAATCACCGCCTCCTCTTTCCCTCCTCTCGTTTTCCTTCCCGCCTCTCTCATCGACCTTCTTCTCTCCTGCATTTGTCGATGGAAAGGCTTTTAGATCTGAGATTCGCTGGTCATTTCTCACGAAGTTGTCATTGATTTGGTGAGATTAACTTGGGGTTTATTACTTGTTCTACTCTCTCGCCGCCAATTTCTACGGCGGTGTTGTTGCTTGCTCCTCAACGTGGATCTCTTCCCTTGCGGTGTTGTTGCTTTGTAATCAAAGGTAAAAATACAATTTTTTCTAATTTTCTCATTTTACCTTAATTTTTAGTTGAAATATGCTCTGGTATTTTTTGTATATTTTTGGGATTTTGGTTGAATTGTTGGTGGATGATTAACTCGTTGAAATATGCAGTGGGATTTTGGTTGTATATTTTGGGATGTTGTAAGTATTGAAAAATATTGATGGTTGTCGATGTTTGAGAAAATTGGATGTTCTTCAATTCATGATTTTGGGATTTTGGATGTTCGGCAATTCATGATTTTTCTGCCGAAATTTTTTTTCTTAACTGTGAAGGTTGTCGATGCTTGAAAAAATTTATGTGATTTATGGGTGATTATCACATTTTAATTACATTTTATACCCTCATTACCTATTTTATATGAATAAAGATATCACTAATAATCATTTTATCTTAATTTGCGTGTTAATGAAGTATTAATGAATAAAAGCCCAAATGACTCAAATTCTCAATTTCTACCAATTTTGAAGCCCAAATCAAGACAAACAAAGGCCCAAGATACCAAATTGATCCAAGAGAAATTCGTGAAGAAAAATCAAGAAAAGACAAATTGGTTGGGAACCAATCGGTTGACCAACGGTTATTGTAGGTTATTCTTAGGTTGGCTAACCGATCGACCAACCGTCGGTTGCAATGATTCAGATTAATGGTGGATTTCTCTTCCTTTTGGCTAAGTTTGATCCAATGGTTCACATCAACTCCGTTGGGCTATAAATAGGGGTGAATCTTGAGGGTTTTGAGTGTGAAATATTTTATAAAACTCCATTTGGAGAGGAGGGTTACTCTTAATTGAGAAGACCTTCCAAAATTATAACTTTTGTTACACAATAAATAAAATTTTTCACCCTTCAATTTCCTTTCTCTTCTTCTTATCCAAGGACCAAAAGGAGGATGAGATGAAGATCAGAGTTATAGGTTTCTATTTTATTTCTTTTGCATTTCTTTCTTGTTCATTTAATTGCTTTGTAGTGTAGATTTACTTTTATGCAATTTACTTTCATGCAATTTACTTTCATGTCTTGTCTTTAATTCATAGAGTAGATTTACTTTCCTTGCTATTAATTTAGATTTTCTTTCTTTCTTTCTTTGCTTTTATTTTTCCTTTCCTTTTGTAATTAGTTTAATTCTCATTCTCCTCCTCTTACTCTCATCTTTATTTTCTTTCTTTTATTTTCTAATGATGTGGAGCTAATCCCTTGAAGGAAATTTAGAATTGCATGAAACTAGTCTAATCACTTTTATGATTCTTAAATTACTCTCTTGTGCTTAAAATAATCATGCTTAGGATAATCAACTGAGAACTAATTGATAGAAGAAGTATTGGATAGTCTATGCTTACCTTAAAAGTGGTAGGATAGAGTATGCTAATGAATTCTAGGATTACTATCTTGTTGTTATTTTTCTCATGAGTTTTAATTTTACTTGGATGAACTTTAGGATAGGCTATGCTTGCCTTAAAAGTGGTAGGATAGGCTATACCCATTAAATCTATAGTGAAATGTGATTAAAAGAGAATACTTCATGAATTCATAAATGAGATTAGCTAGTGGATTCAATTCTAGATTCCTCAATATCTTTAATTGAATTCTACATCTTTTACTTTCTTATTTTGCCTCTTTGTTCTTGATTTTGTTTTCTTGATTTTCTTTTCCTTCTTGATTTGATTCTCCTTCACTCTCCCCTCTCTCTCAATCTTATTTTCTTTTGCACAAATTTACTTACACACTCTCTAATCTTTTCACTCTCATTTTGTGTTTATTTGCACTCCATTCACCTTCACATTTTCTAATCTCCTCACACACAATTTCTTCCTCGTTTTCTTTTATTTGCACATAATCCACATCCACTCTCTAATCTTTTCATGACCACTTTTACCATGTACATAAACTCCTAATTGTCTTGCGCATAATTTGAGAACCAAATTGGACTAACTCTTACAAAACCCGTTCCTCGTGGGATCGATAACTCTTTATACTATAACTTGAAGGTTGTATACTTGCACCTCTAGGACATCATTTAGTCCCCATCAAGTTTTTGGTGCCGTTGCCGGGGAACGGTGCATAAGTAGGATTTTGATTAATTTTGGTTCCTTAACTTGTGTGTTTTTCTTTTGTGAAGGAATTTGAAACTTAAAGATTAAGAGTTGAAGAATCAAGATTGAAGATTTGCCTCCAACGAGGCTTTGGATAGCGATTGCATGGGTAACTCTTCTTTCTAGCATTCTCAATTCCACCATTTAGATAGTTCATTCACATTAGAGACAATTAGGATAAAAAAAATAAAAAAAAAAGATTTTACCTTTGTCGACCCTAATAAACTTCATTTCTTTGATTGTCGACCATAATAAAAAAATGAAAAAATTTTTATTTTTACATCCTTTTTAGTTGCTTTTAATTCCTAGGGTTGCATTTGCATATAATAGTAGGAATTCACCAAAGTGATTTGCGCATCTTGATTTGACACACACTTAAAAATATTTTTAAGGGCAAAACCCATTAATCAAGATAAGGTGAGGGATTTCATCACCCTTTCCTTAGCCCACAAATCACTAATTCCTCACTACACAACCCAAGCCTTTTTAAAACTTATTAGACGTTGGCCCCTAAGGATTCGAGCTCATTAAGGAACAAGAAATCCTTAAGTGAATCGGTCTAAGTTTATTTGGATTAATTGGTGTCTAAGGCAAGGTTTAGGGGTTGCGTGAAACATGAGGAAAGAGGTACTTAATTGTTCTTTGATCTCCCTCTAGTACTATCCTTACCTGGCTAATTACCCAAGTAAACTTTGATCTTTTCATTAAGGGAATTTTTGGTTAGGAGCTGGTCTAAGTCAAGTTTAGGCTTAACCCTAGAGTTAGGGTGATTGAAAAGTGATTGCCTTGATTTGTTTTTAGTTAGTTTTTCCTTATTTTTTTCTTTTCTCATCATCTTTTTAGTCTTTTAGTTTTCTTTTTCTTATAAAAAAAAAAAAAAAAAAGAATTGATTTTGGTGTATGCAAGTTTGGATTAGGGATAATACCAATCGCTTAATCCGTTTGAACCAATTTTGAAGAAATGGCTAATCTTAATTCACCCATTCTTCAAGATGTGTGTTATCCAACTAGGAATGCAATCCCCTCTTGCATTAAGCTCCCCGATGTCAATGGAACTAATTTTGAGCTTCAACCGCATTTCATAAACATGCTTCCAAAATTCTTAGGAGTAGAATCTGAAGACGCATATATTTTTATCTCCTAATTTGAAGAAGTTTGCCTTATGATTAAAATGAAGGACTTATCGAGGATGCGATCAAGCTTCGATTTATTCCTTTTGCTCTTAAGGACAAAGCCAAGAAATGGTCAGATAGCTTACCCACGATTCTATCTCAACTTGGGGTGAATTTGTCCTTTGTTTTACGAAAAAATTTCCTATCCACAAAGCGGTTAAGCTTAGAAACAAGATCATGAATTTTAAAATTATTAGGAGAACCATTTTGGAAGTATTTTGATAAATTTAAGGATCTTCTCATTCAATGTCCTCACCATGGTCTAGAAAAATGGCGACTATGCCAAATTATCTATGAGGGATTGGATTATTCTTCAAAACTTCTTTAGAATCTATGTGTCAAGGGATTTCATGAAGAAAAATGCCGATGAAGCTTGGGATTTCTTAGAAAGTTTATCAGAAAAACCATGCGATTGGAACATTGTGATGATAGAATGTCATCAGTTTCCCAATCTAAACCTAGTGGTCTTTCCTTAGAGTCAAACATAGCCTCTGAAGCAAAGATGGCTACAATCCTGCGTAGGTTAGAAGCCTTGGAAATCAAAGAACGAGCTCCATCACAAATCAATCAAGTTTACTTGAGTTGTCATAATTGTCTTTCTTCAACCCATGTTTCAGAGGAATGTCCCCTCTTAGGAAACACTCAACCACTAGAGCAGATGAATGCTGCATTCCAGCGTCCTAGAAATGATCCATTTTCTCCAACCTACAATCCGGGATGGAGAAATCATCCTAATTTTGCATGGAACCAGGGTAACTACTCTGCAAATCAAAAGATCACTCCCACTTCAAACCAACAATTTCCTAGGAGAAACACAATTCCATTCAACACACCAAACAATTTTCCACAATCTAATCTGCCTTTTTCAAACCAACATCCTCCTCATTATCAAACAATAAATCCTCCGAGTTCTGATCATGACAAACGCCTTAGTGTTTTAGAAAAGGGATTAGAGGCTATGATTAAAGCTTCTACACAAACCACTAGCATGTTGACCCAATCATCCAACACTCTAAATTCCTTCATGCAAACAACCGGCTAAGTGCTCAACTCGAACACTCAAGCCATCGCTAGGTTAGAAACCCAACTTGGGCAACTAGCCAATGCCGTGAGTGAAAGAGAGAAAGGAAAATTTCCAAGTCAACCTGTTGTCAACCCTAGGGACACTGGATCAAGCCCAAATCAACCAGCTCAAATAAATGCAGTTCACACGTTGCGATCTGGGAAGCAAATAGATAACCAAGTTAGAATGCCACCAGATCAAACTCCTTCTCCTGTCCAACACAATCCTTCTGATGAAACAACTCCATCTGATGACCACGAAACTAAAACCGAAACTGAGCCTAATTTAGATAGGTACAAGCCCGTTGCTCCCTTTCCAGATAGACTTAGACCTAGGAAACACTCTCTCCAGGTAGAGAAAATCCTAGAAACTTTCAAACAGGTCAAGGTCAACATCCCTCTTTTAGACGCAATTGAACAAATTCCTTCTTATGCAAAATTCTTAAAAGACTTATGCACTAAGAAGAGAACCACCAATGTTCCTAAGAAGGTCTTTTAGCCGCCAACCTCGGAATGTTTTCGAATCCTATGCCCTTAAAATATAAGGATCCTGGTTGTCCCACTATTCCATGTGTTATAGGAAATACCCACATTGATAAGGCACTCTTAGACTTAGGAGCTAGTGTAAACCTTCTTCCCTATTCAGTCTATCAACAGCTAGGTGTAGGAGAACTTAAACCAACAAGATGCACCCTACAATTAGCTGATAGATCCGTAAAAATTCCGAAGGGAGAGGTAGAGGATGTTTTAATCAAAGTTGGAGAGTTTATTTTTCCTGTTGATTTCATTGTCTTGGAAACACAGCCCATTTCCAATCTCAAAGGTCAAATCCCGGTTATCTTAGGTAGACCGTTCTTAGCAACCTCAAA
Organism: Asparagus setaceus; assembly: GCA_012295165.1. Taxonomy (NCBI): domain Eukaryota; kingdom Viridiplantae; phylum Streptophyta; class Magnoliopsida; order Asparagales; family Asparagaceae; genus Asparagus; species Asparagus setaceus. Next base: position 34,612,733 of record CM022702.1, read on the forward strand.
CGCTTTGATCAATTGTAGAACTGGTCAAATGAAGTTATCTTTTGGGAATATGACTGTTGATCTCAACATTTTCAGCTTAGGAAAACAACCCAGTGATCCATCTGATCAACCCATAGAGGTGAACTTCATTCAGGGAATTTCCAGTGAGCAACAAGAGGGAGAGTGTGAGTCAGATCTTTGTTTTTCTGACTTAGTCTTGGAGGAGACTTTCGATGGTGAAATTAGGATAGATCCACGATTGATCATGTTTACGCAATTGGTCGGCAACGTGAACCCTTGGATATAGAGCCTCGAACTCAACTACCATCCATTGAGGAACCCCTAAGTTAGAGCTCAAACCTTTACGAAAATCTTGAGTATGCCTACTTAGGAGAGAATGAGAGTCTACCAGTCATCATTTCTTCTGATTTGACACCCGGTCAAAAGGAAGCCCTCTTAACTGTTTTAAGAGAGAATAGGGAAGCTATTGGATGGACCATGGCCGATATCAAAGGGATTAGTCCAACAATTGTGCAACACCAAATCCATTTGATAGACGATGCCAAACCTACTAGAGATCCTCAACGTAGGTTAAACCCGGTAATGAAAGAAGCTGTTAGGAAAGACATTCTAAAATGTCTTGACCATGGGATCATTTATCCCATTTCCGATAGTTCTTGGGTAAGTCCGGTCTAAGTAGTTCCGAAAAAATCTGGGATCACCGTGATCCAAAACGATGCTGATGAGTTGATTCCCACTCGAATCCAAACCGATGGCGAAGTCCAGATAGACTATAGAAAACTCAATTTGGCTACCCGAAAGATCACTTCCCCTTCGCTCATTGATCAAATGTTAGAACGCTTAGCTGGTCACGAATTCTATTGTTTCTTGGATGGATATTCGTGATACAATCGATTCCCATTGCCTTGGAAGATCGTGAAAACCACCTTTACATGCCCATATGGAACCTTTGCTTATCGACGATGCCTTTTGGGCTATGTAACGCACCCGCCACGCTCCAACGTTGTATGATTAGTATTTTCTCCGACATGGTAGAGCGCTTCCTAGAGATCTTCATGGATGATTTTTCCATTTTCGGTGACTCATTCTCTAATGTCCGCATCATCTTAAACCGGTCATGTCGCGATGTAGGGAGAAAAATCTAACTCTCAACCGGGAGAAATGTCACTTCATGGTCAAACACGGCATTGTCTTAGGGCATGTAGTTTCAATAAGGGTATCAAGTAGACGGCTAAGGTAGATCTCATTTCTAATCTTCCTCCTCCTAAGAACGCCAAAGATGTTAGATCATTTCTTGGCCATGCCGGATTTTATCGACGTTTCATCAAATATTTTAGCAAAATTGCTAGACCTTTGACCAATCTCTTATCCAAGGAAACACCATTTGACTTCTCCCCGAGTGCTTCAAAGCTTTTGAGTATCCGAAAAGGAGCTAACCACGACCCTATCATTCATCCACCGACCGACCTTACCCTTTGAACTGATGTGTGATGCATCCGATTCAAGAATTGGTGCTGTCTTAGGACAACGAATTGAAGGGAAACCACATGTGATCTACTATGCCAAGAGAACTCAATGATGCCCGGTGAATTACTCATCACGGAGAAAGAGCTTTTAGTCAGTAGTTTTGCCTTAGAAAAATTCAGTCCTACCTTATTGGTTCTTTGACCAAAGTCTTCACCGATCATGCCGCACTTAAGTATCTTTTGACCAAGAAAGATGCTAAAGCTCGCTCATTCGATGGATCCTTCTACTTCAAGAGTTTGATATCCAAATTCTTGACAAGAGGAGCGAAAACCCCAGAGTGCATCATCTTTCTAGACTCCCAAACGCACCAACTTCAATCGCTCCAATCAATGAACATTTCCCGGATGAACAACTCCTACAAGTCCAATCTGTTCCGTGGTTTCGATATTGTAAACTACTTAGTCACGAAGCAGATCCCTTCTCATTGGTCTAAACAGATAGATCCGATTTCTTTCCCGGGCAAGATACTTCTCTTGGGATGATCGTATCTGTTCAAGTATTGTCCGACGATCTTTAGGAGGTGCATTCCAAGTGAAGAAATTAGGAGTGTTACGTCATTTTGTCACGAACAAGCTTGTGGGGCCACTTTGGCTCGAGAAAACAAATGAGAAAATTCTCCGGTGTGGGCTATATTGGCCAACTCGCTCAAAGATTCTTATGAGTTTTGCAAAACCCGTGAACCGCTTGTCAACTCTTAGGAAAAATTACTAGAAGAAATATGATGCCCCTACAACCCATCTTAACCGTTGAACTCTTTGATTTGTGGGGTATCGATTTCATGGGACCATTTCCAAATTCTTTTGGAAATATCTACATTCTAGTAGCCGTAGAATACATGTCAAAATGGGTTGAAGCGATTGCTTGCAAGACTAATGACAACAAGGTTGTTGTCAAGTTTCTGAAGGAGAATGTTTTTGCCCTGTTTGGAGTGCCCCGAGCAATCATTAGCGACAACGGTACACACTTTTGTAACCGTTCTTTTGAGGCTTTGATGAGGAAATATTCGATCACACACAAATTATCGACTCCTTATCACCCCCAAACCAGTGGTCAAGTAGAGGTCACAAACAAACAAATCAAACAAATCTTAGAGAAAACCGCTAATCATAACAGAAAAGATTGGTCCGTTAAATTGTGTGATGCTCTATGGGCATACCGTACAGCATTCAAAATAAATTTGGAGATGTCACCGTACAGACTTGTGTTTGGAAAAGCTTGTCATTTACCCGTTGAGCTAGAACACCGAGCGATGTGGGCTATTAGACAGTTGAATCTTGATTTAGACTCGGCAGGAGAAATAAGAATTCTCCAATTGAATGAGTTAGAAGAAATTCGAAACGATGCATATATAAACTCAAAAATTTACAAAGAAAAAACCAAGATTTTTCACGATAATTCAATTTTACGGAAGAACTTCACACCGGGACAAAAAGTTTTACTCTACAACTCAAGATTACATCTTTTTCCTGGAAAATTGAGATCAAGATGGACGGGTCCGTATTTTGTTAAGCAAGTTTTCTCACATGGGGCTATCGAGATAGAAAATCCTAAAAATGGTCATATTCTCAAGGTTAATGGTCAACGTTTAAAACCATTTTTAGAATTTTCTACACTCGGAGAAGAGGAGGTGTTGGTGCTTCATGAACCACACTATATGTAGTTAAAAAATTTTTTTTTAAAAATTGAAAAATTAAAAATAAATAAAATAATAAAATAAATAAATAAAATTTTAAGTATATATATATATATATATATATATATATATATATATATATATATATATATATATATATATATATATATATATATATATATATATATATATATATATATATATATATATATATATATATATATATATATATATATATATATAAAATAAGTAAAGGGTACATATTACATAGCCTATATAACATTTTTTTCTCTTCTTTCTCTTGGCCCATTAATATAGGCCCTTCAAAAAAAAAAAGAGAAGAAAAAAATTTGTTTGCAGCCCATTAGGCCCAACCCACTATTAAATAAATAATTAATTAAATAATTTAAAATAAAAAAAAATTTAAAAACCCCCAACCGGTTCCCCAAAATTTAAAATAAAAAAAAATTTAAAAACCCCCAACCGGTTGGGAGTTAGAAAACGTAAAAAAAAAAAGAAAAAAACGAATTCTCTCTCTCCAATTCTCTCCAAAGTCGATTTTCTTCGTCAATTTTTCACTCTAAATTGAAGCTAACGGGATTAGGGTCCGCTCGACGACGATCTTGCAACAAATTTTCACTCAAATCTCACCAAATCGAAGGTATAAACCCGAAACCCTAACTTCTCAAATTTTCTGAAATTTTCTATTTTTTTGGGTGTAATTGGTTGAGATAACCTGTCTGGAATGTTAATAAACGAGTTTGAATCCATTTGAAACAAAGTTGTAACAAGAATCGGGGAGAAATTCCACCGATCAATTCGCCTCAGTGACGAACCAATCGGTTGGCCAACCGATTGGCCAACCGGTTGGCCAACCGATTGGTGTCCAGAAACCTGATTTTTGCAAATTGAACCCTAAAAACTTGAAAATTCTTGCAAATTTACAACCTCATTGACTAATTTAACATCATACTCTTGTCATTCAAGATAATGGCTTCTGGTAAACGACAAAGAATCGAGAACCTCTCTCTCTTTTGCTTCTCTACCGATCCACTTCGAGAGAGGATTCAACACAAACAAGCTTTTCGATTTCCACCCCATAATTGAAATTTTCAGAATGGCTGGAATTGAGTCCCTTATGGTGAGGAAACCTGAACTGGCCAATACCACCATAGTCAGAGAGTTCTATGCCTCGTGGGATAGGTCAGATGAAAACACAGCTCATGTTCTTATCAGGGGAATTCCGATTACCATCACACCAAAACTCATACAAAAGATCTTAAAGCTCCCCAAGCCACCTAGAGGGTGCCCAGATTTTGTCAGAACTTATACTGAGCTAGAGGTAGGTTTTGAGAGCTTCACTCAGATGGTGGATTATCTCTTTATTACAGCACTAAGCACCGAAGGGCGGGATACTTAACTCTGGTCTACTTAAGAAAGAGTTCATTCTTCTGAACCTCTTCCTTAAATTCGATTTATACCCAAGCTCCTCATATTCCACCATCACCACCCGACCTCGCCCCATCAGATTGATTGCGACTGGTCAGCGCTTCAATGTAGCTGACGTCATATTTAGGATGCTAGGGGGTACCGCGACTAGTGCTAGGGACTACTTGAGCCAGCTGTGCAGGCAGAAGGTACAACTGGTCTATCTCTTTCTTATCACACGGATTTGTGAATCGAGGTGTCCCAGATATTCTACTGATTCTCTAGTGGCGTGCGAGCCCTTTGATCAGCCGACACCGTGAAGAAGAGTATTGCCGCCAGAGGAAAGGAGTCCGATGTCGCTACTTCTTCACGTGCACCACCGTGCCCATCCGCACCACCTCCTCCACCTCATGATGCACCATCGAGTGGACACCCTGCATATCTCGGTGATCGCCTTTATACTCTAGAGGCGGGATTCCATCTTTTCCGTGTCCAAGACAGATCGATCATGCTAGGATTGCATCCCACCGGATTACATCGCTTCACCTTACACGAGATGCGCCCAGATCTCGCACCTCCTCCATTTTATCGACCTCCTTCTCCTCCTCCATCACAGCAGGTCCCACCCCACCACCACCACCACCACCGCCACCAGAGGAGGGGAGGATATGGCAAGGACACGATGATGAGGACATGGAGGCTACAGAGACCTGATGATGGGGATGATGATCGTGAGGGATGTTCTTATGTATTTCTTTTTCCAAAGATTAGACTTTTATTATGGCATGTACTCACATACTATGATGCTTTGGACTTTATGGTAGTATTTGCCTTGAGGACAATGCAAAGTCTAGGTGTGGGGTATTTTGGAACTAGTAGTCTAATTTTAACTCAGATTTTTCACTTTGCTTTCTTTTTAGTATTTTTTAGTTAGTATTTTAGTAGTTTTTAATTACTTTTAGTAATCCCCTTTTGTTTCTTAGTTTGTAGTTCAAAACAAAAAAAAAGTCACTTGCCAACTTAATAGAGTTGATTAATAATTGATCTATTTGATAGAATTAAGTATTCTAATCCTTAGTTAGTTCTATACTCAAGTTTACCTTTTATGACAACTCCAAATAAAATTTTTTAAGAAATGATTTTCAAAATAGTATACTTCACTTGAGTTTTAACTTAGATTTTTTAAAAGTAATGAAATTTTTGCATGCCTAACTTAGAGTTGAAAATAATTTTTCAAGTTGTCTTGATCCAAATATTTTTCAGAATATATATACATATACACATATATATTATACTAACTTAACAAGAAGAAGAGTGTAAAATCTTTGGTGGTTCTATTTTACCAAGCCTAAGTTGACTGAGTAATTAAGCCCGAGGAGTATTTTTATGCTTAATGACCTAAGCCCAATTGGGTTGGGACTCATTGGCCCAAAACTCGCTAAATGGTCACTTAGAAAGCCCGATTAAAAGGAACAAAAACACCAAGAAACAAAGAGCTCAAAATAAAAAAAAATCATACTAACTATGTTTTTATATATAGTTATATTTGTATATGTTCTTGAAAAATTTAAATGGATCAAAAGACTTGAAGTTTGTTTAAAACAAAGAGTTAGCATGTTCCTTTCAAGACTTTTAAATTAAAAATTTTTTGAGTTAAACTTGGTTTTGTATAACTATAATGAAAGGATTTTCTTAAGAAAATTACATTGGAGTTATGATAAAACGCTTTCTTGAGTATTAACCAACTTCAATTGGAATGTTTGAATATATCAAATGAGTTAATTATTTTATTAACTTCTTTAAATTGGCAAGTTGACTGAATTTTGTGGGTATATTCACTGCAAACCCTCACGAGACTACAACTCGTCCACTGGGTAACCTGTGGGTTTAAAGGCTTGTTGTATGCTAAATACAACCGCGATTCCTCGCGAAAGTGAGTTAGATTTTCTTTTATTTTCTTTGCTAGAGGACTAGCAAAAGTTTAGGTATGGGGTATTTGATTATCACATTTTAATTATATTTTTATACCCTCATTACCTATTTTATATGAATAAAGATATCACTAATAATCGCTTTTATCTTAATTTGCGTGTTAATGAAGTATTAATGAATAAAAGCCCAAATGACTCAAATTCTCTCAATTTCTACCAATTTTAAAGCCCAAATCAAGACAAACAAAGGCCCAAGATACCAAATTGATCCAAGAGAAATTCGTGAAGAAAAATCAAGAAAAGACAAATTCGGTTGGGAACCAATCGGTTGACTAACCGGTTACAACCGGTTATTAACCGATCGCCAACCGATCGGCTTTGCAACAAATTCCAGATTAATGGTGGATTTCTTCCTTTTGGCTAAGTTTGATCCAATGGTTCACATCAACTCCGTTGGGCTATAAATAGGGGTGAATGCCGAGGGTTTTGAGTGTGAAATATTTTGTAAAACTCCATTTGGAGAGGAGGGTTACTCTTAATTGAGAAGACCTTCCAAAATTGTAACTTTTGTTACACAATAAATAAAATTTTTCACCCTTCAATTTCCTTTCTCTTCTTCTTATCCAAGGACCAAAAGGAGGATGAGATGAAGATCAGAGTTGTAGGTTTCTATTTTATTTCTTTTGCATTTCTTTCTTGTTCATTTAATTGCTTTGTAGTGTAGATTTACTTTTATGCAATTTACTTTCATGCAATTTACTTTCATGTCTTGTCTTTAATTCATAGAGTAGATTTACTTTCCTTGCTATTAATTTAGATTTTCTTTCTTTCTTTCTTTGCTTTTATTTTTCCTTTCCTTTTGTAATTAGTTTAATTCTCATTCTCCTCCTCTTACTCTCATCTTTATTTTCTTTCTTTTATTTTCTAATGATGTGGAGCTAATCCCTTGAAGGAAATTTAGAATTGCATGAAACTAGTCTAATCACTTTTATGATTCTTAAATTACTCTCTTGTGCTTAAAATAATCATGCTTAGGATAATCAACTAGAGAACTAATTGATAGAAGAAGTATTGGATAGTCTATGCTTACCTTAAAAGTGATAGGATAGAGTATGCTAATGAATTCTAGGATTACTATCTTGTTGTTATTTTTCTCATGAGTTTTAATTTTACTTGGATGAACTTTAGGATAGGCTATGCTTGCCTTAAAAGTGGTAGGATAGGCTATACCCATTAAATCTATAGTGAAATGTGATTAAAAGAGAATACTTCATGAATTCATAAATGAGATTAGCTAGTGGATTCAATTCTAGATTCCTCAATATCTTTAATTAAATTCTACATCTTTTACTTTCTTATTTTGCCTCTTTGTTCTTGATTTTATTTTCTTGATTTTCTTTTCCTTCTTGATTTGATTCTCCTTCACTCTCCCTCTCTCAATCTTATTTTCTTTTGCACAAATTTACTTACACACTCTCTAATCTTTTCACTCTCATTTTGTGTTTATTTGCACTCCATTCACCTTCACATTTTCTAATCTCCTCACACACAATTTCTTCCTCGTTTTCTTTTATTTGCACATAATCCACATCCACTCTCTAATCTTTTCATGACCACTTTTACCATGTACATAAACTCCTAATTGTCTTGAGCATAATTTGAGAACCAAATTGGACTAACTCTTACAAAACCCGTTCCTCGTGGGATCGATAACTCTTTATACTATAACTTGGAGGTTGTATACTTGCACCTCTAGAACATCATTTAGTCCCCATCAATGGGGTTTGAGTTAATAAACTCTCGGCAAATAGTATAAACATGACAAAAATAGTTAGCTTTTAAAGTTAATATTAGGCTAACAAAAAAGAAAATAATAAGAAAGAAAAGAAATAAGATATAGAAATATTGTATAGCTCTATTATTGTTTGAATCGCTTTTAACGCCATCATTTATGGATTATGCTTGATGCCATTTAAAATATTGTATAGCTCTATTGTTATCTGAATCTGTTTGTTTTTTATTACTGTAAGTGGTCATATGATTTATATAGTTGATAACTGTGTGTGTAACATAGTTGTGGATATTGTAGATGGATGGTGACGGAGTTGATGAGGAAATGGTTATGACAATGGTCTCAGGGGCTGCATTTTCCATGATGGTGATAGTATTTACTTCTTTGAGGAGAATGCAGAGTAGACGTAGAAGTATACGTAGGGGTCCTAGTGAAGAAAAAAAAATAAAATGAACAAAGAATTGAATACTTAAACCGTATCTATAATGGTTTTAGTGACAGCTGTCTAAACTATGTTAGAATGCGTAGTGGTGCTTTTATGAAGCTTGTGAAGATCATGAGGAAAAAAATTTAGTAAAGGACTCTCGGCATGTTATAATAGGAGCAGCTTGCTATGACTTTGAATATTTTAGGACATAAAACTAAAAATCGTATCTTAAGGTCTCAGTTTACAAGATCCGGTGAGACCGTTCGTAGGTACTTCAACAAAGTCCTAGAAGCCCTTTCTCATTTGCTTGGACGATATTTGAAACAAGCTCCTAGCGAAGTGGCACAAGAGATTCTTAATAATCCTAATTACTACCCATATTTCAAGGTATATCGTCTATCCTTCCAACTACTTAGTTTAGTTACATTAAAAAAGTATATGTTTTAACTTGAAAATTTTATTTACTTTATAGGATTGCATTGGTATGATAGATGGTACCCATATCGATGCTATGGTTCCCGCTAGCCTTGTTGCTCGATTTCGAGGACGTAAAGGTGTACCACAGAATGTTCTTGCAGCTTCTACGCCTAACGAGCTTTTCTCTTATGTATTAGCCGGGTGGGAGGGTTCCGCAAATGATTATAGGGTCCTACATGATGCATTATGTAGGCCACAACCTCATGGCTTGAGAGTTTATGATGGTAACGTCACTTTAATAACTTCATTTTCATATTTAACACAAAAATTAGCTATTTGGTCAAATTTTTAAAAAAATAATTATCTCTGTCATACAAATTGTAGGCAAATATTATTTATGTGATGCGGGATACACAACAATGCCAGGCTTCATCTCTCCTTTTCGTGGTGTCCGTTATCATTTGAAAGAACATACAGGAAAAACACCCAATAATAGGAGGGAGTTGTTCAACCTTAGATATTCCTCATTAAGGACTAAGATTGATGATGCTTTTGGTATATTAAAGAATCGATTCAAGATTCTTTCTGCTAAGCCTAACTATTTATTTTCTACCCAAGTTGATATGTCTTGATATGCACAATACTTCACAACTACATAGCAACTGTGGATCCTAACGACGATATACTCAATGAGGATGTTGACCCTTTACATGAAGAAGATGATGAGCCACATGAAGTTGATGATAATATTGTTGACTTTTCTCAACCCCAAACTCAAAGAGAACAAACACAGTCAAGAAACGAGTGGGTCCAATGTAGAGATCAAATAGCTTGGGAAATATGGTTGACTATTGTGTTCAACACCGTGGAGGTGTCACCACTAAGACAGGGATGTGAGCTTTGATTTATCTTAGCCAATAATATTTCAATAATTGTCATTTTCTTTTATATGCATGATACTCATAAACATGACTTGATTCAAGCAATTGTAATAATTATTTGTGGTTGGTTGTTATTCAGTCATATGACTTGTTATCGGTTATATAACATTCATGTTAGTTATAAAATGGCTATTCAATATTTCTATGTTGGTTATAAAATGGTTATTCAATATTTCTATGTTGGTTATAAAATGGTTATTCAATATTTCTATGTTAGTTTAATACAGGGATGGGTGACAAATCTCCACTTGAGATGCAGGGATGGGTGACAAATCTCCACTTGAGATGCCCGCCAAGATGAAAGGCATAAGTAACCAACAATCCCAATCTCCAAGTTAATCAATTGAATAGTGGGCTCAACACGGGGTTCATGCCATTTCATTCTTCGCAGTTTGGACATCCACAACCTGCATTTGGTAATTTTTTAAATTTTGATGGTAGCTACTTTCCTATGCACCAATCAATGTCATATATGAACATGCTGACAAATCCTGTCAATTATCATCATATGCAACAAATTTCTCCTAATACATCATCAGGTAGTAACAAAAGATCACTTGTTGAAGATGTGCTTGAAACATCACCTAAAAAGACAGCGACAAGGAAAAAAAAGCTATGCACTAAGGGCAAGAAATCAGGTGGGAGTCATATGTGGTGGAATGCAAAGCATGATGAGATTCTCATTCCTTACCCAGCAAGTTTAGCAAAAAATGGCTTCAAAGTTGATAAAAGTTTTAAGACGTCTGCATTCAATATGGCGACATGTTATGTAAACAATCACTTTGGGAGTGAATTTACTAAGTTTCATGTCATGAATCATATGAAGAGTCTAAAAACTCATTTTTATGACATGCAAACTTGCCGCAACCTTAGCGGGGCGGGATGGGATGAAAACACGCAAATCGTTGTTATGGATCAAGAAAGTTTTGATAGGTGGAAAGAGGTATGCATAATTGGACTAATTTGTAATAACAATTAAAAATATTTAATGCTTTTAAAAACTAAATTTTAGTCTATTGTGCAGGATAAGAACAACTGCAGGCTTAAAGATTACATCAATAAGTCTTTAAAACACTATGAAGAACTTGCCATCATCATTGGTGATGATCAAGCTAGAGGTGATCATGCCAAGGATGGGGCAGGCAAGATTAGTAGTTCTTCTTGGGCTATTAATCTTGATGACGAGGATGATAATGATCCAGAAGTTCAGGACCTAGATGGCTATGAAACTCAGTCTCAAAGTAAGGAGAAGTCTCATTCTACTAACTTTCAATGATCTTCTGGTGTGGCCAATGTTAACAATCCCACCAAAAAAATGAACAAAGGCAAGGGTCTAAAAACTAGCATGGATACTGAGCTTATGAAACAAACGGTTGAAGAGGTGAATGGGTTCTTAGCTCTATGAAAACAACAAATGTGCATTGGACAGAGAAACTATCTCATTCTATCTTTGCATATAAAGATCAGTATCCTATTGCCATTCTGGAGATGTTCTTTGACAAGCTCTTTGAGTGTGAAAGTGTTGTCAGGCACTTTAATTGCAAGAGTGAGTATGGACAAAGGGCTCAAATTGATAATTTCATGAAAGAACATCAACAGAGCTTTGATCCCGACATATGAAGGATTTATAGTTCATTGACCTCTTTTTTGGGAGCACTAATTATCATGATTTATCGAGGTATGTTAAACTGATAATATTTTGTTTGACAATTATGTATTCTGCAGCTTACTTAATTTAATGCTTTTGTTTGGCAATATTACATTCTGCTGAAGCTTGCTATTATTTTTGATGGCACATATGAAGTTCATTTTAGCACTTGTTGTTAGACTATATCAATAATTGTGTTGTGACGATATTCTTAATTGCAGGTACCTTTTAAAAACATGCTCCTGGAATGAGGAACTTATTAAGATGAGCATATTTCCAGATTTGCAACCTGCAATTATAATATTGCACGGGTATGACAATTCATGATTTTTCTATTGACTATTTCCAGAGCATGTTTTCAAAAATTTTCAAAACTACATATTATGTATTGCTATGATGATTATCAAAATCTGATACATGCAGTCATGAGTTGTTGATTCATTGTATAGGCGTGGCAATAATGCAGCCTACAATGTTATCAACAACTAACTTTGGCGGGGAATACCATGATGATAATGACCAATTCTGAGTACATATATTCACTATTAAATATATTTCCATATATTCACTCAACCATTCATATATTCTTCATCAAGTTACAAATTACAATGATGGATAACATAAGAAGCAGACAAAATAAACATAAAAAAATGCACAAGTTTTCCAACGATCAACTTCACGTTTTGCTTGCTTCAACTTTTGCTTCAATTGTTTGGTTTTTGAAATTTTCTTATCTTCTACATTCACACTTTCAAACTTTGACAAATTAGTTTCAAATTTTTGCATCACTCTCTTCATTTTTATTTCATCTTGCGGTTTGGTGTTGGAACTTTCTTCATTTTTCATCTTCATTGTCTCGAATTTTGGCATGACTCTCTTTGTTTCACTATCATCTTTAGCCCAAGCAAAAAAGTTGCATTGCCTATTTGGGTATTTTGCACAACCTCAAAAATATTTGCCCGTATTCTTACCATTTTTGCACATCTTAATTGGTGTTGGGATTTGACAACAGCATCGGACTTCATTTTGTTGAGACCCTTCGACTTTATTCATCTTGCTATGTCTGCTGATAAGAGAAAAAATTACAAGAATTTTATTACTTATTTGTAGGAGAAAATGAAAATATTTGAGCACTATGCATAGATTGGGTGCTTGTATAAATAGGTATTGCGGCAATTTTAGCCGTTGGTATATGCGGCTGATGTTGTTGGGTTTTGGGCTAAAATATAGCCGTTGTGATATATGGGTTGGTGTTGGTGTTGCTGTTGGTTTATATGAGTTGTTCTTGCTTTACATGGCCTCGAAATGGTTATGTTATATATGGGTTGGTGTTGGTGTTCTTTGTTGGTTTTGGGCTAAAATATAGCCGTTGTGATATATGGGTTGGTGTTGGTGTTGCTGTTGGTTAATATGGGTTGCTGTTGGTTTTTTGACCGTTGGTATATGTGGCTGATGTTGTTGGGTTTTGGGCTAAAATATAGCCGTTGTGATATATAGGTTCGTGTTGGTGTTGGTGTTGGTTTCGAGCTGGTCATGAAAAAGATGGTTTTCATGTTGTTTTTTCGTTGTCGAGCTAGTTATGTTATATATGGGTTGTTCTTGCTTTACATGGCCTCGAGCTGGTCATGAACTAGATGGTTTTCATGTTGGTTTTTGGCCTCCAGCTGGTTATGTTATATATGGATGTCTGTTGGTTTATATGGGCCTCGAGCTGGTCATGATATAGATGGTTTTCAGGTTTGTTTTTTGGCCTCGAGCTGGTTATGTTATATATGGGTTGTTCTTGCTTTATATGGCCTCGAGCTGGTCATGAAATAGATGGTTTTCATGTTGGTTTTTTATTGTCAAGCTGGTTATGTTATATATGAGTTGTTCTTGCTTTATTTGACCTCGAGCTGGTCATGAGTGTGCTATTGGTTATTCAAGCTCGTAAAAAATTGGTTTTCATTTTGGAGAATACTTAGTTTTCGGGGTGAACTTACCATGGTGAGCACAATCAACATTTCAATCATGTTTCAACTCCAACCAAACAAAGGTAATCTTGTAAATTGAGTTTTTGTTGTTTTCTTTTTCAAGTTGTAACTCCCTAACCAATCATAGAAAATTAAGGAAATATAGGGTGTATATTTCTACACCCATGTTTTCTATGTGAAACAAACAAAAAATAACTACTTTAAGGAAATTTATTGAAATACAATGAAATATGATTTGCATAATGTTTTCAATTTCAATTTTTTTGGGTTGGCGAAACAAACAGGCACTCAGCAAAGATATTTTCTTTAGATCCAAGAGATATTTTACTCACCCAACAAAATCCAAATCCTCGATATATCATTCCCGCTGCCCACGCCCTACCGAAACCAAAACTCTATCCTCTCTCTCAACAAAAAATGGCGGCCACTCTCCTCTTCTTCCCTCCCCAGCTCTCTCCACCGCCGTCCCCTCTCGCTTCTCTCTCCTCCAACGAAACCCTAGCCCTAATCTTATCTCCTCCTCCTCCTCCTCCTCCTCTCTCCTCTCTTCCAGAAACCCTAATGCCGTCTCCCCTCTCTTCGCCATGCCGCCGCCGCCGCGTGCAGTGGCGGCGGCGGATCTCGCCGCTCCACCTGAGGAGGAGCTTCTTGATATCTCCAAGCTAGGGATATCGGAGCAGATTGTGTCTGCGCTTTCTCGCAGAGGAATTACTGAGCTTTTTCCTATTCAGGTGAAAGCAAAATTACCTTTTTAAAATTTAAATTCTTCTTGAATTAGGTTATTTTGCGTTAAAAGTTTTGGAAGTTTCATTGTGTGAGTGAAAATTGAGATTTTAGACCTAAGATTGGAAGGTTGGTAGGTGAATTTTTTAAGTGGCATTAAAAAGTTGGGCTAGCAGCTTGATGCTGGAATAACTCCATTTTATGAAGGAAAAACAAGTATAATTTCTTTATGTGGTCAATTTAGTTGAGTAAGAAAGAAACATCATCTTTGTGCTATCCATTAGTTTTTTTGACCTTTCTTTGAAGTAGCAATATGATGCGGAACTTGCTGAAGTTTAATGAAACCCAAGTAAAGCAATCAAGATCTGTTAAAAAACATAATAATTGATGTATTTTCATAAACTTAAAATTTTGTATTTAGTGTGTGTGGGGTTGTTGTTGTTGGGGGTTTTGGTTTTGTTTGTGTGTTTGTTCTTCTTGTGATGAGCTCTATTTCGCCCATTGAGAACATAGTGTTTTTTCTATCTGTTTAGCTACATTATGCTGTATACATTTCTATATATTGCCTTTTTCTATTAAAAAAAATGGTGTATCATTCTAATGGAATTTTCCATCACTACGAATTATTTGAGTTGTGCATTACTGATGATAACATCAACTGTAGAGAGCTGTATTGGAGCCACTCATGGAGGGACGGGACATGATTGGAAGGGCTATTACTGGGTCAGGAAAGACTCTAGCATTTGGTATTCCAATATTGGATAAGATTATCCGACACCAAAGTCAGAGCAGGTTTGTTCTTTTCACTGTATTATAGTGGCATGTGTCTATATTTCAGTATTAAATAGTTCAGTATATGGATAAAAAAACTTCTAGTTTCATGAGCAGAGGAGTTGAGTCTTTTCCCACCATAATGGGGGTCATAAATACTAGCAGATTGCTGGAATCCCTTTATGATTAACTGCAAAGTGGTCTAAGAAAGATTGCCAATATATGACCCTACTATGAAAAGTAAGTTGGTGTTTTTTTATATCTGAATTTCTAGTCATGCTACCTTAAGCTCATGGAATTCTTCCTGACTGTCTTTCAGAATATGGAAGAGACAACCACTGTTTTAAAAGCCTCGCTAGATTCTAGGCCTATGAGCCAGGCCTAGGCGGTACCTAGCCTAATTAGCTAGCTGGCGGTACCTAGGCTGCCCACCTAGGTTTTGGGAGTGTTTAGGGGAGCATTGTTTGCTTACGTGGACTGCACTCTTTAGGCATTGATCATGATTTTCTGTGTTGCAGCCTCCACATTTTCCAACCTCCTTTAAACTCCTTTAACCTCCAAATATGAACACCTCCACTACCTCCTCCGACCTTTAGCAAAACCTTCTCGACCACCACTTAAATGAAAAAAGAAATCCGCCTAGACACCAGTCCGACACCTAAGCTTTATATAACATTGACATTTACTATCATTTATTGTAACTAAAAAATTAAAAAAGATTATCTCCTAGGCTCTAGGCGTCGAGTCCAACGCCTAGGCTTCCTAGCGCTTTCTATAACCTTGTTAGTTATTATTTTGGCTATTTAGCATTTAAGTATGCATGGTTTATTGTGGATCTAAGATTGCTATCTATTGTTTTTACAAATTTATATGAATTTAATACATATTTTTATCAGTTATTATAATTAAATAATTTTAAAAATAGCCAAACACCTAGGCCAGGCATACGCTTAGTGCCTAGGCGCTTAGGCTACGGCTTAAACGCCTAGTCCGCTTTACTTCTAACATTGGAGACAACAAGAGGGGAAAATGAAATTTGGCATGAGGAATGCCATTCACATTTGAGATATATGGTTCAGACCAATGAGCATTGGACCAATTTTGCTTTTTTTAATGTAATAGTTTAGACTTATCCTGAACGGGGCCGTGCCATACTACATCATTTTGCATTCATCACCCGCACATGGACAAGATGTTTTCTCTCAATATTTACCGTTGTTCATGCTTCTATGAGAAGTATATCTGCAACTTGTACCTTCTTGAACTCAAGCATGTGAAAACGTTACCTACACAAAACTTTATATTCCCCATATCTTGCATGGTGCAATTATATGTCACCTTTGCTGTAAATAAGGTTATATTCTCTATCTTATGGCTTAAATTATCAAGTTTACTAGACATTTGATTCTGTGTTTTCTGTGTTTTTCTTATTATTTAACTGATGGTTCATATGTTAACTGTGTTAATCTATTTTGTTATAGGAAGAAAAGAGTTCCCTCTGCTCTGGTATTGGCACCTACACGTGAACTTGCACGACAGGTGCAACAGGAGTTCAAAGTATCCGCTCCAAAATTGAGCAGCACCTGTCTCTATGGTGGTATATCAATTTCAAATCAAGTAAGGACATTAGGGTTTGGCATTGACATTGCTGTTGGGACCCCTGGAAGAATTATCGACTTAGTTGAACGAGGTGCCTTGGATCTATCTGAAGTCAAGTTTGTTGTCTTGGATGAAGCTGATCAGATGTTGGCTATTGGTTTTCAAGAGGATGTTGAATGTATCCTGGGTTACTTACCGGCAAGAAAGCAGTGCATGTTATTCTCAGCTACCATGCCTTCATGGGTTAATGATCTATCTAGGAAGTTCCTGAGAGACCCCTTAGTAGTCGACCTGGTAAGTTTTATGCCTTCCCAATGTGTTAAATGTCTGCATGCAATAATAGTACTTGGTTTTATCATCATTCCATTGCTATAATTGTGCAGGTTGGTAAGAGTGATCAAAAGTTAGCGGAGGGTATTACTCTCTATTCAGTCGCATCCTCTAATTCCAATAAACAAAATCTTCTTCCCACTTTGATCTCTGTAAGTCAATTTATCTGATGAACGCATTGTACTTCAGATATTTGTTAATTTAAGCTGGATATATTGCCGTGTTGTAGTATAACATAAGCTGCCAAAAAACTTTTTCCTCCTTTTGTTGGAGTAGAAACTCTAACTTCCATACCTGATAATCTGAATCATTTGGAAAGAGTTCTACTTGTCATGCATGCTGAATATGTATGTACTATATGGGTTATAATTATCAATATATTTTATTTTTTATCACTAATATTTGAAGAAATTGAAGGTAGTATTTGCTTTTGTGCTTTTATACTATTTTCCTCATATTAAAACAGAAAATCTGAACCATCATTTGACAGTTCGATCTACATGATTCTACCACCCTTCTCAAGGCCATACAACTAAGAACCTTAAATCTTCTAGTTAACATGTAGGGGTCCTTGAGTAGTTTTCTGCCACCTGTCAGCTCTTGCATGCTGAAGCTGTCATAAGCTGAGGCACTCTATACCAATAGACACCAAAGATTTGACTGCTTATGGGTTCTGCACATGGTCCATATCAAGATGCTTTTAGCAAGGTCTTGACATATCAAGGCACATTTGGTTTTGACCCACACTTTCAATCCTTCTCCAAGGAACGTGCGCAGTCACTGCCAGGGACTTCCTAGGATCCATCAAACTGTCAATAAAGCAGATAGAAGTCTGGATTATTTTGTGTGGCCTCTACCTAGCAGCAGGAGGCTAAGCAGTAGTTTATGAGGCACATTTAAGTACAACAAATGAAAATAAGTTTCTTGGAAAGTCTGAATTTTGATAATGACGCCCTTTAGTCAATGATTACTAAGATTGATTTATGAATCATTTGCTCTGGGATAGTCTGATTCCTGTTCTTGTAGTCAGTAACTTGGGTTATTTGCTCCATAATTTATGGGTTCTCTTGCATAGTCCCTAGCTCTTACATGTACTGGAAGTTCAGTGTCATCAAGTGAGTATGTAAATAGCATCTGAAGTTAGGGTCCATTGAGTGAGAAACTTTGTTGTAATGATTATCAAAGGCCCACCACTATTGCACTTTGTGCTATGATAGTTAACATTACCCTGTGGCTTTTATATCCTTTTTTTTCTTTTGATACCTTGGGCACCGGTATCACATGGATCCATAATATAGAGAAGGGACATGGTAATTGATAAGCAAATAAGACAAGCAAAGATAAAACATCCGAAGTTTGTATCAATCCAACTTTGAACTTTCATCACTCTCCACTTTGGTCAAGTCTTCCCAATGTTTCTTAGCAGTCACTTAAGCATGTACAAATTTCCAGCTTTTGAGCCCAAACTTTCCACTGTCGACATGGTATACTTCCTTTATATCATGACTTTCTTTTGCTACATAATTTTGTTTTTTATTATAACTTCAATTTCACTTGGTTGTGCTTGATTTTGCATGCTTTTATTGTTGACACTAAAACTCAACTTTTGGTGTTTAAGAAATATGGACAAGGAGGTAAAAGTATAATTTTCACAAGGACAAAGAAAGATGCCGAGTCACTCTCAAGGACCATGAGGAGCATAGTTGGAAGCAAAGCATTGCATGGTGACATGCAGCAGCTGCAAAGGGACCGAACTCTTGCTGCTTTTCGTGACGGAAGATTTGATGTGCTGGTTGCTACTGATGTTGCTGCACGTGGTCTTGATATTCCCAATGTAGACCTGGTAATGCTGCCTCTTGCCCAAACGCCATTTTTTCTGCTAAACATTGTTGGGTGTAACTTTCTTTCAAGTTATCTAATTCTAACGTGGATGGAATATGCAGGTTATTCATTTTGAAATGCCAAACAGTTCTGAGTTTTTCGTTCATAGATCGGGTCGTACTGGCCGAGCTGGAAACAAGGGAACTGCGATTCTTATGTTCAATGAAAGCCAGCGTACAGTCAGATCAATGGAGCGAGAACTTGGATTCAAATTTGAAGAGGTATGCAATAGTCTGCCAGTGTGTGATTCACTCTGTTTTTATCCATTGTTAATATTGAAGTTATCCTTCTATTTTTTAGTTACTTTATAATCTAGTAAGAAATATATCCAATGACATTCTGCAATCTGTTAATTAAGTTCAGGAATTGTAACCATTGTTGACTTTGATATGGTATATATGAAGTTATGAACGCAGCCTACAGTTTTGAGTATGAGATGTTGTTGTATTGATTATCAAAGGCCCACCACTATTGCACTTTGTGCTATGATAGTTAACATTACCCTGTGGCTTTTATATCCTTTTTTTCTTTTGATACCTTGGCCACCGGTATCACATGGATCCATAATATAGAGAAGGGACATGGTAATTGATAAGCAAATAAGACAAGCAAAGATAAAACATCCGAAGTTTGTATCAATCCAACTTTGAACTTTCATCACTCTCCACTTTGGTCAAGTCTTCCCAATGTTTCTTAGCAGTCACTTAAGCATGTACAAATTTCCAGCTTTTGAGCCCAAACTTTCCACTATCGATATGGTATACTTCCTTTATATCATGACTTTCTTTTGCTACATAATTTTGTTTTTAATTATAACTTCAATTTAACTTGGTTCTGCTTGATTTTGCATGCTTTTATTGCTGACACTAAAACTCAACTTTTGGTGTTTAAGAAATATGGACAAGGAGGTAAAAGTATAATTTTCACAAGGACAAAGAAAGATGCCGAGTCACTCTCAAGGACCATGAGGAGCATAGTTGGAAGCAAAGCATTGCATGGTGACATGCAGCAGCTGCAAAGGGACCGAACTCTTGCTGCTTTTCGTGACGGAAGATTTGATGTGCTGGTTGCTACTGATGTTGCTGCACGTGGTCTTGATATTCCCAATGTAGACCTGGTAATGCTGCCTCTTGCCCAAACGCCATTTTTTCTGCTAAACATTGTTGGGTGTAACTTTCTTTCAAGTTATCTAATTCTAACGTGGATGGAATATGCAGGTTATTCATTTTGAAATGCCAAACAGTTCTGAGTTTTTCGTTCATAGATCGGGTCGTACTGGCCGAGCTGGAAACAAGGGAACTGCGATTCTTATGTTCAATGAAAGCCAGCGGCGTACAGTCAGATCAATGGAACGAGAACTTGGATTCAAATTTGAAGAGGTATGCAATAGTCTGCCAGTGTGTGATTCACTCTGTTTTTATCCATTGTTAATATTGAAGTTATCCTTCTATTTTTTTAGTTACTTTATAATCTAGTAAGAAATATATCCAATGACATTCTGCAATCTGTTAATTAAGTTCAGGAATTGTAACCATTGTTGACTTTGATATGGTATATATGAAGTTATGAACGCAGCCTACAGTTTTTGAGTATGAGATGTTGTATTGCTACTTAGTTCATACATACAATGATTTAGTGAACATAATTACAGCTACAGACTTATAGCAGATTATGTCTAATTAATTTTAATTTCACTATTTTAGATCACACTCAGGCTTATTAGACATAATACATATATGCTGTAAATATTGTTTTGAGAAGAAGGCTATAAAATTTATAGTTTACTTCATCGATATGGGTTTACCGAAATAATAATATATAAAGTTAAATCCATGCACATGCCCAAAATTGCACCCTGAAATTATTTGTTGTGCTATGATTTGAAGCACTGGCAGCTGCTTACACCTTCTAGTGCAAATAGTAGGCTCTCGACCTTGAATGCAGCTCCTGCAAGTTAACAGTGCTATGCTTCATAAGCATATGCTTGTTCTGGGTTTACATCTGATTTTGTTCTTAAAAGAAATTGAAGGCCTCTGTATCCAAATACCGCATGTATTATTAAAAAAAAGCAAGATACTCGGTGGTATACGTGGCTGAGATGTCTGGCGTGCTATGTTAGCCGGGTACTTCTATAATGAAGCCGTACCCATACAGGACACTTTCCTGACACTTTCCGTACCCAAACTTCATGGACACTTCTTGAATATATGCATGCATTTATTACAACATGTACTCAATTATACGATATATGTGTTAATTTAAAACACTTGTCAAACACTTCTTCGATGTATAGCTTACACTTTACATCCGTTTCTTGAAACTAGTTAGATATGGGTCGGGTTCGTTTCAGTCCATACCCAAGTTCAAAACTATATAGTTAAAGAGTCGCTTGGATGTCTAGTAAAAAAAAGAGTAGTTTCCAATTTATGATAATCAATATGATAAAAGAAACTTAAAAATGTGATCGAATTTTAATTCTAATGACACATGAAGCGAAAAAAATGATCTCATGTACATTATTAATTCAACACACACACACACACACACACACACACACACACATATATATATATATATATATATATATATATATATATATATATATATATATTAAATCTTTCATGGTACTGTTTGTATTTAACAGCTCCGTGGAATTACCAGCAGTGTTGGTATGGGAAGAGAAGTAGAAAGCTTTTATGAGTCAGATGATGATCTGGATAGTCGAAAAATTGACCGCCCTGACTACAGTAAGAACCGTCAATATGGAAACATGAACAACTTCAGAAGCAACTATGGAAGATCTCGAGGATCTAATGCATCGAAGTACTCAGAGAGTAGCTTTAGAGGAAAGAACTACTCATCAAGCAATTCTGAGCCCAGGAATGGCCGTCAAAGTCAAAGTTATGGTCAGGCCAGAACCCAGTTGGGCAAGTATGGTGATTATGAGCAGACTGACTCTCGATGGTCTTCAAGATTTGGTGCAGGGGAAAGATCAAGTGCCTCTGACAGGATGAATGGTAACAGATCAAGTACCTCTGACTCTCGATGGTCTTCAAGATTTGGTGCAGGGGAAAGATCAAGTGCCTCTGACAGGATGAATGGTAACAGATCAAGTGCCTCTGACAGGATGAATGGTAACAGATCAAGTACCTCTGACTCTCGATGGTCTTCAAGATTTGGTGCAGGGGAAAGATCAAGTGCCTCTGACAGGATGAATGGTAACAGATCAAGTACCTCTGACTCTCGATGGTCTTCAAGATTTGGTGCAGGGGAAAGATCAAGTGCCTCTGACAGGATGAATGGTAACAGATCAAGTGCCTCTGACAGGATGAATGGTAACAGATCAAGTGCCTCTGACAGGATGAATGGTAACAGATCAAGTACCTCTGACTCTCGATGGTCTTCAAGATTTGGTGCAGGGGAAAGATCAAGTGCCTCTGACAGGATGAATGGTAACAGATCAAGTACCTCTGACTCTCGATGGTCTTCAAGATTTGGTGCAGGGGAAAGATCAAGTGCCTCTGACAGGATGAATGGTAACAGATCAAGTACCTCTGACTCTCGATGGTCTTCAAGATTTGGTGCAGGGGAAAGATCAAGTGCCTCTGACAGGATGAATGGTAACAGATCAAGTGCCTCTGACAGGATGAATGGTAACAGATCAAGTGCCTCTGACAGGATGAATGGTAACAGATCAAGTACCTCTGACTCTCGATGGTCTTCAAGATTTGGTGCAGGGGAAAGATCAAGTGCCTCTGACAGGATGAATGGTAACAGATCAAGTGCCTCTGACAGGATGAATGGTAACAGATCAAGTGCCTCTGACAGGATGAATGGTAACAGATCAAGTGCCTCTGACAGGATGAATGGTAACAGATCAAGTACCTCTGACTCTCGATGGTCTTCAAGATTTGGTGCAGGGGAAAGATCAAGTGCCTCTGACAGGATGAATGGTAACAGATCAAGTGCCTCTGACAGGATGAATGGTAACAGATCAAGTGCCTCTGACAGGATGAATGGTAACAGATCAAGTGCCTCTGACAGGATGAATGGTAACAGATCAAGTGCCTCTGACAGGATGAATGGTAACAGATCAAGTGCCTCTGACAGGATGAATGGTAACAGATCAAGTACCTCTGACTCTCGATGGTCTTCAAGATTTGGTGCAGGGGAAAGATCAAGTGCCTCTGACAGGATGAATGGTAACAGATCAAGTACCTCTGACTCTCGATGGTCTTCAAGATTTGGTGCAGGGGAAAGATCAAGTGCCTCTGACAGGATGAATGGTAACAGATCAAGTGCCTCTGACAGGGCGTATGGTAACAGAAGCTTTCAGTTTTAGTGCTCGCACTCCGCTTCCATGCAACTTAGCTGGCGTGTCTTCGGCCATGAGCTAGCTTTGTGGCAGTTGGATATGGAGATGATGGTATTTAATTTTAATGATGCAAATTATTAGGATTTAGAGTTCAATTAGAGGAGATATTTTTAAAACAATCCAATTTGAACATTTAATTATAAAAATCGACCATCTTTTAATTTAATTACCATTTTGACCAATTTTGTCCACATTGGCCAAAAGTTGGTTGATTTTGAAAATCGGAATTTTTGTAACTACCCGGGATTGGCAATCCGGTAGGTAACAACTTTTTTTTTAAATTGTGCTGGTAGTTAAACAACTTAATGTTAAACATTATAGGGGTCTGGTTAATTATTAGACGGAAAAAAATAAGTGGATTTTAGGAAAAAATGAGAAAAGAAAAGGAAAAAAATCTGAATTTTCATAGCAGATAGTTATGATTTGAGTAGATTGCCGAACAAAGTACAACGGTAGTTTCTAATTACATATAGTTTTAATTTAATTTTTAATTATGAATGAATAATGTCATTTGATTAGATTAGTTAGAATTTTGGATTATTATGAATTATTAGGATAGGTTTAATTATGGGAGTTACGATTTGATTGTAAGCACCTCAAATCTTTTCTTTACTATACAAAATAGATGCGTAATATCCAGGGATGTATTACCGATTAATTCGCGATTAAATAGGTAACTACCCGGGATTGGCAATCCTGGTAGTTGCCAAAATAAAAAATTTCAGAATCGACCAATTTCTGGTTTATGTGGTCAAAATAGGTCGAAAATGGTAAATAAATAAAAAAATTTCAATTTCTATAATTAAATATTAAAATTGAGCAAGGCTCCTATAAACTTAAGTGTATAGGGAATAGTCATACATCAACTTTTCTATCCATTGATGTTGTCCTGGGATCCGTGAAAGATATAAAGCCCACTTTGAGATTTGTGCATCTCTTGATTTCACGGATCCCAAGGCAACATAATACAAAGTTGGTGACTATTCTATCAACTTAAGTTTATAGAGCATTGCTCTATTAAAATTAGTTGTTTTTAAAAATTTGTCCTCAATTAAACTTGAATTCAGAACTTGAGATTATATCATGTCATGTCTTATCCCCTCCCTCCCTCTCTAAGTATGCCCAAGCGCGTGCGACAAGCTTCTTATATCAACACATGTTTTTGAGTAAAATATTGGTCACAAACTTAAGTGATGGATACTGATTAAAATTTTTAAAATATTTTTGAATATATATTAAATCTTTCATGGTACTGTTTGTATTTAACAGCTCCGTGGAATTACCAGCAGTGTTGGTATGGGAAGAGAAGTAGAAAGCTTTTATGAGTCAGATGATGATCTGGATAGTCGAAAAATTGACCGCCCTGACTACAGTAAGAACCGTCAATATGGAAACATGAACAACTTCAGAAGCAACTATGGAAGATCTCGAGGATCTAATGCATCGAAGTACTCAGAGAGTAGCTTTAGAGGAAAGAACTACTCATCAAGCAATTCTGAGCCCAGGAATGGCCGTCAAAGTCAAAGTTATGGTCAGGCCAGAACCCAGTTGGGCAAGTATGGTGATTATGAGCAGACTGACTCTCGATGGCCTTCAAGATTCGGTGCACGAGAAAGATCAAGTGCCTCTGACAGGATGAATGGTAACAGATCAAGTACCTCTGACTCTCGATGGTCTTCAAGTTTCGGTGCACGAGAAAGATCAAGTGCCTCTGACAGGATGAATGGTAACAGATCAAGTGCCTCTGACTCGCGATGGTCTTCAAGATTTGGTGCAGGGGAAAGATCAAGTGCCTCTGACAGGACGTATGGTAACAGAACAAGGCAGAGGGGAACGAGGCAACGATCCACTTCCCAGAGCGATGATTTTGATTTTGATGGCTTGCTTGACTTGTTTAAGGATAATTAAGATTAAAGGAGACACAACAGGACTCAGTTTGCATTTTTTGGGATGGTCTAATTGCAGGTATGATCCCAAGAGAGTCAAGTAGGAAGATAGTGATAGTTGAATGTGTTTTTAACAATTGCACTACTAACTTGAAATGATGTTCAAACTTCTGCTAGATCTTGTTAATTTGTGAAGAAGTGGATTAGGAGCGCTTCCACGTTCTCAAAGATTGAGATTTGGAAATATAGGCCATTCTGATCTACAGTTGATCTTCATCGAGTATATCTTATGGATGCTTGATCAGAGAGTGGCATGCACTGAGGTTTACCGATTTGAGTGTTTCTATTTGCAGTTGTTTACTGCAAGCCCATGAAACTGGGCATGTAGCATATACTGTAGAACTTTATTCCTTATTCTGTGTAATTTTTATATATAGATTTCGATAATTCTACTCTAGCAGCGTTCAGTGTGATTTATATCAATCTTGCAAAGTGTAAGCAGAATTCTTGAAGCTGGCCAAGAAAAGAGAGCATAAGCTTTTTGTGGGTTTTCCCCCTCTCTTCAAAATCATGCAGAATATAAGATGGCAAGGACATCTAGTTACTGAACTTACCTTGAGAGAAGCCAAGAAAAGAGAGAACATAAGCTTTGTGCGGGGGGTTATTTTTTTCCCTCTCTTCAAAATCATGCAGAATATAAAGATGGCAAGGACGTCTAGTTACTGAACTTACCTTGAGAGAACTGATAAGAAGGAGGGTTCTTATTGGCAGCTCATGCGAAAAGGAAGGGCCTTCGTTTGATTTTGGCTTTTCTATCAGCGTGTGTTCATCTTTCTATATACAACATAATTAATAATGACTTCTTTTACTTGGATAGTTACCTATAATAATTTTCTTCACAATAAACTTTCATTGTATTATCTATACTACTTATGAAAGAGAATATTCATGTCAACTTTTCATTTCCTTTTACGCCCTCTCAAAATTTGATAACTTGCAATTATACTATTAATTGTGATTAAATTAAATTAAGCGTTAACTAATTATCCAAAATATCTTATTAATTATGGACCTCCTCACTTTCCCACATATTTAGGCATTCACTAAAATGTAATTAATATAAATATTGTTATGAACCTATTTATGGATGTCCATAAACTCATGAATTTACTTCTCCCCATTTGACTTTTAGTGTTATTTCTAAAGTCTTATAACTCATATATGTATATATAGTTGTAATGCATGAAGCAAAAAGAATAAGTGAAAAGAAAAGTTCTCTAGCTCTCTAAATTCTCTAATCTTAAGGAATAAATCGTTAGTTTTACAAAGTATTTCACAACACGTTATCAAAGATTGAGATTTGGAAATATAGGCCATTCTGATCTACAGTTGATCTTCATCGAGTATATCTTATGGATGCTTGATCAGAGAGTGGCATGCACTGAGGTTTACCGATTTGAGTGTTTCTATTTGCAGTTGTTTACTGCAAGCCCATGAAACTGGGCATGTAGCATATACTGTAGAACTTTATTCCTTATTCTGTGTAATTTTTATATATAGATTTCGATAATTCTACTCTAGCAGCGTTCAGTGTGATTTATATCAATCTTGCAAAGTGTAAGCAGAATTCTTGAAGCTGGCCAAGAAAAGAGAGAACATAAGCTTTGTGCGGGGGTTATTTTTCCCTCTCTTCAAAATCATGCAGAATATAAGATGGCAAGGACATCTAGTTACTGAACTTACCTTGAGAGAAGCCAAGAAAAGAGAGAACATAAGCTTTGTGCGGGGGTTATTTTTCCCTCTCTTCAAAATCATGCAGAATATAAAGATGGCAAGGACGTCTAGTTACTGAACTTACCTTGAGAGAACTGATAAGAAGGAGGGTTCTTATTGGCAGCTCATGCGAAAAGGAAGGGCCTTCGTTTGATTTTGGCTTCATTGCAGCAGCTAATTCTATCAGCGTGTGTTCATCTTTCTATATACAACATAATTAATAATGACTTCTTTTACTTGGATAGTTACCTATAATAATTTTCTTCACAATAAACTTTCATTGTATTATCTATACTACTTATGAAAGAGAATATTCATGTCAACTTTTCATTTCCTTTTCTCCCTCTCAAAATTTGATAACTTGCAATTATACTATTAATTGTGATTAAATTAAATTAAGCGTTAACTAATTATCCAAAATATCTTATTAATTATGGACCTCCTCACTTTCCCACATATTTAGGCATTCACTAAAATGTAATTAATATAAATATTGTTATGAACCTATTTATGGATGTCCATAAACTCATGAATTTACTTCTCCCCATTTGACTTTTAGTGTTATTTCTAAAGTCTTATAACTCATATATGTATATATAGTTGTAATGCATGAAGCAAAAAGAATAAGTGAAAAGAAAAGTTCTCTAGCTCTCTAAATTCTCTAATCTTAAGGAATAAATCGTTAGTTTTACAAAGTATTTCACAACACGTTATCAAGACGATAGTACCTTTCTCGAGCTTTATCATCCGGTTGAAGGTATATTTTCTTTACTATTCTTTATATGTACATACACACATATATTTACACAATGAACTTTATCATACTAACATCCTCTTATTATGTATTGTGACTTTAATTTATGTGTATATGGTTTTATTAGAGATAATATATTATCTACATGTTTAAATATTATTTATCCTAATTCATAACTAGTCCATATTTTATTGTTTGTATCTTTTATTTGAATTTGATCATTATTTTCCACATATTCTATCTTGATGTAGAAAGCATAACATATACATGCATGGATTGGAAAATCTTTAAGAATTCATACCTTACAAAATAGTATATGCTCAGTTTTATTCTTAATATTTATTGTTTATGCTTTTAGCAATATCTTACATTACCATCATTATGTTTTAATGCATTAATATTATGTGTTTTATTAGACCTTGTTTAACGAGGATATTTATTTCCACAATCAAAAGAATTCAATTTGAATTCCACCTTTCCGTAGGGAATTTTCAACAATTTGTAATATATGTTTTCATATTTATTCGGACATCTTAAGAAGTAATGAGTTTGTTTAATAAAATGCTTATTGTTTTCTTCTAAGAAATAATTATTATAGTTTACTACTAATAATATTTATAACTTGATTAAGTCAAATGAATTATTGAAATTGATGAAGCTTAGATAGACATGACAAATTTTAAGCATACATGATATGTTATTTATTCATACTCCATTCCCTGAAGTGAATGTGACTAACGGATAAAGTCGTGGTCATGGTTATAGACACGGCTGAGGTAACTATCATGGTCATGGTGGTCATAATAACAACTCTTTCACTCACAAGAATAAATCTTACCACCAGAAGTGGGACAATATTAAAGAGAATGGTAAAAGTGGACAAAACAAGTATTCAATGAGTTTAGAAAATATATGTTATCGTTGCGACATGAAAGGTCATTGGTCACGTACTTATCGTACACAAAAATATCTTGTTGAGCTATATCAAGCATCCCAGAAGGAAAAGGGAAAAGATGTAGAAGCAAATTTTGCCTACCAAAATGAAGATTTTGACCATGACGATCCTGTTGATATAACACATCTGGATGTAGCTGATTTCTTTGAAAACCCATAACGTCGAATTGATCATTAATTGGTGACGGGAATGTCCAAAATAACTAAAGTTATTCTCCAGTATATTTATTTACTATATGATTTCTTATGAGTTTAATATGAAACTTTAACTATACTAATATTCTATGTTGATTGACAATATTTCTTATAATATATTTTACCTTCGTTTAATGAAGAAAAATATGGATATTTCTGAGTCTTCAATTGGATTCAAGATCAATCATAAAGATATGTATCTCGCAGATAGTGCAACAATGCACACCATACTTAAAGATAAGAAATATTTTTCTCATTTGACAATGGGAGAGGCGGATGTTAATACAATATCCGGAAGTACAAAACTAATTGAAGGCTCTGGAAGAGCTATTTTACTATTCCCTAAAGGAACAAAGTTTATTATAGATAACACATTATTCTCTAGCAAGTCTCAAAGAAATTTATTAATCTTTAAAGAAATTCGCCGAAATGGATATCATATTGAGATAGTAAATGCGAATAATGTCGAATATCTCTATATTACAACTAATATTTCGGGTAAGAAATGTGTATTAGAAAAACTACCCGCATTTTCTTCTGGCTTGTACTACACAAATATCAGTACAGTTGAAGCATATGCTATGATGAACCAGAAGTTCACTGATCCAAATACTTTTATTATTTGGCATGACCGATTGGGGCATCCCGGATTAATAATGATGTGAAAAATAATTGAGAATTCACATGGGTACCCATTAAAAAATCAGAAGATTTTTCAATCTAATGAATTCTCATGTGCTGCTTGTTCTCAAGGTAAATTAATTACTAGGCCATCACCAACTAAAGTTGGGATTGAATCTCCTGCATTTCTGGAATGTATTCAAGGTGATATATGTGGACCTATTCATCCACCATGTGGATCATTTCAATATTTTATGGTGCTTATTGATGTATATACAAGATGGTCACAAGTATGTTTACTATCAACTCACAACCTAGTGTTTACGAGATTGCTTGCTCAAATAATTAGATTAAGAGCACAATTTCCAGAATATGCAATTAAGACAATTCATCTTGATAATGCTGGAGAATTTATATCTCATGCTTTTAATGACTATTGCATGTCAATTGGAATAACTGTTGAACATCCTGTAGCATATGTTCATACACAAAATGGTCTAGCAGAATCATTGATAAAATATCTGTAAATAATTGCTAGACCATTACTCATGAGAACAAAACTCCCAATTTCGGTCAGGGAACATGCTATTTTACATGCAGCAACACTTATACGTATCAGACCTACAAGTTATCATAAGTTCTCCCCCTTACAACTGGCTTATGGTCAGGAGCCAAATATTTCCCATCTAAGAATTTTTAGATGTGTGATATATGTTCCAATTGCTCCACCACAACGCACTAAGATGAGACCACAAAGGAGGTTGGGAATATATGTTGACTCCCCTTCTATAATTAAATACATTGAACCAATGATCGGGGATGTTTTTATGGCGAGGTTTGCCAATTGTCATTTTGAAGAGATAAAATTTCCAACATTAGGTGGGAGAAAATAAGCAGCTGGTGAAAGAAATTACAAGGAATAAGTCATCATTAAATCATCTTGATCCTCACACAAAACAATGTGAACTAGAAGTTCAAAAGATGATTCATGTACAAAATATAGCAAATAAACTACCAGACGCATTTGCTGACCCAAAAAGAATGATAAAGTCACATTTACCTGCTGCAAATGCTACAATTCGGATTGACGTCCCAACAGGACAATCCGTTAATATTATAAGCAATGAGTCTAGAGTACACATAAAGCGTGGTACACCAATCGGTTCCAAAGATAAAAATCCTTGAAAAAAAGGAGCAAATACTCAAGATAGCCCCATTAAAGAAGAAAGAACTCCAAAAGAGAACCAAGACATATATAAAACTCTAGAAGAGAACCATGACATAAGTAATCATAAAACTCCAGAAGAAGTTCAGGTACCTGAAATTAGTGAAGATGAAGAGATCTCAATAAGTTATTTCACAACTGGAGGAAAATGGAACCGAAAAGAAATAGTTGTTGACAACACATTTGCATATAATGTAGTGCTCAATATTATAAAAAATAGCGCGGATATGAACCAAAATCCATCGAAAAATGTCGACGTAGGAATTATTGGCCAAAATGGAAAGAAGCAATTCAAACAGAATTAGACTCACTTTAAAACATGAGGTTTTTGGACCAGTAGTCCTAACACCTGAAGATGTAAAACCAGTTGAGTACAAATGGGTACTTGTGCGAAAAAGAAATGAGAAGTCGTGAGGTATAGAGCACAGCTTGTCGCACAAGAATTTTCCCAAAGACCTGGAGTCAATTATGAGGAGACATATTCTCCCATGGTGGATACAATTACATTTCGATATCTGATTCGTCGAGCAATAAATGAAAGACTTGATATGCGTCTAATGGATGTAGTTATAGCCTACTTATATGGCTCTCTTGATAACGTTATCTATATGAAAATTCTTGAAGGATTTAAGATGCCAGAAGCATGTAATTTAAATTCCCGAGAAAATTATTCAATCAAATTATAAAGTTCTTTATACGAATTAATGCAATCTGGACGTACGTGGTATAACCGTCTTAGTGAATATTTGCTGAAAGAAGGTTATAAGAATGATATAATCTGCCCATGTGTTTTCATAAAGAAATCTGGATCTGAATTTGTTATAATTGCAGTATATGTTTATGACTTGAATATTTAGAACTCCTGAAGAGCTTCCAAAGACAATAGAATATTAAAGAAAGAATTTGAGATGAAAGACCTTGGAAAAATAAAATTTTGTTTCGGCTTACAGATCGATAATTTAGTAAATGGAATTCTTATTCATCAATTAAATTATATAAAAAGGGTCCTGAAGCTATTTTATATGGATAAAGCACATCCATTGAGTACCCCAATGGTTTTCTGGTCACTTGATGTGAATAAGGACCCTTTCCGACCTCGAGAGGATAACGAAGAACTTCTTGGTCCAGAAGTACCATATCTTAGTGTAATAGGTGCACTAATATATCTTGCTAATAATCTTACTAACAATACACGACCAGATATAGCAGTCTCTATAAAGTTGTTAGCAAGGTATAGTTCTTATCCAAATCGAAGACATTGGAACGATGTTAAGCATATATTTTGATATCTTCGAGGAACAATTAAAATGAGATTGTTTTATTTAAAAGAATCTAGAGCACAACTAATTGGTTATATAGATGCAGGGTATTTATCTGATCCACACAAAGCTCGATCCCAAACAATATATTTATTTACGTATGGTGATACAGCTATATCATGGCGATCTACAAA
This sequence comes from Asparagus setaceus, assembly GCA_012295165.1. NCBI lineage: Eukaryota > Viridiplantae > Streptophyta > Magnoliopsida > Asparagales > Asparagaceae > Asparagus > Asparagus setaceus. The sequence continues at coordinate 34,644,990 of CM022702.1, forward strand.
ATAGACTATTGCTGCTACTTCTTCAAATCATGCAGAATTAACAGCAATTCATGAGGCGAGTCGAGAATGTGTTTGGCTAAGGCCAATGACTCAACACATCTAAGGGACATGTGGCTTGTCTTTCAAGAAAGAAACTCCAACAACATTGTATGAAGATAATGCTGCATGCATAGCATAGCTAAAATGAGGATTCATCAAAGGAGGCAGGACAAAATATATTTCACAAAAGTTCTTTTCACGCATGATCTTAAAAAGAACGGTGATATTGATGTTCAACAAATCCATTCAAGCGATAATCTTGTGGATCTATTCGCCAAGGCATTATCGACTTCAATGTTTGAGAAGCTGTTGCATAAGATCAGGATTCTGGAGAATTTATTATCTCATGCTTTTATTGACTATTGCATGTCAATTGGAATAACTGTTGAACATCATTTAGCACATGTTCATACACAAAATGGTCTACCAGAATCATTGATAAAATATCTGCAATTAATTGTTAGACCATTACTCATGAGAACAAAACTCTCCATTTTGGTCTTGGGACATGCTATTTTACATGCAGTAACACTTGTACGCATTAGACCTACAAGCTATCATAAGTTCTCTCCCTTACAACTGGCTTATGGTCAGGAGCCAAATATTTTCTATCTAAGAATTTTTGGATGTGCGATATATGTTCCAATTGCTCCACCACAACGCACTAAGATGGGACCTCAAAGGAGGTTGGGAATATATGTTGGATATGATTCTCCTTCTATAATTAAATACATTGAACCAATGACCGGGGATGTTTTTATGGCGTGGTTTGCCAATTGTCATTTTGATGAGATAAAATTTCCAACATTAGGTGGGAGAAAATAAGTAGCTGGTGAAAGAAATTACATAGAATACATCATTATTAAATCATATTGATCCTCGCACAAAACAATGTGAACTAGAAGTTCAAAAGATGATTCATGTGGAAAATATAGCAAATCAATTGGCGGACACATTCTTGACCCAAAAGAATGACAAAGTCACATATACCAGCAAATGCTCCAATTCGAATTGACGTCCCAACAGGACAATCCGTTAATATTATAAGTAATGCGTCTAGAGTACACATAAAGCGTGGTACACCAATTGGTTTCAAAGATAAAATCCTTGAAAAAAGGAGCAAATACTCAAGATAGCCCCACTAAAGAAGAAAGAACTCCAGAAGAGAACCAAGACATATATAAAACTCTAGAAGAGAACCATGACATAACTAATCATAAAACTCCAGAAGAAGTTTAGGTTTCTGAAATTAGTGAAGATGAAGAGACCTCAATAAGTTATTTCACAACTGGAGGAAAATGGAACCGAAAAGAAATAGTTGTTGGCAACACATTTGCATATAGTGTAACACTCAATATTAAGAAAGATAGCGAGGATATTGAACCAAAATCTGTCGAAGAATGTCGACGTTGGAATGATTGGCCAAAATATAAAGAAGCAATTCAAACAGAATTAGACTCAATTTTAAAACGTGAGGTTTTTGGACCAATACTCCTAACACCTGAAGATGTAAAACCAGTTGGGTACAAATGGGTACTTGTGCAAAAAGAAATGAAAAAATAAAGTCGTGAGGTATAAAGCCGCGACTTGTCGCACAAGAATTTTCCCAAAGACACGGAGTCGATTATGAGGAGACATATTTTCCGTGGTGGATGCAATTACATTTCGATATCGATTAGTCTAGCAATAAATGAAACACTTGATATCGTCTAATGGATGTAGTTATAGCCTATTTATATGGCTCTCTTGATAGCGTTATCTATATGAAAATCCTAAAGGATTTAAGATGCGAAGCATGTAATTTAAATTCGAGAAAATTATTCAATCAAATTATAAAGTTCTTTATACGAATTAATGCAATCCGGACGTATGTGGTGTAATCGTCTTAGTGAATATTTCTTTGAAAGAAGGTTATAAGAATGATATAATCGCCCATGTGTTTTCATAAAGAAATATGGATATGAATTTGTTATAATTGAAGTATATGTTGGCGACTTGAATATTTAGAACTCCTGAAGAGCTTCCAAAGACAGTAGAATTTTTAAAGAAAGAATTGGAGATGAATGACCATGCAAAAATAAAGTTTTGTCTCGGCTTGCAGATCAATAATTTAGTAAATGGAGTTCTTATTCATTAATCAAATTATATAAAAAGGGTCCTGAAGCGAATTTTTATGGATAAAACACATCTATTGAGTATCCAAATGGTTATGTGGTCACTTGATGTGAATAAGGACCCTTTCCGAACTCGAGAGGATAACGAAGAACTTCTTGGTCTAGAAGTACCATATCTTAGTGTAATAGGTGCACTAATGTATCTTGCTAATAATTTTGCTAACAATACACGACCAGATATAGCAGTCTCTGTAAAGTTGTTAGCAAGGTATAGTTCTTATCCAACTCAAAGACATGGGAACAGAGTTAAGCACATATTTTGATATCTTCGAGGAACAATTGAAATGAGAATGTTTTAGTCAAAAGAATCTAGAGCACAACTAATTGGTTATGCAGATGCAGGGTATTTATCTGATCCACACAAAGCTCAATCCCAAACAGGATATTTATTTACGTATGGTGATACAGCTATATCATGGCGATCTACAAAACAGACTATTGTAGCTACTTCTTTAAATCATGCAGAATTAATAGCAATTCATGAGGCGAGACAAGAATGTGTTTGGCTAAGGTCAATGACTCAACACATCCAAGGGACATGTGGCTTGTCTTTCAAAAAAAAAACTCCAACAACACTATATGAAGATAATGCTGCATGCATAGCACAGCTAAATGGAGGATTCATCAAAGGAGACAGGACAAAACATATTTCACCAAAGTTTTTTTTCACGCATGATCTTCAAAAGAACGGTGATATTGATGTTCAACAAATCCGTTCAAGTGATAATCTTGCAGATCTATTCACCAAGGCATTACCGACTTCAACGTTTGAGAAGGTGTTGCATAAGATCGGGATTCTGGAGAACTTATATCTCATGCTTTTATTGACTATTGCATGTCAATTGGAATAACTATTGAATATCTTGTAGCACATGTTCATACACAAAATGGTCTAGCAGAATCATTGATAAAACATCTGCAATTAATTGTTAGACCATTACTTATGAGAACAAAACTCCCCATTTTGGTATGGGGACATGCTATTTTATATGCAGTAACACTTGTACGCATCAGACCTACAAGCTATCATAAGTTGTCCCCCTTACACTGGCTTATGGTCCGTAGCCAAATATTTCCCATCTAAGAAATTTTGGATGTGCGATATATGTTCCAATTGCTCCACCACAACGCACTAAGATGAGACCTCAAAGGAGGTTGGGAATATATGTTGGATATGATTCCCCTTCTATAATTAAATACATTGAACCAATGACCGGAGATGTTTTTATGGCGGTTCGCTGATTGTCATTTTGATGAGATAAAATTTCCAACATTAGGGAGAGAAAATAAGTAGCTGGTGAAAGAAATTACATGGAATACATTATCATTAAATCATCTTGATCCTCGTACAAAATAATGTGAACTAGAAGTTCAAAAGATGATTCATGTGGAAAATATAGCAAATCAATTGCCAGACACATTTACTGACCCAAAAAGAATGACAAAGTCACATATACCAGCTGCAAATGCTCCAATTCGAATTGACGTCCCAACAGGACAATCCGTTAATATTATAAGCAATGCGTCTAGGGTACACATGGGCGTGGTACACCAATCAGTTCCAAAAATAAAAATCTTAGAAAAAAGGAGCAAATACTCAAGATAGCCCCACTAAAGAAGAAAGAACTCCAGAAGAGAACCAAGACATATATAAAACTCTAGAAGAGAACCATGACATAACTAATCATAAAACTCCAGAAGAAGTTCAGGTACCTGTATTTAGTGAAGATGAAGAGACCTCAATAAGTTATTTCACAACTGGAGGAAAATGAAACCGAAAAGAAATAGTTGTTGGCAACACATTTGCATATAGTGTAACACTCAATATTAAGAAAGATAGCGAGGATATTGAACCAAAATCTGTCGAAGAATGTCGACGTTGGAATGATTGGCCAAAATATAAAGAAGCAATTCAAACAGAATTAGACTCAATTTTAAAACGTGAGGTTTTTGGACCAATACTCCTAACACCTGAAGATGTAAAACCAGTTGGGTACAAATGGGTATTTGTGCAAAAAAGAAATGAAAAAAAATAAAGTCGTGAGGTATAAAGCACGACTTGTCGCACAATAATTTTCCCAAAGACCTGGAGTCGATTATGAGGAGACATATTTTCCCGTGGTGGATGCAATTACATTTCGATATCTGATTAGTCTAGCAATAAATGAAACACTTGATATGCGTCTAATGGATGTAGTTATAGCCTATTTATATGGCTCTCTTGATAGCGTTATCTATATGAAAATCCCTAAAGGATTTAAGATGCCAGAAGCATGTAATTTAAAATTTTGAGAAAATTATTCAATTAAATTACAAAGATCTTTATACGGATTAATGCAATCCGGACGTATGTGGTGTAATCGTCTTAGTGAATATTTGTTGAAAGAAGGTTATAAGAATGATATAATCTGCCCATGTGTTTTCATAAAGAAATATGGATATGAATTTGTTATAATTGAAGTATATGTTGACGACTTGAATATTATTGGAACTTCTGAATAGCTTCCAAAGACAGTAGAATATTTAAAAAAAGAATTTGAGATGAAAGACCTTGGAAAAATAAAGTTTTGTCTCGACTTGCAGATCGATAATTTAGTAAATGGAATTCTTATTCATCAATCAAACTATATAAAAAGGGTCTTGAAGCGATTTTATATGGATAAAGCACATCCATTGAGTACCCTAATGGTTATCTGGTCACTTGATGTGAATAAGGACCCTTTCCGACCTCGAGAGGATAACAAAAAACTTATTGGTCTAGAAGTACTATATCTTAGTGTAATATGTGCACTAATGTATCTTGCTAATAATCTTGCTAACAATACACGTCCAGATATAGCAGTCTCTGTAAAGTTGTTAGCAAGGTATAGTTCTTATCCAAATCGAAGACATTGGAATGGAGAAGCACATATTTCGATATCTTCGAGGAACAATTGAAATGAGAATGTTTTAGTCAAAAGAATCTAGGGCACAACTAATTGGTTATGCAGATGCAGGGTATTTATCTGATCCACACAAAGCTCGATCTCAAATAGGATATTTATTTACGTATGGCGATACATCTATATCATGGCGATCTACAAAATAGACTATTGCTGCTACTTCTTCAAATCATGCAGAATTAATAGCAATTCATGAGGCGAGTCGAGAATATGTTTGGCTAAGGTCAATGACTCAACACATCCAAGGGACATGTGGTTTGTCTTTCAAGAAAGAAACTCCAACAACACTGTATGAAGATAATGTTGCATGCATAGCACGGCTAAAAGGAGGATTCATCAAAGGAGATAGGACAAAACATATCTCAGCAAAGTTCTTTTTCACGCATGATCTTCAAAAGAACGGTGATATTGATTTTCAACAAATCCGCTCAAGTGATAATCTTGCGGATCTATTCAACAAGGCATTACCGACTTTAATGTTTGAGAAGCTGTTGCATAAGATCGGGATGCGGCAATTAAGAGATCTCAAATGATATTTTTAAAAGGGGAGTTTATATAAGGAATTATGCACTCTTTTTTCTTTACTAGGATTTTTTCCCACTGGGTTTTTTGCTTGTAAGGTTTTAACGAGGCATATTCATTGTATAATGGACATCCAAGGGGGAGTGTTATGAACCTATTTGTGGATGTCCATGAACTCATGAATTTACTTCTTGCCATTTGACTTTTAGCGTTATTTCTAAAGTCTTATAACTCATATATGTATATATAGTTGTAATGCACGAAGCAAAAAAGAATAAGTGAAAAAAAAGTTCTTTAGTCAGAACACAGTGAATTTTCGATCATTATTTTCTAATATTGCTTTTCTAATATTAAATATTATTTTTCTAGTATTATTTTCCTAATATTTTTCGATCATTATCTTCTAATATTGCTTTTCTAATATTAAATATTATTTTCTAATATTTGAAAGTTAAATATTATTTTTCTAGTGTTTAAATATTAAATGTTATTTTTGGTATTTAAATATTAAATATTATTTTTAGTATTTAAGAATTAAATATTATTTTCTAAAAGTATTCTTAATGTTTTCTCAAATTTTCGTGATTCTCTACTAATTCAAAATAGAGTTTTATATTTATGCTTATGATTTAGCTACATTATAAATTTAATAATTTGATTGAATAGTTCGGTCATAATTTTGATTATTGATATTGTTCGTGATTTTGGAAACTGAACTTGGTATTTGGTGCGTAGAAATATATATATATATATATATATATATATGTGTGTAATAATTTTATTAATATCAATTTTGTTTAATTATCATAATAATAATAAATCCCTATTTTATGTGTTGTACTATACCCCTCAATCTAACCCTAACCCTATGTATATATATAGTATATATTTATTTTTTAAAACCCAAAACCAAACCCGTACTCTCTCTCCTCTCTCTCTCTCTCTCTCTCTCTCTCTCTCTCTCTCTCTCTCTCTCTCTCTCTCTCTCTCTCTCTCTCTCTCTCTCTCTCTCTCTCTCTCTCTCTCTCTCTCTCTCTCTCTCTCTCTCTCTCTCTCTCTCTCTCTCTCTCTCTCTCTCTCTCTCTCTCTCTCTCTCTCTCTCTCTCTCTCTCTCTCTCTCTCTCTCTCTCTCTCTCTCTCTCTCTCTCTCTCTCTCTCTCTCTCTCTCTCTCTCTCTCTCTCTCTCTCTCTCTCTCTCTCTCTCTCTCTCTCTCTCTCTCTCTCTCTCTCTCTCTCTCTCTCTCTCTCTCTCTCTCTCTCTCTCTCTCTCTCTCTCTCTCTCTCTCTCTCTCTCTCTCTCTCTCTCTCTCTCTCTCTCTCTCTCTCTCTCTCTCTCTCTCTCTCTCTCTCTCTCTCTCTCTCTCTCTCTCTCTCTCTCTCTCTCTCTCTCTCTCTCTCTCTCTCTCTCTCTCTCTCTCTCTCTCTCTCTCTCTCTCTCTCTCTCTCTCTCTCTCTCTCTCTCTCTCTCTCTCTCTCTCTCTCTCTCTCTCTCTCTCTCTCTCTCTCTCTCTCTCTCTCTCTCTCTCTCTCTCTCTCTCTCTCTCTCTCTCTCTCTCTCTCTCTCTCTCTCTCTCTCTCTCTCTCTCTCTCTCTCTCTCTCTCTCTCTCTCTCTCTCTCTCTCTCTCTCTCTCTCTCTCTCTCTCTCTCTCTCTCTCTCTCTCTCTCTCTCTCTCTCTCTCTCTCTCTCTCTCTCTCTCTCTCTCTCTCTCTCTCTCTCTCTCTCTCTCTCTCTCTCTCTCTCTCTCTCTCTCTCTCTCTCTCTCTCTCTCTCTCTCTCTCTCTCTCTCTCTCTCTCTCTCTCTCTCTCTCTCTCTCTCTCTCTCTCTCTCTCTCTCTCTCTCTCTCTCTCTCTCTCTCTCTCTCTCTCTCTCTCTCTCTCTCTCTCTCTCTCTCTCTCTCTCTCTCTCTCTCTCTCTCTCTCTCTCTCTCTCTCTCTCTCTCTCTCTCTCTCTCTCTCTCTCTCTCTCTCTCTCTCTCTCTCTCTCTCTCTCTCTCTCTCTCTCTCTCTCTCTCTCTCTCTCTCTCTCTCTCTCTCTCTCTCTCTCTCTCTCTCTCTCTCTCTCTCTCTCTCTCTCTCTCTCTCTCTCTCTCTCTCTCTCTCTCTCTCTCTCTCTCTCTCTCTCTCTCTCTCTCTCTCTCTCTCTCTCTCTCTCTCTCTCTCTCTCTCTCTCTCTCTCTCTCTCTCTCTCTCTCTCTCTCTCTCTCTCTCTCTCTCTCTCTCTCTCTCTCTCTCTCTCTCTCTCTCTCTCTCTCTCTCTCTCTCTCTCTCTCTCTCTCTCTCTCTCTCTCTCTCTCTCTCTCTCTCTCTCTCTCTCTCTCTCTCTCTCTCTCTCTCTCTCTCTCTCTCTCTCTCTCTCTCTCTCTCTCTCTCTCTCTCTCTCTCTCTCTCTCTCTCTCTCTCTCTCTCTCTCTCTCTCTCTCTCTCTCTCTCTCTCTCTCTCTCTCTCTCTCTCTCTCTCTCTCTCTCTCTCTCTCTCTCTCTCTCTCTCTCTCTCTCTCTCTCTCTCTCTCTCTCTCTCTCTCTCTCTCTCTCTCTCTCTCTCTCTCTCTCTCTCTCTCTCTCTCTCTCTCTCTCTCTCTCTCTCTCTCTCTCTCTCTCTCTCTCTCTCTCTCTCTCTCTCTCTCTCTCTCTCTCTCTCTCTCTCTCTCTCTCTCTCTCTCTCTCTCTCTTTAAAGAAATTATTTGGTGAAAATAATTTACTTTGAATAAAAAGTATTTTTAAGTAATTGTTATGATTTAAAGGAATTATTTGGGAGAAAAAGGATTTTTGAAATATTTTAAGAGGTTTTCTTTGAAAAAGAAAAGAAATAGAGGTGTTTTATGAAAAAGAAATAGTTATCGTTCATAAATAATATTAAAGAGAAAAAGTATATTTTTAATTGAAATATTGGATAAATATGTAGAATTAGTTTAAAGGATTTTCATGGGAATTTATGTTGAAAACTACGTCATTTCATGTGGTTAACTTCTCTTATTTCACATTTTCATATTGTACCGTTGTTGATAGTTATTCCGTTCTTGTTCATGATACGACGCGAACGGTAGAAATTGCACATGTGATATGTTAATTGTATTTATTCCACAGTCTTGTTGTGTCGAGCGTAATAGTTCATGACTTAGGGACTTGGTTAGTCATGAACATGACCTAGTGACATGTGTGTGTTGACCATGCTTAGGAGGTGAACCCGTGTTTGATATCGGCATCGTTGACTTGATTTACGAGGCCGTGGGATGGGAAAGTCTTGGTTCATGTATTCGGATGTGGCGTTTATGTATCTTCGGACCGTGCCAAGTGACCTTGTTTCCGCGCGGGGCTGGTTTGTTGGGCGTGAATCGTTTATGCGTGGCGGTGTACTTTGTATTCACGAGTCTGCTTGTGTCGGGACAAGCGGAACGATTAGCGTGTAGTCCTTTGACCGTTCGTTGTTCAGCGGTATTGGATGCGCGTAGAGGATAATGAACCGTCGGTTATCCGATTAATATGAACCTTGACTTTAAATGAGGCGTGGATGCGAGACTATGAGAATGGTTAGTTACAGATTCTTGTTGTTTGGAATGCGAGTTTTACGGTTGTTTATATGGTCGACTCTAGTTGTATGCATGCATCACTTCACACTATTACATTCGTTCGCATTTTCGATTATTGCATTCATTTGCATTATTATTATTATCTTGTCATTGCTTGTGGGATCTTGCAGGTGTGTTATACCGCGGCGTACTCCATTCTCTTGGTGTCGTCGGATATAGATAATGGACGGGTTGATATGGAGATGCACTTGGTAGGAGTTTTCTCGTGAGGAGAACCTCGGGCGGCGGAGTAGATCGAGTTGAAGCTTAGTTTCTTTTGTTTTCGATAGTTGATGAACTTTAGACTTCCTTGACATTTTCATTTTAATTTAGTTGATATTTGTTTTATGACTCTCTAGTTCTTTAGCCACATGTATTGTTTGGACATGTGGACTCTTTTATAGTCTTGGATATTATTTTATTTGGTGATATGTACTCTTACATTGCGGATTATTATTTATTCTTCTTGTGATTGGGATGCGTGGCGTGATATATTTTTATGATTACTTGGCTTGGCGTATTAGATTGAGAAGAAATATTTTTATTATTAGTATTTCTCCTCAACCTAATACGTGGCGTATTCACGATGCACTTAAATTTATTTTGGGAGCGGGGTGTGACATTAGCTCTCAAAGAAAAAGTATTTTATAAAATGACTATAAATAATTTATTAAATAGTATATTATTAAATTGTTAAATCCCAATTTATAAATTATAATAAAATACTATTATAAATAAAATAATACACTATTAAACATCTAAAAAATAGTATAAAATACTATTATAATAAATAATTGTTAATCATAACAAAATAGTATAAAATAATCAGTGTAATAAAGTATTTTATAAAATGACTATAAATAATTTATTAAATAGTATATTATTAAATTGTTAAATCCCAATTTATAAATTATAATAAAATACTATTATAAATAAAATAATACACTATTAAACATCTAAAAAATATTATTGAATAAATAATACAGTAAAATTGTGTAAATATTAATAGTAAAATAATATAATTATTTTAATATTATAACCTAACTAGGAATTACACTTTTATTTAATACATTATAGTGAATAATAGTATTATAATACGATAAATAAATATTAGAAATAAGAATCATTATAAATAGCATATAATTTATTATAACTATTCTATGTTATAGTTAAAAATATAATTATATATTATAATATTAAATAATTATTTATTTTGTTATAAATATATAAATAAATTATGTTTAAATTATAATAAGTATCCAAAATATAAAAATTACTCATAAAATTCTTTATACACAACTTTTTTATTAATATAAGAATTTATATTATTACAAAAGTCACTTCACAATTTTGCACTCAAAGAAAAAGATTTCAAAACAAAAATATGATTTATGAAAGTTGAAAGTATGGGGAAAAACTATGATTTACTTACAGACTCCTGTCGTTAATTACTAGAATTTCAGGAAGCTATACTTGAAACATAACTAGAATTTACTTACAGGCTCCCGTCGTTACTAGAATTTCTGGAAGCTATACTTGAAACATAACTAGAATAATGTCTTCGTCCAGTACTTCCAAAGGACTCTAAATTGTCATTTCACTTCTTTAGGCTCCCATTCGTTCTATGTACTAAGCTTACTCCAGTTTTATAGCTCATCATTTAAGATCATGCATACGGTTCAGATATGGCTTGGATATCATATCCGTATCCGCTAACCAATTATGGATCTGATTACAAATATGTCTCAATAAGAAAAATTATATTCATATCCGCTAATATTGGATATGGATATGGATGTATCTGTGATTATATAAGCGGATATACATGTGGATACAAAGCGGATATGAAAACTAGATAATATTGAAAAATATATATAGTTCATTTGATATAAGATAGTTCATTAATATGTTAGTTATATCTCAAAAGCTAAGATTAAGTATCTTGATCATAAAAATTAACCTCAAATACATTAATCTAAGGATTAAAATTGTTGCAACAATATGACAAATATATTTTTGGATGTTCCGGATATGGATCTGGACATTTCACTACATAACCATATTCGTATCCATATTCTATCAGTTATAGTTTTTAGTAACCATATTTGTATCCTAATTGATATGGATATTTTCTTGGATACATATATTTTTGTGCGCCCCTAGTTTTAAATCGTGAAAACAACCTCCTATAAAAAACACAAGGTAAGACCGCATACAGTAGACCCAAAGTGGTCTAATTCTTCATATAATATGAGTCTATCCGTGTTTTTTGTGCCAAACAAGGATATTTGGAAGTTCCAAACTGTTCCCCCAAAATGAGACATGTGGTTTTTAACGCCCTAGCATCTTAATAAGATTCCTATTCTTCTTAATATACTTCATATTGTTTAAAATAAAAATGAACAAAATGACTAACACCCCTTTAAAGTATTGTTGTACTCCCAACTTACCCTTTAACGTATCAATTTCCTTATTTTTATGCTTATGCTATGTTTCTTTGCCCAATGCTGTTTTTTGAGAAACAACCATAAAATAATTAACGAAGAGTACCGTGGCATATCATTTTAAAGGATTTTCTACTGAAATTTACAAACAACTCAAAAATGATTTCAAAATTACAAAAGGCGCCCCAAAAATTAGAAATTATAAAAACCACCGAAAATTTACGAACCTTGAAAAAAGTCCAAAATTTACAAAAGACACATTAAAAATTCAAAATTATGAAAATCACACGAAAATTAAAAAATTATAGTAGCCCCCGAGCATCACGAAAATGCGAGAAGACCACGAAAAATTAAAAAATTACAAAAAAACAACACGAAAATTAAAAACCCTAAAATTCCAAAATTTGCAAACGGCCCCCTAAAAATTTTAGTGGGCTGTAAGTAATTTTTGGAATTTTCAAGGTGTTTTTTTCTAATTTCAAAATTTTCAGGGTATTTTTTCTCCTAATATTTACTTTTCAACGTCCATTTGAAATTTTGGATTTTGGAGGACTATTTGTAAGTTTAGGATATGGCGGTGTTTTTGTAATTCTTAGATTTTATTGGGGTTTGTTTGCAACTTTTAAAATTTTTAATGGTCTTATGTAATTTTCATATTTTCATGGAGCTATTTATAATTTTCTAAAATTGTATCTTTCTTTATAATTTTTGAATTTTGTTTCAAGGTGTTTTTTTAATTTCAAACTTTTTACGGAATTATTTGAAAGTTTTGAAATTTCCATTATATATTTCACAAATGGATGGAATTGGGCAAACAAACATAATATTAGTAGGAAAATAGGCAAATTGGTAGTTAATACTGGCAAATTAAGAGTTTAATGATAGGAGAATACATTGGGTGTTTGGGAGGGCTTATTTTAGAAATTTATAAGTCATGTTGACTTTTGATGACTTTGGGTTTTAAGATAAAATTCTTACTAAAGTTGTATGGGTAGAATGGTCATTAACTTGGTCAAACATAGCTTATTTCTATGAGATTATAAGCTAGTTTTTCAAAAGTTGGGGAATCTCAACTTTTTCAAAATGGAACTTCTAGACTAGATTATTGGTGATTGCCAAACAATTAGATATGAAAAATCTAGCTTAAAAGCTAGTTTGGCAAAAAAAAAAGCTCTCAAACAGTAAGCTTTTCGAAATGATCTTATATTATGGTGTACTTTAGAGCAAAACCAAATGACCTTAAGCACACCAGAGGATGCCACATCAGCTTTCTCCTTCACAAAAGAAAAAAACACGTGGACAATGGATATACTAAGTTCGAAGGGAGGTGAGCAATAGCCGCACAGGTAGGAGCACTCTTTAGCAATATCCAAGGTAAGGGGATTCTAGCGTCATCTCCTAAAAGGAAGGTTGCTCGAGATCAGCATAAAGGCATCATTATCAGTAAGATTTTCAAAGATTCTGTTGATGCTATGGATCACACAGTCAATTAATTGTAGTTTGTCAGGTGATTAGGGTCCTCTAACTCCTCCACATATCTGGTTCTAAAGCCCTCTGATCTGTGCTGCACATGTCACAAATCGTTAGAGGTTGGGGTTGGATCCCGGTGGTTCCTCTGACGATCAAGTTAGTGGATAATCTTGAGTGGGGAAATAAAAATTGGGCGAGAGTTCTAAAATGTAGGTTCAGTTGCATACCGTATTGATAAGTTTTCCTATTTATAAAAGTAGCGGAGGGTAGTTTGGTAACTTTGGTGAATGATAGCTGACGGTTGAGTCAGCCCTTGCTTTATAGGTGTCGGTCGGCGAGTGGGTGAGGATCACTTTGATCAGGCATGGGTCGGCGGGTGAGTCAAACTCGCCTTTATACGTGTTGCCAGTTGAGCGGATGGGGTGGGTAATGCGTATTTAATGCAAAGTGGCGAGGGAGCATGAGTGCGGCGTGTCTTAAAGATATTTGAACATAGAGAATTGATGGCTCTGATCTCGTATTCAATGTGACGGTGACTCATGGCTAGTGGGAGGCTCGAGACATGTCATCGTCTTCCTATCCTAGGTGGCATGTTGAGTAGTCCCACCTTTTGAGTCGGACTCGCAAGATGTCGGCCGGCCAGCCAAGTGGGTCGCTCATGGAGTCGGTGTATTCAAAGAGGTCAACTTGTACCGCCCTTTGAGTCGGCCTCACAAGATGTCGGCAGGGGAGATGGCTGAGTGGGTTGCTTGTCGAGTCGGCCTAGTGAGAATACCGATATGATGACATGTATCACCTGTTGAGTCGGCCTCGCAAGATGTCGGCAGGGGAGATGGCCGAGTGGGTTGCTTGTCGAATCGGCCTAGCGAGAATGCCGATATGATGACATGTACCACCTTTTGATTCGGCATCACAAGATTTCGGCCACTTGAGTCATCCGAACTGTTGGTTTGGTTCCTCTTGAAGTAGGTTAACTAGATTATGTCTCTAATACGAGATACTTATCTGCTACTAAGCATAGATTAATATTCAAATAATTGAAGTGTTATAACAGATGGCCCTTTAAGCTGAGGTGAAGCAGGCAGTGCGATGAAACTGGCTATAGTTGTTTGGCGTGGGGCGTATTAATGAGGGGAATGTGGGTAGTCCTTCTGAAGCGATGTGGTTGACGTCAGCACCTTACTTTTGGCTGCTGACACTTCGTGTTTCGTACCTGGTTGCGGGCCGGTTAAGGCAGAGGTGCTTCAGATTTTGGAATTAATCTGGGCCGCTGATTTCGAACCGACTCGGACGTTGTGATTTTGACAGCTGTAGGGCATGGATGCCTATATAATAGGATCATGGTGGGGATGATGGAGACTGTTGTCTCTACAAAATTCTTTCGCCTTCTTCAAAACTCAAATCAACTCTCTTACTCGGTGATTCTTGATTAGAATTAATGGATGCTCCTTTTCGGTGCTAGGCAAGAGTTATTGGCGGAGATTTACTCTAAGGTGACGCTGGCGCAACTGAGGACTCTTCATAACAGGGTCGATATCCCTCGTGCCTACATATTATCGGCGCCGGCGAGGTCTCAGGCGATCTTCGACCATGTAGAGGGTCGGAACCCACTATACATCAAGCACATGGAGTATAGTCTGCGCCTACTATTGCATCCCTTCATCGATTATGTCTGCACGGCATTGGGGGTCTCACCTATGCAACTGAAGCCGAATGCCATCGCGGCCCTCGTGGGCTTAGTGGTTATTTGCTACTGGTTGGGGATCTAGCCATCCTTGAATGTGCTGAGCCACTCGGTCATCGTTAAGATGAATCAGAAAGAGGCCCATTGCCATTTCCAAATGGTGGGACGTTTCAAGATTGTCACTGACCTTCCCGACTCAAATAAAGATTGGAAGGAGAAATTTGTTTGGGTGGAAGGAGATGGCTTGGAGCTAGGGTGTTCTAATTAGCTGGAAGTGTTAAGAGAGGGTCTGTCGGTGAAGGAGCTGTCGCGTGATGAGAAGGAGGCCCTGGATCAAATCAAATCATTTGCCGGCTCTCGAAAGATGGAGCACCTGTTCGACAATTCCGTCTTACGGGTGGTGGGCGTCTCGGCCGTGGCTCCTTCAGCCAAAGACGAGGAGAGGGCCACCAAAATGATGATCCTTGAATCGGCGGAGCAGCTGAGGCATCGAGTGCCTCACTGTTGAATCGGAGGGCTCGTCGGTGAGGCTGGCTAAGCGTCCTCATCAAGATTTGGCACCTGCGGGAGCGGCAGAAGCTCAGCCTCCAATGGCTGTAGCTTTGACCCAGCCGACCGGACGAGCATCCTCGACCGCTCCGGTCGAGAGAAAGAGGAAACTCAAGAAGGTGGGAAGCCGAGGACCTGGGAGAGCTACCGAGGTCCGAAGGGCCGATATCATCCACTTGGACGAGGGGTCGTTGGGACAAGAAGAGGCAGCGCCCGGCGACTCTGACGAGTTGAAGTTCGGTAGGGACATTCCGGTGGAGACAAGCACTCCACGAAGGGGTACGAAGGTATCGGATGCTCCAGCTGAGCCGACTAGGCGTCAGGGGAAGGATCCGGTTACCGAGGGGGAGCCTGCCGATGAGGATTTAAGCTGGCCTTTCCCTCATCGTATTGATGAAATCGACATGCCAACCTGGGATAGGTTGAGGGCGTTGCTGATAGGGACGGCCAAGACCAGTCCTTGATATCAGAGGGAGCCGAGCGAGGAGAACAGGCATGAGCTAGGCTAACATCTTGACCCGAGGGCTCCGGTCCTTGAGTCTCGTGTTGCCCAGTCCAAGCGGATGGCGTTACGGTGATAGGGAGATCTTGGAAGAGGTTCCCAACATTGGCCTTCATCTAATCTTTGGAGCTATTTGATCCGTGGGACTTTGGTGGAGCGAGGAGATATTCACCGCATGGAGCACGTTCGGAGGTCTATGCCAAACTCTAGAAGGCGGCGACAAGTCAAGAGAAGGCCGGCCCGACCTTGAAGAGGCCCTCAAGGCTGTTGGCCAAGAGAAAGCTGAGCAGCTGGCGTCATGAGATGGAGATAAAGGAGAAGATATCGAGGACACAGAAAGCGGATGCCCAAAGTCCGCCGAGGTCGCCGGGCTCAAGCGAGAGCATCTTGAAACCACAAGAAAGCGGCGATGGGCCGAGATGCTCGGGGAGAGGGATCATGTCTTGGCTAGCCGGTTGGCAGGTTGCCGGCATGAGAAGGACCTACTGGAGGAAGAGCATGTGGCTAGGATTAAACTCGGGAGGAGGCTTCGGCCTGAGTCTCAGTCTTGGCCCAAAGTCGAATCGACTTCTTGGAGTCCTGATTTTCACATTTTAATTATAATTTTATACCCTCATTATCTATTTTATATGAATAAAGATATCACTAATAATTGTTTTTTGCAGGTTAATGAAGAAAATATGAATAGAAGCCCAAATGACTCAACTCTCCTATTTTCTACCAATTTTTGAAGCCCAAATACGAAGACAAGAGAAGACCCAAGACTACTCAAGAGCCCATGTGAAATTCGTGAAGAAAAATCAGCCAAAAATCGAGTTGGTTGCAAACCAATCGGTCGACAATCGTGCATAACCGATTGGCGGCAGACAATAACGATGATTTGCACAAGAATTTGATCAATGGCTGAAAATTAATCCTTGGAGCCCAAGTTTGATCCTATGGTCTTCATCCACTGCGTAGGGCTATAAATAGGGGTAGAGGGGGAGAGGTTTGAGTGTGAAAAATTTTATAAAAATTCTATTTGAAGAGGAGGGTTACTCTTAATTGAGAAGACCTTCCAAATTTATAACTTTTAGTTGCAATTAATAAAAGATTTTTTTCACCTCTTCAAAATTTTCTTTCTTCTCTTTATTTGATCATGAAGATGAAGATGAGATGAAGATGAAGATTTAGATGAAGATTTACCTTCATCAAGAGGCCAAAACCCTCTTGGAATGTAGGTCTTCTCTTTTATCTTTTCAATTTCTTGTATACCTTCTTTTCTTTTTCTTTTGGTAATTTAGATTTATTTTAATGCATTTAATTTCATGTCTTTAATTTCTTGCATTACTTTCTTGCAATTTGTAGTATAGATTTATTTTCATGTCAATAATCTAGATTTACTTTTATGGTCTTTTTCTTTTTATAATTTAGAATTATTTTTATGTTCATAGTTAGATTTTACTTCTTTGTTCTTATTTTTCCTTTTTGTAATTAGTTTCTCTTTCATTCTCTCTTGTTTCTATTTTTCTTTTAATTCAATAATGTGGAACTAAAATCTTGTAGGAATTTTAGAATTGTATGAAACTAGTATTAATCTCATTTATAATTTGTGGATTATTCTCTTGAGCTTAAAATGATCATGTTTAGGATAATCAACTAGAGAACTAATTGGTAGAAGAAAAATTTGATAATCTATGCTTATCTTAAATGGTTTGACAGGTTATGCTTATGAATTCTAGAATTATTATTTAGTTGTTGTTCTTTTCATGAGTATTAATTTTACTTGGATGATAATTTGATAGGTTATGCTTTCCTTAAGTGGTTTGATAGTTTATACTTAATAAATCTAAAGTAAAATGTGATAATAAGATAATAGTTCATATTTTAATAAGTGAGATAAACTAGTGGATTCAATTCTAGATTCCTTTTATCTTTAATTGAATCCTCCATTTTTCCTTCTTGATTTTTTATCTTCTTTCTTGCTTTTCATTTGTTTGTTTATTTTCCTTTATTCTTGATTCTTGATTTCATTGATTTTTACTTCTCTCTCAATCTCATATTCCCTCCATGTGCATATAATCTCAAACCTAGTTTTGTTATTATGTGTATATAACTACAACCACATTCTCAACTTCATTTTCTCCTCTTTTGCACATAATTGCATTCACTCTTCTAATCTCTCCACATCCACATTCACATTATTTACCACTCCTAATTGTCACACACACAACATAAGAACCGAATTTGAATAACACCTACAAACATCTTCCTCGTGGGATCGATAACTTTTTATACTATAACTTGATGGTTGTATACTTGCAACTTTAGGATTACACACATCTATTTTCTTATCAAGTTTTTGGCGCCGTTGTTGGGGAACGGTGTTTATAAGTAGGATTTTTTTATTTATTTTGGTCCTTTAATTTGTTTATTTTCTTGTGAAGGAACTTGGAGTTTGAAGATTAAAGGTTAAAAATTGAAGATTGAAGAATTGCCTCCAAAGAGGCTTGGATGCTTTTGCGTGGGTAACTCCTCATTCTAGTATTTTCAATTCCATCCTTTAATTAGTTTCTCACAATTAGAGACAATTAGGATCTAAAAAAAAATATTTTTTACTTTTGTCAACCATAATAAAAATTCACCCTTCACTTTGACATTTGCTAACAAGATAATAAATTCAAACAAGAGCTCTCTTTCTCACATTTGTTTGATTGTTGACCATAATAAAAAAAAGATTTTTATTTTTGCATCCTTTTATAGTTACTTTTAATTTCTAGGGTTGCATTGCATATAATAGTAGGAATTCACCAAAGTGATTTGCGCATCTTGATTTGACACTCACTTGAAAATATTCTTAAGGGCAAAACCCATTAATCAAGATAAGGTGAGGGATTTCATCACCCTTTCCTTAGCCCACAAATCACTAATTCCTCACTACACAAACCCAAGCCTTCTTAAAACTCATTAGACATTGGCCCCTAAGGATTTGAGCTCATTAAGGAATAAGAAATCTTTAAGTGAACCGGTTCAAGTTTACTTGAATTAGTTGGTGTCTAAGGCAAGGTTTAGGGGTTGCGTAAAGCGCTCCGCAAGGAACGAGGTACTTAATTGATCTTTGATTTCCCTCTAGTACTATCCTTACGGCTAGCCGTAGGAGTAAACTTTGATCTTTTCACTAAAGAAGTTCTTGGTTAGGAGCTGGTCTAGTTGAGTTTAGACTTAACCCTAGAGTTTAAAGTGATTGATACAAGTGATTGCAATGATTTATTTTAGTTAGGTTTTTCCTTTATCTTATTCCTTTTCTCATCATCTTTTTAGTCTTTTAGTTTTCTTTTTCTTTAATAAAACAAACCAACTAGTGTTTTCCTTAAAATTAACAAAAAAGAGAATTGATTTTGGTGTATGCAAGTTTGGATTAGGGATAATACCAATCGCTTAATCAGTTTCGAACTAATTTTTGAAGAAATGGCTAATCTTAATCCACCCATTCTTCAAGATGTGTGTTATCCAACTAGGAATGCAATCCCTTCTTGCATTAAGCTCCCGATATCAATGGAACTAATTTTGAGCTTAGACCGCATTTCATAAACATGCTTCCAAAATTCTTAGGAGTAGAATATGAAGACGCATATATTTTTATCTCTGAATTTGAAGAAGTTTGCCTGATGATTAAACTGAAGGACTTATCTGAGGATGCGATCAAGCTTCGATTTATTCCTTTTGCTCTTAAGGACAAAGCCAAGAAATGGCTGTATATCTTACCCACAGATTCTATCTCAACTTGGGGTGAATTTGTCACCATTTTTCTGAAATTTTTTTTCCCTATCCACAAAACAGTTAAGCTTAGAAACAGCATCATGAATTTTAAAATTGTCCCAAGAGAGCTATTTTGGAAGTATTTGAATAAATTTAAGGATCTTTTCATCCAATGTCCTCACCATGGTCTAGAGAAATGGCGACTATTCCAAATTATCTATGAAGGATTGGATTATTCTTCAAAAACTTCCTTAGAATCTATGTGTCAAGGGAATTTCATGAAGAAAAATGCCGATGAAGCTTGGAATTTCTTAGAAAGTTTATCCGAAAAAACCATGTAGTGGGAACACTGTGATGATAGAATTTCATCAGTTTCCCAATCCAAACCTAGTGGTCTTTCCTTAGAGTCAAACATAGCCTCTGAAGCAAAGATGGCTACAAAACCTGCGTAGGTTAGAAGCCTTGGAAATCAAAGACCGATCTCCATCGCAAATCAATCAAGTTTCTGCCCCAGGTTGTCATAACTGTCTTTCTCCAGCCCATGTTTCAGAAGAATGTTCCCTCTTAGGAAACACTCAACCATTAGAACAGATGAACTCTGCATTCCAGCGTCCTAGAAATGATTTGTTTTCTCCAACCTACAATCCGGGATGGAGAAATCATCCTAATTTTGCATGGAACCACGGTAGCTACTCTGCAAATCAAAACATCACTCCCACTTCAAATCAACAATTTCCTAGGGGAAACATAATTCCATTCAACTCACCAAATAATTTCTCACAATCTAATCTGTCTTTTTCAAACCAACATCCTCCTCTTCATCAAACAGTAAATCCTCCGAGTTCTAATCATGACAAACGTCTTAGTGTTTTAGAAAAGGGTTTAGAGGCTATGATTAAAGCTTTTACACAAACCACCAACATGTTGACCCAATCATCCAACACTCTAAATTCCTTCATGCAAACAA
This sequence comes from Asparagus setaceus, assembly GCA_012295165.1. Lineage (NCBI taxonomy): Eukaryota > Viridiplantae > Streptophyta > Magnoliopsida > Asparagales > Asparagaceae > Asparagus > Asparagus setaceus. The sequence continues at coordinate 34,665,590 of CM022702.1, forward strand.
CCGGCCAAGTGCTCAACTCGAACACTCAAGCCATCGCTAGGTTAGAATCCAACTTGGGCAACTAGCCAATGCCACGAGTGAAAGAGAGAGGAAAATTTCCATGTCAACCTGTTGTCAACCCTAACAACACTGGATCAAATCCAAACCAATCATCTCAGGTAAATGCGGTTCATACGTTGCGATCTGGGAAACAAATAGATAACCAAGTCAGAATGCCTCCGGATCAAACTCCTTCTCCCATCCAACACAACCCTTCGGATAAAACAACCCCTTCTGATGACCAAGAAGCTGAAACCGAAATTGAGCCTAATCCAGAAAAATATGCACCTGTTGCTCCTTTTCCAGACAGACTCAAACCTAGGAAAAACTCTCCTCAAGTAGAGAAAATCCTAGAAACTTTCAAACAGGTCAAAATCAACATCCCTCTCTTAGATGCAATTGAACAAATCCCCTCTTATGCAAAATTCTTAAAAGATTTGTGCACTAAGAAAAGAACCACCAATGTCCCCAAGAAAGTCTTTTTAGCTGCCAATCTCAGTGACATGCTCTCAAAGTCTATGTCCCTGAAATATAAGAACCCCGGTTGTCCCACTATTCCATGTGTTTTAGGAAATACCGTCATTGATAAGGCACTACTAGACTTAGGAGCCAGTGTAAACCTTCTTCCCTTCTCAGTCTATCAACAGTTAGGTGTAGGAGAGCTTAAACTAACTAGATGTACCCTACAATTAGCCGATAGATCCGTGAAAATTTCCAAGGGAGAGGTAGAGGATGTTTTGATCAAGGTTGGAGAATTCATCTTTCCTGTTGATTTTATTGTCTTGGAAATGCATCCCGTTTCCAATCTCAAAGGTCAAATCCCAGTCATCCTAGGTAGATCGTTCTTAGCAACCTCAAATGCTTTGATCAATTGTAGAATTGGTCAAATAAAACTATCTTTTGGGAATATGACCGTTGATCTCAATATTTTCAACTTAGTAAAATAACCCAGTGATCCATCTGATCAACCCATAGAGGTAAACTTTATTCAGGGGATTTCCAGTGAGCAACAAGAGGGAGAGTGTGAGTCAGATCTCTATTTATCTGACTTACTTCTTGAGAGACTTCGATGATGAAATTAGGTTAGATCTCTTGGCGATCATGTATCGCAATTAGGCGGCAACGTGAACCCTTAGATATAGAGCCGAGTCTTAAGCCCATCCATTGAAGAACCCCCTAAGTTAGAGCTTAAACCTTTACCTGAAAATCTAGAGTATGCCTACATAGGGAAAAATGAGACTTTACCAGTCATCATTACTTCTGATTTGACACCCGGTCAAAAGGAAGCTCTCTTAGATGTTTTAAGAGAAAATAAGGAAGCCATCGGATGGACAATGGCTGATATCAAAGAAATTAGTCCAACCATTGTTCAATACCGAATCCATTTGATAGATGATGCCAAACCTACTAGAAATCCTCAACGTAGGTTAAACCCGGTAATGAAAGAAGCTGTTAGGAAAGACATTCTGAAATGTCTTGATAATGGGATCACTTATCCCATTTCAGATAGTTCTTGGATAAGTCCGGTTCAAGTAGTTCCAAAGAAATATGGGATCACCGTGATCCAAAACGATGCTAATGAGCTAATTCCCACTCGAATCCAAACTGGATGGCGAGTATGCATTGATTATAGGAAGCTCAACTTAGCCACCCGGAAAGACCACTTCCCACTTCCTTTCATAGATCAAATGTTAGAGCGCTTAGCAGGACATGAGTTCTATTGTTTCTTGGATGGGTATTCAGGATATAATCAGATTCCCATTGCTCGGAAGATCAGGAGAAAACCACCTTTACATGCCCATATGGAACCTTTGCCTATCGACGCATGCTTTTTGGTATGTTGCTTACGCGCATTCAACGGTGTATGATTAGTATTTTCTCGACATGGTAGAGCGATTCCTAGAGATCTTCATGGATGATTTTTCTATTTTCGGTGACTCATTCTCAGAATGTTTGCATCATCTTAAACTGGTCATGTCACGATGTAGGAGAAAAATCTAACTCTCAAGCGGGAGAAATGTCACTTCATGGTCAAACCGGCATTGTCTTAGGGCATGTAGTTTGAATAAGGGTATCAAAGTAGACAAGGCTAAGGTAGATCTCATTTCTAACCTTCCTCCTCCCAAGCGTCAAAGATGTTAGATTATTTTTAGCCATGCGGGTTTTATCGGCGTTTCATCAAAGATTTTAGCAAAATTGCTAGACCTTTGACCAATCTCTTAGCCAAGGAAACACCATTTGACTTCTCCCGAGTGCTTCAAAGCTTTTGAGTATCACGAAAAGGTGACCCACCCTATCATTCATCCACCGTGGACCTTACCCTTTGGCGATGTGTGATGCATTCGATTCATAATTGTTCTTTGTCTTAGGACAACGAATTGAAGGGAAACCACATGTGATCTACTATGCCAATAGGACTCTGAATGATGCTCAGCTAAATTACTCTGTCACAGAGAAGGAGTTTTTAGCTGTAGTCTTTGTCTTAGAAAAATTTAGGTCCTATCTCATCGGGTCTTTGACCAAAGTTTTCACGGATCATGCCGCACTTAAGTATCTTTTGACCAAGAAAGATGCCAAAGCACGGCTCATTAGATGGATCCTCCTACTTTAAGAGTTTGACATCCAAATTCTTGATAGAAAAGGAGAAGAAAACCCCGTAGCAGATCATCTTTCTAGACTTCCGAATTTACCAACATTAAATATCCCAATCAATGAGCATTTTCCAGACGAACAACTCCTACAAGCCCAATCTATTCCGTGGTTTGCTGATATTGTAAACTACTTAGTCATGACGAATCCTCTCATTGGTCTAAACAGGATAGATCCCGTTTTCTTTCCCAGGCAAAATACTTCTACTGGGATGATCCATATCTGTTCAAGTATTGTCCTGATCAGATCTTTAGGAGGTGCATTCCAAGTGAAGAAATTAGGAGTGTTCTGTCATTTTGTCACGAACAAGCTTGTGGGGGCCACTTTGGCCTGAGAAAAATAGCCGAAAAAATTCTCCAGTCCTGGCTATATTGGCCAACACTGTTCAAAGACTCTTATGAGTTTTGCAAAACCTGTAACCGTTGTCAACTCTTAGGAAAAATCACTAGAAGAAATATGATGCCCTTACAACCTGTTGATGTATATAATCACAGTCACTAACCTCGAGTGAGTTTAGCTTTTAAGAGAGCGGAGTCCGCCTTCTCTCCTAGTGCCAGTGGCTGATTCGTCAAGGATTAAGCCTCTGGCGAGAAAGAGGACGTGGAAGAGGCGGAGTTAGGATCTCGATGGTTCCTCAAGCGGTCAAGTTAGTAAAGAGGGAGATAATCTAATGGGCGAGAATTTACTCAAAAAGATCACTTACTTGGTTTCTTTGTTCACGTTGCTACTTATACTTAGGGTTGCGGGGTATTTTAGTCTTTCAGTGGCTAAGAAACCATTCTTTGAGTCAGCCCTCTCTTCCGTGTGAGCGGTGATTGGTGAGCATCTCTCATCTGCTCTGGTGGTGGCCTTTACAGTGTCAAGTGCGGGTAATTTGAGGGTTAGTGTGGTCTATTAGCCATTAATGGGATGGGATTGGCGGCGCTGTGGCTGCATGGGTCGAGGTGCCTTAAATACCGTGAGAGATGGGGAGTTCAGGTCGCCACAAGATTTAATGCGATGCCGATGGGCTCGAAAATCGTGATAACCGTCGTTTGAGTGGAGGAAGCCACGCAAGATGAGGTAGGTGGGAGCTGAGGTCGGGTGGCCGACTCGCTCGGCCTCTCGGGACGTTCTTCGAGGTAATCAACTGGAAGGGACACTCAGTATCGCTGCAAGAACTCCCCGAGGACGGGTGGCTAAGGAGAGGGTCTAAATTAGCCTCGCATCGTTGGGAAAGGCCGACAATTGGTAGGACGGGGCTATAATGGGTGACGGGTTGGGAGGACGACTAGCATCGTCTTTCGCGTCGTCCGAGCAGACTAGCGGTTGGAAGGTGATAGTCTCGCCTCGCCGTCCGATGGGACAAGCGGCGTGAAATGGCTCGGCAATTAATGTGAGCGGACGACCGCTACCGCCGGCCCCGCTGGAGAGAGTCGTTGATGGGCCGACACGCACCGCCGCTACGGGCTATGGTGATAGTCATTTATTGGACCATGGCGGGGTCGGTAAGTGTCGGCCGCCTTGTGGGTTGGGCGCGGAAGCTCGTGTATGTTTTCATTGACAGACAAGTGTTTATCCGTGTCAGTGCCCCTTTTTTCTCCTTAATCAGCGGTTAGTGGTTATGACCATAACAGCTTGGCCCTTCGCTGAGTCGGTTGGAAGCGAGTCCAAGTGAAATGAATACCGCAGCCTTTGGACAGAGAGGGTTCCGAGGGGTTCAACGTTTCATCGATGGGACGGGTCGATGTCACGGCGCCTCGGCCATTGGCGTTCAGCCCGGGTGCGAAGTGGGGCCCTCGGGAATAGGTAGGGTTGCCTCCGCGCTGCCGGGAGTGAGGTTTCAATCTTCTCCGTTGATCGCCAAAGGTGTGGCGTTAGTGGGTCCCACCATATAAATGCGGAGTGGTGAGTGGGGAAAAGGCATCCGCTTCCTCTTCAACCGCAAATTCAGCGATTCTCCGGGCGAGCAATAGACCGTATGGATTCCGATCGTCATAAGCGGCTTGATGAGTTCCGCTCAAGGTTACTCAGCGCATGAAGTCGCTGCACTGGTTCGACATTCAAGGGTTACAAGTTGGAGCTCGTGAAATCATCTCGGTGTCTGACCATGGTGAGCAGAGGGCTCCTCGTACCTCAAGCACTTGAGGCGGCTTCTTGCTACCACCGTGATCCCTTCTCGTAAAAGTGTTTGATGAGCTAGGCGATGAGGGAGGAGATTAGGTTGCCTTAGCGCTTCGTTCATTCTCTTTGTTTTGTTTTTGGCTGGAAAGTCCCCATGTATTTGTAATACATTTTACTTGCGAATGAAAATTTAGTTTGCGTTTTTCTACGCCGAACTCTCTTTTACGTGATGCCCTTTTTAGGCTTTGTGACAATAGCGACTTTGGCCTGGACGGCCGTCTAGGGTTTGTATGACAGGGCAAATGGGTCGGGCGATGATCATGGCCCGTCGGCTGATTGGTAATTTTATGTCTCATCGGTGGTCGAGCCTAGGTGAGTCGGGTCGACCATCGGGTGGTATGGTCGCGACGGCCGCGAGGGGCCACCCGCTGAGTGGGGCGCAGATGTCGCCGCGGCCGCCCTCAATTGTCGACTCTTAGGTTTCTCGAAGCGCGAGGTCTCGCTTAAAATAAAGAGGCTGCACATTTTCGGAAGGGGATTCTGTCTGATTCGAGGTGACGCCGAAGTTCCACATTTTAATTTCCTCTATTGGTCACGAGGAGGCTTAGCATTTATGGGCTTCAAGTATAAAGGGGGAGACAACTACTCGGTGTTCTCGTTAGGTTGGCGATTTTTGGCTCGATCGCCATTTGTAAGGTCTCAAGCTGGCCGTGATTTCGTCGAAGATGGTTGGGGCGTGGAGGTGGGTTCTCTCCCGAGTCCGCCATCTCCGGGGTTTCACCGAGAGTGCCGGCAGAGTCTGACCATCCGTGGAAGAAAGGGAAAACCCTTTGTTTGCACCCGTGATAGGGGCATCGCTCGGCCGCCCCCGGCTCGCCTGAGGAATAGTTGGAGCTACCGAAGTGTCCAAGAAGAGCCACTTTGTTTGCATCCATGGGTTCCGGGCTATTGTGCGATATGAAACCATGGGTTACGGGCTATTGTCGATATGGAACCATGGGTTACGGGCTATTGTGCGATATGAAACCATGGGTTACGGGCTATTGTCGATATGGAACCATGGGTTACGGGCTATTGTCGATATGGAACCATGGGTTCCGGGCTATTGTGCGATATGAAACCATGGGGTCAACGCTTGCACCCATGGCTCTTTCATTAACTTCGCGAATCGCTAGCGGCCTCCCTTCTCGCGGAGTATCGGCATGAGCCGAGGCAGCAGAGGGGACGCACAAAGAAAGAAAAAGGAAGTTGAAGAGTAGCGACTGGAACGTCTGTTTGGACTTGTGTGTTTTTTTTTTTTTTGACCATTGTAAATTTTTGCTTGGAATATCAATGAAAGATCGCATTTGAGCGATGGTGGTCGCCTATTCGACTCATTCTTGGCTCTTCTTTCCTCTTTTTTTTTTTGTGATCGGCAGCGCCTGTTAATTGGGAATTAGGGAGGCTTCTAGGGGACTTACAACGAGCATTGTTGACTCACCGAATACACTGCCCCCAAGCATGCAATGAGCATTACAAAGCAATCGTAACCAAGCCCATATGGGGCGGACTATGAACGAATATAAGTAGATTAAGCAAAGTGCGGCCCACAATGGGGCTAATGAACATTATAAATAGATCAGCAATTATTACAGTGGAACTTACAATGAACATTATAAATAGATCGAAAATGGGGCCCACATGGGGACTTACAATGAACATTATAAATAGATCGAAAATGAGTCGGCCCCTGTGGGGCTTACAATGAACATTATAAATAGATCGAAAATGAGTCGGCCCCTGTGGGGCTTACAATGAACATTATAAATAGATCGAAAATGAGTGCGGCCCAATAGGCGGCGACTCTTGAGAGAGGCGACGCGTGGAGTCGGTGCCTAGGGCTGGGGGCCTAGGTCTTTTCCGGCAGGGTCGATCTCTGTTTTAAGGCAAAGAGCAAGCCTGAGTCGGCTCCCGTGGGAGCGACGACTCCGTGGAGGGCGACCGCGTAGGTCGGGTGCCTAGGACTGGGGGCCTAGGTCTTTTTCGGCAGGGTCGATCTCTGTTTTAAGGCAAAGAGCAAGCCTGAGTCGGCTCCCGTGGGAGCGACGACTCCGTGGAGGGCGACCGCGTAGGTCGGGTGCCTAGGACTCGGGGCCTAGGTCTTTTCGGCGGTCGATCTTTGTTTTAAGGCAAAGAGCAAGCTGAGTCGGCTCCCGTGGGGCGGCGACTCCGTGGAAGGCGACAGCGTAGGTCGGGTGCCTAGGGCGGGGGCCTAGGTCTTTTCGGCGGTCGATCTTTGTTTTAAGGCAAAGAGCAAGCTGAGTCGGCTCCCGTGGGGCGGCGACTCCGTGGAAGGCGACAGCGTAGGTCGGGTGCCTAGGACCGGGGCCTAGGTCTTTTCGGCAGTCGATCTTTGTTTTAAGGCAAAGAGCAAGCTGAGTCGGCTCCCGTGGGGCGGCGACTCCGTGGAAGGCGACAGCGTAGGTCGGGTGCCTAGGGCGGGGGCCTAGGTCTTTGAGGGCGACCGCGTAGGTCGGGTGCCTAGGACCGGGGCCTAGGTCTTTCTCACACCGCCTCCTGGGTCAGCGGGCGAAGCAGTGGCTTTAGCTCGCCTATCGAGGAAGGATAACCGATTTTGCCGGGCTTAATGGCTCGCTTTTAGCTGAACGCAAGCAAGACCCACCCGCTCACCTGCTTTTGAAGAGTTCCTTGACTTCGGCTAAGCGAAGAAGAGTTCCTTGACTTCGGTTTAGCGAAGGGTTTCTTGACTCTACTTAGCGATGCATATGATCGACCGATCTCAATTTAAAATTGCCTTGATTCGCCAAATGCGGGTCGGTTTTCTAATTCGGTAGTGAGTCGGGGCTCCTCACGCGAGGGGTTGATCGGGTCATTGATTCTACCACCGGCCATTTTGACGCTACTTGCATAATTTATGACAAACAACAATAATTAGAGGCAAAGTCTTGAATTGTATTGGGAGAATGGCCGAATTCACAACACTAAATTATTGAAAAACTTCTGAGATGCTCTATGTTCGGGGATGTTGTAGGACTCGCTCTGGCTTCGAAGCCCAGATGTTCCCATGGTTCTTCAAGGGCGGTGTAGGGTCCCTCCCATTAGGCACCAACTTGCCGCTGGTGTCCTTGTCGAAGGCCGCCTTCCTCGGCACTAGGTGGCCGACTTGGAACCTCCTCGGTCTGGACTTTGTTGCTAGTAGTATCGGCGATCCGTTGTCGATTGATCACTTGTCTCATGAGCGGTCGGGTCCTGATCTCATCCACTGTGTCCACCAAGTCCATCGGAATTTACTTCCTCGTCGAAATGTTGGAGTCGGATGGTGGGCATGCCGACTCCACTGGGTTACCGCCCCGCCCGTAGTTAGCATGAATGGGGTTTCTCGGTTGAACTCTTGTGGGTTGTCTGTATGACCATAGGATGCTCTTCAGCTTCTTCAACCCATTGCCGATCGCTGGTCGAATCTCTTCTTCGAGCTTGAGGATGCATTTATTAGCGCTCGCCAAATTACAGCATTTGGGTGGGCTACCGGTTAACTTGAGCCTGATCCCCATTCTTTACAAAATCTTGAAATCCCCTCACAATAACCGGGTGCCGCTTGGTGATGAATGAGCGGGACGCCAACCGACATACGATCGACTTCCAAGCAAAGCGGTGAAGTTGCTCTCCCAATCTTAAAGGCTCGGCTTCAATCCATTTGGTGAAGTAGTCGATGGCGCACTATCGTGAACTTGCGTACTCGGCAAGGGGAGCGCCCGCGATATCCAAATTCCTCATCATGCAAAGGAAGGGGTGAAGATAGAAGTCAGCTCGGGCTGCATGCTGGGAATCTACGCAAAGAGTTGACACTTCTTGCACTTGGAGGCAGTCATGGGAGTCGGCCACAATGGTCGGCCAGTATCCCTCGGCGTGATGATCTTCGGGCAGAGTTCTCACCGATGGTTGCCGCAGTGCCTTCATGGATTTCCTTCAAAACATAATCAGCTTCGGCTTGTCGAAGGCACCGAAGATAGGCCCCACCAGCTAACTAGAAGGACGCCCCAGAGCTGGCCGCCAACCATGAGGTAGCGGCGGGAGGCTCTCTGTAAACTTTGCTTTCGGGCTGGTAGGTAAAGAGCCGGCCACCAAGAACTGGATGATAGGGTCTATCCAACAGATTCATGGGGAGTATCGCTTGCATGACGCCCGAGGGGTCCGCGATGCCGGATGCGAAAGTGTCGGCGAGGATGGGTCCGAGCCGCTCAAGGAGCCGGTTGATGCGAAGCTGACAAGGCGCCGGCCGCGCTAAGCGGGCGCCGGTGGACTTGGACAATTTTGAAGTTGGCGTAAGCGGGCAATGTGTCCTTGACAATCTCCGTGTACCGAGCCATCCTCTTATCCTTGGCAGCCGATTTGCCGCTAACTTGATGAACCACCAGCTTGAGAGTCCGCCAACACACCGCCCCCTACTTGGCCGCTGGCTTACCCGCAGCCGGCGATGAGGGCTTTCAGATTCGCCTCATTGTTCGAGTAGCGGGAACTTGAAGGCGATGGACCGCCTGCGGATCGCTCCTTCGTGGCTACGCAGACACACCGCCCCGGCCCCCTATTTCATTTGAGGATCCATCCACTTTCAATTCCCACCAAGAGGCGACTTCAAGGAGCCATCTCCTGCTCTGACATAGAGGTGTCGCTGTTGTCTCGCCCCTTTGGGGCGCCGAAAGGTGGGACAACAGATCATCCGTTCGCCATCCGGCGGTGGATTCTATGAGGAAGTCGGCCAATGCTTGTGCCTTTATGGTGGTCCGGCTCGAATCGCGACGCCATATTCACGAATTGATCACCACGCCGACCATTCTCCAGATGTGGTGGGGCTCCCTAGGGATTTCTTCATTGGGAGGCTCGGGTCCGCACACGATAGGGTGTGCTTGAAAGTAGGGACAAGTCCACGGCAAGTGATGAGGGCTAAGGATGCTTTCCACTGTGGGTAGTTTAGTTCCCCTGCTCTTAAGATCCGGTGACATAATAGGCCGGCTACGGATGTGGTCTTCCTCCCGAGCGGCGCCCGAGCTCACATCTTCGGCGAGCGGCCAAATCTGAGTATAGGGTTTCCCCTTCGGTGGGTTGGCTTAAGCGGCTTGGTGCTCGAGATAGACCTTGAGCTCTCACGGGCAGCGACTTCTGTCCACTCCAGCCTTCTTCTTGGGATCTTTGGCCCCTCCGAGTATCTTGAAGAAAGGAAGGCTTCTCTCACCGACTGGGAGAGGAAGCCCTAAGGCCATCTTCCCGCTGAGCCTCCTCGGATATCCTTCATGGTGCTGCCTGAGTCGCCAATGGCTTCTATCTTCTCGGGTTGATTTCAATTCCCCTTTGGGTGATCATAAATCGAAATTTTCGATTGTACCCCAAAAGCACATTTGGTGGGTTGAGCTTCATGCGTAGCCGAGGGTGGCGAAGGTTTCCTCCAAGTCGGTGATGTGGTGAGTCTCGACTTCACCAAGATGTCGTCCACATAGGCTTCCACATTGCGGCCGAGCCGGGGCTTGAAGATCTTGTTGACCATCCTCGATAGGTTGCTCCGTTCTTGAGACCAAAGGGCATTACTTTGTAGCAAAAGGTGCCGATCGGTGACAAAGGGCGTTTTCTCTTGATCATGCTCCGCCATGCGGATCTGGTTGTAACCTCGACAAAGGCCCAAGAAGCTCACAAGAACTGATGTCCCGCGGCTCGCCGACTAACCGATCGATGAAGGGGTAGTCAGTCCCTGGGCATGCTTTGTTGAGGTCGGTGAAGTCGGCGCACATCCTCCATTTGCCACTAGACTTCTTCACTGGGGCGGCGTTGGACAACCATTGGGGATATTGGACCTTCGAATGAAGTCGGCTCGTGAGCCGCCACCTCTTCTGGCGCCCCTGTGTGCCTCTTCGCCGAACTGCCGGGCGTACGGCCGACGAGAGCTCGGTAAATGACGCCGTGAAATGCCCATGTCTTCCGGACCTCAAGCAAACACATCAAGATTAGATAAAGAAAGCAATTATCGCACCTCGTAATGGTTCCGAGAGGTTGACCCCATCCCCGAAGCGCCTTCGCCTCTTGTGGTCGAGTGGGGATCTCATGGAGGTCCTCCACCGCCCTCGCTCCTTCCTTCTCTTCTGCCGGAGAGCCGCCTTTTTCGATGGGCGGCGTCGCGACTTTTCCCTTGGTGAGAGGGCTGTAGCAAGCCTCGGCTTCTGGTCACCGGACTATCCCCACCTCTCGATGTCGAAAATTTGATCATCCGATAGGTGGACGGATGGCTCGCAAGTGGTGGGAGAGACGCCGGCTCAGATGACATTATACCGACTTGATGTCCATTACTACAACCGACGCCCACTACCATTGGCACGGGTTGCCCAACAATGGGAAGGGTGATCTCTCTCCTCGAAGCCGGTGAATGTCCCGTGGAAACCAATCGGGACCCAGAGATCTACCGGAGTTTGACCCGTCGATACCCATACCTGCTGAACGCTGGCCCAAAACAATATGTCGTGAGCTCCCCATGTCGATCATGATCCTCTTCACCTTGAAGCCGTGATGTCACCGATATGACGATGGGTCGCTGGAGGCGCCGACTCCATCCGTGTTGGCTCACAAAGAGATGGACACATCGCCTTCGCTTCTTGTCGCGGTGTTCACGTAAAGCATGCTTGGCATACCTCTTCGGGTGTTATTGGATTCTCCTCCCAAGGTAGGACCTCGGCGATGGTATTGATCACCCCGACTCCTTGTCAGAAGCCACGTGCTCCAAGCTAGGTCGAGGCCGGGAGATTGAGAGCCAGGTCTGGTCGCCTCTTTGGGGTGTCAGCCCCATAGATCAAGTTCTTCAAGAAACCTCTCGAATTAGGTCTTCAATGTCTTTCTGGAGAACACGGCAGTCTCTGGTGTCATGGCCGTGATCTCGGTGGTATCGACAGAATCGTCGCGGATCTCTCTTGCTCGGGTCTGTCCTCATCTGTGGCGGGGATTTGTGGAGGAGCCCCTCCCTCTGGGCCTTGTCCAGGGCCCCAGAAAGGGAGGTATTGAGGACTGTGAACACTGGAGGGGGAGCATCTGCTCTTCTGTCCTCCCTCCTGTCGAATCCACCGTTGCGGTTGTTCTTGGGGGGAGGATTCCTTAGGATGTGCACAGGCTCTTCTTCCGAGGCTGGTTCGAGCCGCACCTAGCTGAGGGGCTACCGAGCCGATAGTGGTCCGAGGAGGATGATGAGGTACCAAAGACTGCCGGCTGGGAGGGCTTCAAACGCCGCGGGTCGCCTTGGTCGACTCTACTGGGCCGCTATCTTGTACGGTCGCTTCTTCCATGTTCATGTAGGCGTGGGCTTTGGACATCAAGTGCTCGTAACCGATGGGCTTCTTGTTGAGGGCTTTAGACAAGTCGCGGAGACGGCCATGCGAGAGCGCCATAGCGACTTTGCTCCCTTGGTCTTCGACTTCTAGTCTCTTCTCACGAAATCTTTTAATGTAGGCTCTGAGGCTTCGTCAGGCTCTTGCTTGAGTGCGGATGAGCACTGCTTGGAGGGTAATTTGGGCTTGGCGTTGGCCAGAAATGGTGTATGAACTGCCGGCTCGGTTCTTGAAGGCTGCGATTTTCTTCTCCAGGAATTCCACCAAAGCTTGGTGCTCCACTGTCAGGTGGTCGGAAGCGGCGGCGGATAATAAACCGGTGCACATCATGATCATGGTGTTATGGTAGTCTTACCGCGTGCTTTCGGCCGGTCTCTATCACCCGTACTTGTCCATCGTCGGCATCTTGAACTTCTCGGCGGCTCTCATGATGGAGTCGGTGAAGGGGTGTTCCCTCGATGGCGTCGGCGGCGATACACTTGATTGTAGTCGCTTTGTGCGGTGGGCGGTTGGGAATGGTGTCGTGAAGCGACATGAGCCTGGCCCGTGCACAGTAGGCGCCCTAAGCGCCTGGAGAAGAGCTTTTCGGTGAGTCGAAGGCAAAGGCGGTAATATTGGCCGGCCGGTATCTCTGCGGTGGCTATGGTGGTCTCTCTCGCGACTTGTCAATGTGAGAGTTCGAGAGCGGGATTTGCCTCATAATGGCGGTGGTCGCCTCAGCGGTGGAGTGGTGGCTGGCGGAAGGCTGGTCCGTCATTATTCTTGATGGCGCTTTGTCTTCTTGGCGAGGCAGTGAAGAGGTCATCTGCAAAAGCTTTGATTTGGGTTTGCATGGTTGCTTGCATGGCTTGGGTGATCTTCGGTGGATTCCGGAGTTGGGCTTGAGTGACATAGCCAGCGAGGTAGGTTCCACGACCAGGAAAGATCGCCATGCGTGGACATGAGTGCAAGAAGAAGGAGCTACGGTGGGTGCCAACTGTTGATGTATATAATCACGATCACTAACCTCGAGTGAGTTTAGCTTTTAAGAAGCGGAGTCCGCCTTCTCTCCTAGTGCCCGATGATCTTTGATTCCGGTCAAAGGGATCGCCTCTGGCGAAAAGAGGACACGGAAGGCGGAGTTGGGATCTCCGTGGTTTCAAGCGGTCAAGTTAGTAAAGAGGGAGATAATCTAATGGAGGCGAATTTACTCAAAAGATCACTTACTTGGTTTCTTGTTCCGTTGCTACTTATACTTAGGGTTCGGGGGTATTTTAGATCTTTAAAGTGGCTAAGAAACCATTCTTTGAGTCGACCCTCTCTTCCACGTGTGAGCCGTGATTGGTGAGCATCTCTCACATGCCTACGGTGGGCGGCCTTCACAGTGTCAAATGCGGGTAATTTGAGGTTAGTGTGGTCTATTAGCCATTAATGGGATGGGATTGGCCGGCGCTGTAGGCTGCATGGAGTCGAGTGCAAATAAAGTGAGAATGGGGAGTTCGAAATTTGTCCGGCGCATTTATCTCGATCTTCGATGGGCTCGAGTGCAGATATAACCATCGTTTAGTGGAAGCGAACAAAAGATGAGAATGGAAGTGGGGCTGAGGTCGGTGTACGACCGGCAGGCCTCGGGATGATCCGAGGTAATCAGCTGACGACGGTGCGGCTACCTAAGCTAGCGGCGGTATGAAACTGCCTACGTGACAAAGCAGGCAATATAGATCCGCCGGTTGCTGTAGCGGTTTCCCTGCTTTTTAGGCATGATTAAATGCCTAAATTACGCCTGAGTGGGCGTATCTTGTGTGTAACCGCCTGTGCGTGTCACGAGCGTCTCTGCGTTGATAAAGTCAAGTGGGCCCCACCGGCATTGATTTAGACCCTTGAGAGCTCATTTTAAGTATTACGGGTGTCACCATTATTTGGCGAGACACAAGTAATGTCTGCTAGTCGAGACACATCAAAGTGTCACGCTTATGGCGAGACACCTGATCTCGCTAATAGCGAGACACATCAAATGTCTGGCTCGTGGCGAGGCACCTGAAGTGTCTCTTTCGCTGTGAGACACATCAAAGTGTCTGCAGCTAGTGAGGCACACATAAGTGTCTCGCCTTTGTGGCGAGACACAATCTTCCAATATTGGGCTTCTTGAGATTTCGGCGTTGTCCTTGATCTTCTCATGATTTAGTCATATTTGAGGTTCTTGACAATTTTGATGCCTCTGAGATACCCCCTCCAAAGTTTTAGGACTCCTCGTATTTTATCAAAGTGCGGAATACTTTGGATAAGATCTTGCTTACGTTCAGCGTTGAACTTTGTAGAAGAGGCCCATGTTTTGCTTGAGTTTCTTGAATCACGGCTCTCGGTCGTGACCATACTTTGGGATCAATAGGCATTTGCATTTGTATTTGGATTGATTGAAATGTAGATTTTGGACTAATCATCTTCATCTTGAAAGTCACCACTTGGGTTATAATTGAAATGCCTTTAGAATCATTGAGAAAAAGCGTCGTCACGGTTTTGAATGTCAGTTCGAAAGCTTCTATATGTAATATCTGGAATTGTCCCTTGAAAGCGGCGGGGCAATCTGATCTCGCTCAAAAGGACCGCCACGAGAATGCAATGCGAGCATGCTTGAGCTTCGGAGGCGATGTAATGGCACATTTGCATTAGCAATGAGTTACAAAATGCATTAAAATCCGCGGTAGGAGAAAGTGCTTGACCCGTGGGAAAAGTGAACCAGCTGTCTCAAGTTATTGCTTGTATGATAGATATAGGTTTTTGGCAAACCCTCGACCATCAGCAGTTTGATGAGCCTTTACCAACTACCGTTTGAGTTGGGCTAGCATGTAGATTATCAGTCCGTTCTACATGTTACGTTGTGCTAAAGAGTGAATTCTCTTAGACTTTATGCTCACGATATTGAATCGTAGGCTTGATCAATTATCATGAGAATTGATTACGTGGCGTGTGTTAGGCGTGACTTATCTCGATAAGGGGCGGAGATAATATCCTATGCATGAAGGCATAGTTTAGGTGTCATTAGGTAATGACATCTATGCTCTGATATTGAATCGTAGGCTTGATCAATTATCATGAGAATTGATTACCCAGTGATGTGTTGAGCCGACTTATCTCGATAGGGGCGGAGATAACATCCATGCATGAAAGCATAGTTTAGGTGTCATTAGATAATGACATCTATGCTACGATTTTGAATCGTGAAGCGATCAATTATCCGCGGGAATTGATGCCCGTGTGTTAGGCGTGACTTATCTCGATAGGGGCGGAGATAACATCCATGCATGAAAGCATAGTTTAGGTGTCATTAGGTAATGACATCTATGCTCTGATTTTGAATCGTGAAGCGATCAATTATCCGCGGGAATTGATTACGTGGCGTGTGTTAGGCGTGACTTATCTCGATAAGGGGCGGAGATAACATCCTATGCATGAAAGCATAGTTTAGGTGTCATTAGGTAATGACATCTATGCTACGATTTTGAATCGTTAGGCTTGTGGAATGTGTTTTCTCTTGGGGAAAAGCGAACCCGTTGTGTCTTCTCTTGGGGAAGCGAACCTGTTGTGTTTTCTCTTGGCAGCGAACCACATTACGGAGTAGACCTCTCATTCATAAAAGGAATCGAGAGGGATTTTGACCGTGGTCCTAGCGTAGGAAGGTTTGACCAAGTGGGAGTGAAAATTAAAAATGACCTAAGCGTAGGAAGGTTTGATCGGGATAGGAGTTTTGAGACAATCCTAAGCGTGAGGAAGGTTTGATCGCTCAATCTGGAAGTGGACCTCGTTCATAGAAGGAATCGAGAGAGAGATATTGGCCGTGGTCCTAAGCGTAAGAAGGTTTGACCGGATAGGAGTTTTGAGACAATCTAGCTGTCGGAAGGTTTGATTGCTCAATGGAAGTGGACCTCGTTCATGGATTATCCACCCGGCTTTCTTAGGGGTGAACGTCGGTGGGTAAGAAGGAAAAGCGGTTTAACCTCTTATATTCATCGGAGGAAGGGGCGGTTTATACTCGTATACATTAGGAGTCTGAGAGGGCGGATTTATACTCGTATACAGCCGAGATCTGAGAGGGCGTTTATACCGTATACAGCGGAGTCAAGTTTGATTCGGCTTATTTGGCGTTAAGGCGCCCGGCTATGAGCTTGGATGATGGCCTTGAGAGCTAAGCAATCCTTTGTAGGATGGAGGATCCTCTGTAGTGCCTACAGTATTTAGGGTCCGAAGTTTTGTTAACCTCCTCTTGATTTGTAATTGGAGGCAACTTGATTTTGTTGTTATCAAGGAGGTGTTTGAAGATGATTGGAACTTCTTAGTCCTTGAAAGAGTATGTCTGTGGAATTGATTTAAAAGCTTTTTGCCGCGATGCGTTGTTGCGGCAGCTTGACTGGCGATCCGGATGCCTTTCCTCTATTACGAGAGGAAAAATTTATACGAGGGTCGGTAGTCATTTTGCCTCTTTCGGCTTTCTTCCTTACGAGGAAGCGTTGGCTTGTTCTCCTCGTATTTTTGGAGTCTTTCCACGTGGTTGGCGGGGCGACCCATGACTTCAACAGATCAATGGAAAGATTGTTGTGCACGTCATAATATGATTCCTCGGTGATTGGATCTTTGCAATTTATGGCCTTATTGCGGAAGCGGCTTAGCGAAAGTGTCAATTGTCTCCCCATTCTTACGCTTTTCATCAAAAGGGTTCCAATCGAGACTTGATTGTCGTCATCGAAGAAGTTCTTGAGGAACAAGCTTTCCATGTCCTCAATTAATGCTCCGGCTTTGATTCTTGATACCAATGAAGGCGCCTGAAGGGTTCCAACGAATGACCGAATCATCAAAGGCTCATTTCACGAGATCACCCCAAATGTGATTTGAAGTAAATCGGATGTTGTGTAGGTGACCCTCTCAGATCAAATGGCGTGAAGTTGATCAAATTGAATTTGGTGGGTAAGGAATGAATCCCACTCTCTAGGATATGGACCACGGGATACGAGTCCTTTTGACTTCTGTCTGGACATCAAAGCATTGATTTTATCTTCAAGCTCTTTCATCCTTCGCCATCATCCTCCCCTTGTTTTGGATCGCTTCCAATAGGAAGAATTGGACCATTTCCACCTTGAGCATCAAATCGACTTTCTTTGGAGGTTGATCGGCATAAATGTGTTCATCAATCTCCAGAATCGTTGTCTTCGACATTATGAGCATTATGGTGGGTAACTCCACCTTGTTGGTTGGATTGGTTGTTGGTGGACCGGGTTGTGCAACCGTTTGGGTTTGCAACTCCCTCATCTGTTGCATGGCTAGCTCCATCTGTTCTCATTTGACCTTAAGCTCTTCTCTTTGCTTGGCTAAGGCTTCTTGTAACATTTGAGCGGGACATGGGAGTAATGGTAAAAGCCTCTGGGATGGCGACCAACACTTGACATTGTGTCATCGGAGCTATCGCCCGAATTGATGTCGGGCTTCATCATCGGATGACTCTCCCTCATGCATCCTTCTATAATTGATCGTTGGGCTCCTTAATTATGAGAGACATTCTTTGAAATCGAGATCAACCTTTCCTCCGGTGAAGTCGGGATGCATCGTCGCCGGTCCTTTCCTTTGTTCACCATGTTGATAGTTGCCGGAAACTCATCAAAGCGGATGGGCGATCTCTTTCTTCTTCGGCGTCGTCTTGGCGTGGCTTGATTTTCCGTTCTTGCGAAAGTTCGAATCTTGAAGCTCTTTGTGGGTGGCGTTAGACTCAACGGGCACATCGATAACCCGCGTCTTAATCAATTTTGCACCACGAGCAAGAACAATCTATTTCGTCGATCGTCCTCTTTTCGTGTGTTGCTACGGCTGATGATATGGTTGGTATGGGTTATTACAAATTGCACTTCCACCCCAAGTGTAGCGTTGTCCTTAGTGGAGGACATGTCTTCTTTTGGGGGCGTCGACTCTTTGACTTGAGACAACTTCCGTCGCTTGGCCGTCATCGAAGTTGCTACGTATAAATCCGCGAGTGCGGTTATCTCGTGATTTTGCGAATCACTGCCTCAACTTATTCTTCGGCGGACTCGTGGACCCCTTGTGGGATGCTCAAGCGAGATGCAATTGGAATTCTAGAGACACGAGATATTTTAGCTTGTTGGGACTCTTACGAATTTGGATAATCAAAGCGTTTCTTCAGGGTACCTTGCCTTTATTTCACGGTGGACCAAGGCGACTAAACGAAGTTGTCGGTTCCGGACTCAGCGGTTGATACCTCGGTAGGAGAAGTGGAAAGGCGGAAAAAGCCCATTTTACGCTAAGGCATGGAAACGCCTCGTTGTTGGCCCGGCGATTGATCTCGGTGGCCTTGGCGGATTTATACCTCATTGGCGAGCGGCTTAAATTCTATATGTGGCGCGGCTAATCTCGGTGAAGATGCTTGAAGGCGGACTCTTGGCGATGTCGACCGGGACCCAAACTTTGTGATTTTGAGTCGATTCCTTGGTTGATTTAGACTCTTGCGCCTTGCGAACAATAGCGATGCATGAGCAGCAGCGTGCCGCGGCGCTTTAGACGCGCTCCTTCCTTGTCAATCGGGTCCTTTTGGCGAGAACCCATTCTTCCTTAGCGAAGTCTTTGGCGGGTTGAAGCGGCGTAGTTTGTTGGCGCTTTGATCATGTGAGTTAGATGCGATAGTGAACTCCATCCGTTGACTCGGGGCCTTGGCTAGTGGCGATCCATCTTTTGGCGTCGTCTTTGGCGTCTCTTCGTCGGATCGGTTGAGATCTTGTTGAGAGGAAATGCGCCTGCATGCATAGCGAGCGAAGATCGTTGCACATCACTGAAACCTCCCTCTTAGGGGATGAGATCCTCCGATGTTTGGGGATGAGGAGGACTTTGATGAGGAAGAGGAGATATTCTTGAATTTGGCTTGATCGAAGAAGTAGTCTATTCCATCAACCATGAGGTCGGCTGATCGCTACAAGGCTGCGACACAACGATCTCGGGCTCGAGACCGTTGGCTCCCCAGTAGTCGCCATCGTGTTTGGGTCGAAAGTTGGTTCCATTTGTAAAACTAGAAAATTACACTTTTGGTTCTCGATTTAAAGAAATTAAATAACTCTCTCTGGCTTCGAACAAAAGAGCGCTACAAGTGTAGATCTCTTGTTTTGTGGGACTTTACTGTCGGGGCCAGCGTAATCCATGGACCATAGCGTGATCGTTCGAATCGATGGGGTTTAGTTGATGCTTAAAGAAACAAGAACTTCAAAGAAATATCTTAGCAAGGTAAGATATCTACTCTTCTCAAGAATAAGGCAAAGCTTAAACTCGAGGAATCTCCGGTGGATGGTGTTCTTGAACTCGGAAGCTTTGATCTCTAATGCCCCTTCGATAGCGACCTCACGCTTGAAGTGGGCGTAGGAGGGTATTTATAGTCTTTGGGAAGCGTGCCCTCTTGAAACACAAGTGTCATAAGTCGCGAAATTTGCGTTAAGCCTTGGCTGATTCGGCGCCCAGCTGTACCTAAGCTAGGCGGCGTCGCGAGCTACCATGGCGGCGGTATGGCTGCCTCGTGACAAAGCAATATCGTTCCCAGTGGCGTAGCGGTTTTGCTTTTTAGGCATGATTAAATGCCTAAATTACGCCTAGTGGGCGTATCGGCGATGTAACCGTAATGCGTGCAGGCGTCTCTGCGTTGATAAAGTCAAGTGGGCCCCACCGGCATTGATTTAGACCCTTCGAGCTCATTTTAAGTATTACGGGTGTCATTATTTGGCGAGACACAAGTAAGTGTCGCTAGTCGCGAGACACATCAAATGTCTTGCTTATGGCGAGACACATCAAATGTCTTGCTTATGGCGAGACACATCAAATGTCTTGCTTATGGCGAGACACATCAAATGTCTTGCTTATGGCGAGACACATCAAAATGTCGCTAGTGGCGAGGCACACATAGAATAATCGCACTATAGCGAGACACAATCTTCTATTGGGCTTCTTGAGATTTCGGCGGCGTTATCCTTGATCTTCTCATGATTTAGTCATATTTGAGGTTCTTGGCAATTTTGATGTACCTGATCGGACCGGTGATACATTGATTGTAGTCGCTTTGTCTGTTGGTGGAAGCGGTTAGAATAAGCGTCGTGAAGCGTGACATGAGGCTCGCGTAGTGGCCACTTTGGGCTTTCATGGGTGAGGTCGAAGGCAAAGTATGTGGCATCTGGCCGGCTGTCTAGGGGTGGTGGCAGCTCTTGCGGTCTCTCCGACTTGTCAATGTGAGGTTTGGGAGCGGGTTTGCCTCATGGCGGCGGTGGTCGCCTCGGTGGAGGTAAATTGTGGCGGAAGGCTGGTCCGCCATTATTCTTGATCGCTCTTTGTCTTTCTGAGCGAGGAAGTAGAAAGTCATCTACGAAGCTTTGAAATTTGGTTTGCATGGTTTCTTGCATGGCTTGGGTGATCTTCTCGGTGGATTCCGGAGTTGGGCTTAGTGACATAGCCCATGAGTAGGTTCCACGACAGAAGATCATCCTTTGGACATATTGCAAGAAGAAAGGAGGCCCCACGGTGGAAAAGCTGATGATGTATATAATCCAGATCACTAACCTCAGTGAGTTTAGCTTTTAAGAAGCGAGTCGCCTTCTCTCCTAGTGCCAGTGTGGCGATTCAGTCAAGGGATTCGCCTGACAAAAGGGACACGTGGAAGAAGCGGAGTTGGGATCTCGGTGGTTCCTCAGGCGGTCAAGTTAGTAAAGGGAGATAATCTAATGGGCGGGAATTTACTCAAAAGATCACTTACTTGGTTTCTTTGTTCCGCGTTGCTACTTATACTTAGGGTTCGGGGTATTTTGTCTTTCCGTGGCTAAGAAACCATTCTTTGAGTCGACCCTCTCTTCCGTGTGAGCGGTGATTGGTGAGCATCTCTCTGTGCCTCTCTGTTGGTGGCTTTAGGTGTCAAATTGCGGGTAATTTGAGGGTTAGTGTGGTCTATTCGCCATTAATGGGATGGGATTGGCGGCCTTTGTATTTGTATGGGTCAGAGTGCCTTAAATACCGTGAGAGATGGGGGTTGAGGTGTCGTTTAATCTGCAATCTTGAGGATGCGGATGGCTCACAACGTATAGCAGTCGTTTGAGTGGAGAAACCCGCAAGAGATGAGTAGGTGGGGCTGAGTCGGGTGGCCCAGGCTTCGCTTCGCCTCTCGGGGCGTTCTTGAGGTAATCAAGCTGGAAGGGACGACCGGGGCCGCTTTGTCGTCCACGAGGGCGGGTGGCTAAGGAGAGGGTCTAAATTAGCCTCGCATCGTTGGGAAAAGGCCGACAATTGGTAGGGCGGGGCTATAATGGGTGGCGGGTTGGGAGGGCTGCGCCGCCTTCAGCGTCGTCCGGCGAACTAGCGGTTGGAAGGTGATAGCTGGTAGCCCCGTCGTCCGATGGGACAGCGGCGTGAAATGGCTCGAGCAATTATCCCCGGGCGGACGATCGTTACCGCCTTTGGCGTCGTCGCGAGAAAGTCGTTGATGGGCGACTTGCGCCTCAGTCGGCTATGGTGATAGTCATTTATTGGACCATGGCGAAGTCGGTAAGTGTCGGCCTTGTGGGTTGGTAGAGGAGGCTCGTATGCATTTTCGTTGGCGGACAAGTGTTTATCCGATGTCGATTACCCTTTTCTCCTTAATCACTGGTTAGTGGTTATGACCATAACACAACCCATTTTAGCTGTTGAGCTTTTTGATTTGTGGGGTATAGATTTCATGGGACCATTTCCAAATTTCTTTAGAAATATCTACATTCTAGTAGCTGTAGAGTACATGTCGAAATGGGTTGAAGCGGTTGCTTGCAAGACTAATGACAACAAGGTTATTGTCAGGTTTCTGAAGGAGAATGTTTTCGCCCGGTTTGGAGTGCCCCGAGAAATTATTAGCGACAACGATACACACTTTTGTAACCGTTATTTTGAGGCTTTGATGAGGAAATATTCGATCACACACAAATTATCGACTCCTTATCACCCCCAAACCAGTGGTCAAGTAGAGGTCACGAACAGACAAATTAAACAAATCTTAGAAAAATGGTTAATCATTGAGAAAGATTAGTGCATTAAAGCGTGTGATGCTCTATGGGCATACCGTATAGCCTTCAAAACCAATTTGGAGATGTCACCATACAGACTTGTATTTAGACAAGCTTGTCATTTACCCATTGAGCTAGAGCACCGAGCGATGTAGGCTATTAAACAGTTGAATCTTGATTTAGACTCGGCAGGAAAAATAAGAATTCTCCAATTGAATGAGTTAGAAGAAATTTGAAACGATGCATATATAAACTCAAAAATTTACAAAGAGAAAATCAAGATTTTTCATGATAATTTAATTTTACGGAAGAATTTCACACCGGGACAAAAAGTTTTACTCTACAACTCAAGATTGCATCTTTTTCCTGGAAAATTGAGATCAAGATGGACGGGTCCGTATATTGTTAATCAAGTTTTCTCATATGGGACTATCGAGATAGAAAATCCTAAAAATGGTCATATTCTAAAGGTTAATGGTCAACGTTTAAAATTATTTTTAGAATTTTCTACACTTGGAGAAGAGGTGGTTTTGGTTCTTCATGAACCACACTATTTGTATATATATATATATATATATATATATATATATATATCCTCATTTTGTTAGCCCATATAATAAATAAATAAAAAGGGATATATATTTTGTTAAAGGGCCTATATAACATATTTTTATACATATTTCTCTCTTGGCCCATAGTAGAGGCCATAAAAAAATCATCTTTGGCCAAAGCCCACTCAGTTAAGGCCTCTTGTTACAAATAAAATTTAAAATAAAATAAATAAAAAAAATATCGAAGCCCATCAGGCCCAGCCCAGGAAAGAAAAAAAAACCCCAACCGGTTGGCCAACCGATTGCAACAAAAAAAACTCGTTTTTCTCCTCCAATTCTCTCCAATTCATCCCAAAACCCCAAATTCTTCGTCGTTTTTCACCTCTAAGTTGATGCTAAGGGGATTAGTGTCCGATCTAACACATCTTTCCAACAAATTTGCACTCCTATCTCACCAAATCGAAGGTATAAACCCGAAACCCTAACTTCTTAATTTTCTACAATTTTCTTCGTTTTTGGGTGTAATTGGTTGAGAGAACTTGCTGCAAATGATCATAGATGATGTTATAAACCAATTGAAACAACTTTGTACAAGGAATCGGTGTAAAAATCCACCGATTGGTTCGCCAAGCGACGAACTAATCGGTTGGCCAACCGATTAGCCAATCAGATGGCCAACCAATTGGTGGCCAGAAAATAGGAATTTGCATGTTAAACCCTGAAACTTTGAAATTTTTGCAAATTTACACCCTCATTGACTAATTTAACATCATACCCTTGTCATTCAAGATAATGGCTTCTGGTAAACGACAAAGAACTGCAGAATCCTCTCTCTCTTTTGCTTCTCTACCGATCCACTTCGAGAGAGGATTCAACACAAACAAGCTTTTCGACTTCCGCCCCATAGTTGAAATTTTTAGAATGGTTGGAATTGAGTCCCTTATGATTAGGAAACCTGAACTGGCTAACACCACCTTAGTCAGAGAGTTCTATGCCTCGTGGGATAGGTCAGATGAAAACATAGCTCATGTTCTTATCAGGGGAATTCCTGAGGATCGATCTCCTCAGGCCCTTCCATTCGAAGATCTGTGCCAAGGAGCTCGAGGCCTACTATGAGCTCTTCGACGTCCCTAAGGCCTTCACTTTGTCAGTGCCGGACATAGCTGACTCGATATATCATCATGGCGGTGACACGTCGCCTCTTTATCTGAGTCATCTGGAGTATGGGCTCCGATTGCTGCTCCATCCCTTCATCGGCAAGGTGTGCAATGCTCTTGGGGTGTCTCCTACGCAGTTTACACCAAATTCCATTGCTATTTTGTTGGGGTTCCTGGTGATTTGTCACCAGTCAGCATCGAGCCGAGCCTACCTCTGTTTGGTAATCTCGTCAGCGTCAAAACAATGAGGAAGGAGGGGCACTTCCAGAGCGCGGGCGGCTCGAAACTGGTGTTGAATACTCCTGACTCCAATAAAGATTGGAAGGAGAAGTTTATGTGGGTCTTCGGAGCCGACGTCATTCTGGCCTGTCCTTCTTGGCCTGAGATCAGGAAGGACGCGCTGAAGTCGTGTATTCTCTCAGCTGAGGAGGGAAAAAAACTTGAGAGGATCAGCGCTTATGTTGGGTCACGGGAGATTAATAATCTCTTCGAGTCGGCTTCCCTTCGAGTGGCCGGAATATCTAGGGTTCCTCCTACTGAGGCAGACACCATTCGAGCGGCGGTCCTAGCTCTCCCCTTGAAGAAGAACCCATTAAAGAATTTGAAGGGGGAGGACCCAGCTTCGGTGGAGCAAGGCCCTACTACGAGGCCCCAGAAGCGATTGAGGAAGGAGTTGGCTCCCGAGGAGCTGACAGTGTTGAAAGCGAGAACTACCGAGATCGCGGCTAAGTTGGCGGGGCCGAGCGCTACTGCTCAAGTCGAGAGGTCAGAGAAGAGGAGGAGGAGGTTGAACAGAGGCCATGGGCTCCACGGGACAGTTGAAGCAATAGAGGTAGGTGCCTCAGCTTCGAGCCCTAAGGGAGGTCTGCCGCCAATTGCCCCTCCTTCAGAGCCGACAGAGGTCGTCATTCTTGATGATGCTTCCCCTCCTAGGCAAGTGGGGGGTGATGAAGTGGTGGAGCCCATCGAGGTCGAGGTCGAAGTTGGGGAGTCGATAGTTCCAACTCCTTTACCTAAGCTTTCCCATAGGCTGAGTAAGGAACCTACCGAGGCATCGGGCACAGCTGGAGAGGAGGCGGCCCCACTCCTGTCGACTGAGGAGCAGTCGAGGGCTGATGCCGCCTCGGTGCTAGAAGGTGACTTCCGCTGGCCCTTCCACCATCACATCAACGAGCTCGATGCCCTGGTGTTGGGGGAGCTTAGGACCATGGTGATTGGCGCATAGGGAGGAGCTCTCGAAGGATGATAAGTTCATCCCTAAGAGGCCTCTTGACAAGGGGAGTTCTGTTCTGGAGTCTTGACTGGCTCAGTCTCGAGCACTGGAGCAGTTCTCCCTCCCTAGGGATGAGGAGGTCCTGATGGCAATGCCGAGCATCAGCCTGTACCAAGCCCTTAAGGGTTATCTATTGCGGGGGGCTCCAATCGAGCAGGAACTATTTAGATTGCCCAGTTCAAGGATCAAATGGCATCGAAAGGTGGAGATGAAGGAGGAGATGGTCAGGGGGCTTCAGGCGCATCGTAGCAAGCAATCAGCTACGATTGCCCAGCTCAAGGAGGAGATTGGCCACTACCAGCACAAGATCCTCGAGCGGGAAGGCCAAATCAAGTATCTGATCGAAAAAGTCCAGGGCGAGAAACGCAAGACTTGATGCCCAGGAATGTGCTCGGTCAGATCGATTAGCTGCTCAGAACGCAAAAATAGATCTTGAGGAGAAGCGGTTGGCTCATAAGGCATCCTTGGCTACTATTGAAGCTCTGGAGGCTCGTCGCTCCTTCTTGGAGTCAAAGGACTATAGGGCGAAAGTTGTGGAGAGATACTGCAACGGCCCCATAGGCAAAGTAGAGGTGTCTCTGGTCTACAAGGCTGGCTTTGACTGCCTTCTAGCCTTACTCCCTCTGAGTCCCGACCTGCCCCAGACCACATCTATTACCCCTCTCATGTCACTAATTGCCTTGACATTTTAAAGGAAATTGAGACAAAGGGGGAGGGGGAATAATGCTGGAGGTGGATGATGGGGGCGAGGAAGATGAGTCGGAGGATGACCAAGATGAGGCCGTCACTGCTGCTGCCTAGCTGACCATTGATCCCGCTTCGAGTGCTGCTCTTCCTAGTCCCACTCTCGACCCGAGCCGAGACCCCTGAGTGATTAATGTATCTTTTTTTTGTAAATATGGATGTAACTATCTCGATATATGAATGAAAATTTAGATTTGTTTGGCTTTATGAATTTTTTGTTCTGCTTCGTACAGATTTGCTTTGTTTTTATGAATTTACCTCATTTGAGAGATTGATGGTGGAGGCGAGTCGGCCCTCTAGGTTGAGGCGACTTGGGTGTATAGGGGGCGAGTATCGCGACTCGCTTTAGCACTTTGTTTGTTTATGATGGTGTGCCTTGGTTTTATTCATGGATGATACCAAGTTCTTCCAAGTTGAAGCCGATCGATTGGTGGAAATGTCTTGGTTTTATCCCAAGAGGGTACCAAGGTATTTAATGTCGATGGAGTGCCTTGGTTTTACTCACAAGTGATATCAAGATCTTTTTGTCGAAGCCGACCAAGATGCGGGAGTGCCTTGGTTTTATCCCGAGAGGGTGCCAAGGTCTTTTATCGAGGAAGTGCCTTGGTTTTACTCACAAGTGATACCAAGGTCTTTTTGTCGAAGCCGACCGAGATGTAGGAGTGCCTTGGTTTTATCCCGAGAGGGTACCAAGGTCTTTTGTCAAGGAAGTGCCTTGGTTTTACTCACAAGTGATACCAAGGTCTTTTTGTCGAAGCCGACCGAGATGTGGGAGTGCCTTGGTTTTATCCCGAGAGGGTACCAAGGTTTTTGTCGAGGAAGTGCCTTGGTTTTACTCACAAGTGATACCAAGGTCTTTTGTCGAGGAAGTGCCTTGGTTTTATCCCGAGAGGGTACCAAGGTTTTTGTCGAGGAAGTGCCTTGGTTTTATCCCGAGAGGGTACCAAGGTCTTTTGTCGAGGAAGTGCCTTAGTTTTACTCACAAGTGATACCAAGATCTTTTTGTCGACTCGATTAGGTTTTATGCCTTGGGTTTACTCGTAATGACTCCAAGATCTTTAGGTACATGCCTTGGACTTAGAAAGACGACAAAGTCTTAGTTTGAGTCGTCCAAGCGAGGGATGACTCGGTTTGGTGTTCCTGTGAAAGTTCGTGGGACATAATAAAGTTAGACAAAAGATTTTATATCACAAGGTAAATATATTACAATCACAATTACTGAAAGTATTTCTTGAGATGCTCGATGTTCCAAGGATGTTGCAAGATTCTTCCATCGGAGATTCTCAGCCGATAGGTGCCTCGGCACAATTCTTCAATGACTGTGTAGGGTCCTTCCCATTTGGCAGCCAACTTGCCGCATCCAGTGTCCTTGTCGAAAGTAGCTTTTCGAAGGACAAGATCGTCAATGTTGAACCACCGGGGCCGGACCTTGCTGTTGTAATACCGGGAAATGCATTGTTGATTGATGACTTGGGACCGGAGAGCTTTTTCTCGGACTTCGTCGATGAGATCGAGCCTGACTCGAAGCCCTTCTGAATTCAAGTCTTCATCAAAATGTTAGTCAGATTGTCGGCATGCCGACTTCAACTGGGGTGACCGCCTCGGCCCCATAAGCTAACTTGAAGGGAGTTTCTCCCATGGAGTTCTTATGAGTCATGCGGTAAGACCACAGGATTCCAGGCAATTCCTCGACCCAATTTTCGACCGCCTTCTCCCCCTTTTACTTCAGAGCTTGGAGGATACATTTGTTGGCAGCTTCTACAAGTCCATTGCACTTGGGGTGTCCGACTGAGGAGAATTTGAGGCAGATGTTCCATTTTTCACAAAAGCTTCGAAAGCCTCCGCTGTCGAACTGAGTGCCGTTGTGGGTAATGAAAGAGAGGGGAATGCCAAATCGTCAGACAATGGATCTCCACACAAAATTTGTGATATTACTCTCACCAATTTTAGCCAAGGGCTCGGCCTCGATCCACTTGGTGAAGTAGTCGATGGTGATGATCAAGAACTTCCGTTGCCCCAAGGCTATTGGGAGAGGTCCTAGCAAATCTAACCCCCATTGAGCGAATGGAATTAGATTCAAGATGGAGGTGAGCTCAGTGGCGGTTGCTCACGGAATGCTCGAGAAGAATTGGCACTGTTTGCACAAAGAGGCGAGCCTTTTGGACTCGGCCAATATAGTGGGCTAATAATATCCTTGGCGAATGACTTTCTGGGCGAGAGTTCTAGCCCCTGGATGATTCCCACAAGTCCCCTCATGGATCTCTTGGAGAACATAGCTAGCTTCGGCAGGCTGAAGACACCGGAGATAGGGCCCCACACCACTGTTGGAGTATGACATTCAATAAAGTTAATTATCGAGCATGAGATAGCGGCGTGCATTCCTTTGTAAACTCCTAGCTTCAGCAGCATTCTCGGGTAGGGTCCCCTGTGTTAGATACTGGATGATGGGATCCGTTCAACAAAGCTCCACGGGCGCCTCGGCTTGAATGACTGTCTTTGATATTTTCATGATGCTGGGATGCTTGAGGGTATCAGTGTATACAGGCCCAGAACTATTTCTCGAGCTTGTTGACCCGAGTCTGGATAAGGCATCTGCCAGAGCGTTGAGGGCCCGGAGGACTTGGGTGATCCTGAAATCGGTGAAGTTGGCTAATAGCTCTTTGGCCGCCTTCAGATATAGGACCATTCTTGAATCTTTGACCGCATACTCTCCATTCACCTGATGGACAACAAGTTAAGAGTCGGCCAAAATGTATAGGTGCTCGGCCTTTACTGCTAAGGCGGCCCGAAGACCCGCCAAAAGTGCTTCATACTCAGCCTCGTTGTTTGAGGCGGAGAAATCAAAAGCGATGGAGTGCTTGTGTGTCGACCCGTCAGGGCTGCGCAGGACCACTCCCGCTCCACTATCGGCTTCGCCGGAGGACCCGTCCACCTTCAGCAACCACCAAGAGGCAAAGTCTGGTGAATCATGTTTGAGGGTGCGGCGTATTCGAGGAGCAGGTGCCTTGACTGCTTGGGATGTCGAAGGCTCCTGCTGCGTTGACGGTAAGGGTGCTGGCGATTCATCATTTGGTGAAGTCGACTCGATGAGGAAGTCAGTCAAGGCCTAGGCTTTGATTGTCGTCCTTGGCTCGAACTGCACATCGTGTTCGCTGAGCTCTACTGACCAAGCGACCATTCTTCCTGAAGTGGTGGGACTGCCGAGTGATTTTTTCAAAGGCAAACTCATCCGCACAATTATGGAGTGTGCCTGAAAATATGGGCGAAGCCTCCTGGCTGTGGTGATGAGGATGAAGGAAGCCTTCTCTATGAGAGAGTAGTTGAGTTCACCCACCTTCAAGATTCGGCTAACATAGTACACCGACTTCTGGGTGTTCTCTTCTTCTCGAACCAAAACAGAGCTGGCGACTTCACGGGATACGGCCAGATATAGGTATGAGGTTTCCCTTCTCTAGGTTGACTCAGCAGCGGCTTAGTGCTCAAGTATGTCTTGAGGTCTCTAAAGGCCACGCTACATTCGGCCATCCAATTCTTGCTTTCCTTCAGCTCCTTGCTTCCACTTAAAGTCTTGAAAAAAGGGAGGCTCCTCTCAATAGATTTGGGGAGGAAGCGACCCAAGGCCGCTATCTTCCAATTCAGCCTCTGGACGTCCTTCAATGTGCAAGGCTCGGGTAGCTGCTCTATGGCGGCTATCTTCTCCGAGTTGATTTCGATACCTTTCTGGGTGATCATGAACCCAAGGAATTTTCCTGATTGCACCCCAAAGGCGCACTTGGCTGGATTAGGCTTCATGCGGTAGCGCCGGAGGACGGAGAAGGTTTCTTCAAGATCGGATATGTGGGTCAACGCCTGCTTTGACTTCACCAGAATGTCGTCTACATAGGCTTCCATGTTGCGGCCGATCTGGGGCTTGAAAACTTTGTTGATCAGCCTCTGATATGTGGCGCCTGCATTCTTGAGACCAAAGGGCATCACCTTATAGCAATAGGTTTCTTTGTCCGTAATGAACGAGGTCCTCTCTTGATCATGTTCCGCCATACGGATCTAATTGTAGCTAGAGAAGGCGTTCATGAAGCTGAGTAGTTCATGTCCCGCACTCTCGTCGACTAGCTGATCGATCCTAGGGAGGGGGTAGCTATCCTTGGGACATGCCTTATTGAGATCAGTGAAGTCTATGCACATCCTCCACTTGTTAAGGGCCTTCTTCGCCAACACCACATTGAATAACCACTCTGGGTACTGCACTTATCGAATGAATTCGGCTCTGAGGAGTCGATCGACTTCATCAGTGGCCTCCTTCTGTCTCTCGAGGCCGAGATGTCTCTTTTTCTGTCAAACTAGCTTGGTGTGTCGGTCGACTGCGAGCTCATGGCTCATCACTTCGAGGGGAATCCTCGGCATGTCTTCTGGTCCCTAGGCGAATACATCGGTGTTCCCCAACAGGAACGCAATCAGGGCTCCTCGTTGAGGCTCAACGAGGCTAGATCCGATCTTGACCTTTTTGACTCCCTCCTGGTCGATCTGTATCTCTTAAAGCTCCTCAACGGGAGTCGTCCTCTCTCGCTCCAGCGCTTTCTCCATCTGGAAACAAGTCTTTTCAATGGGTAGGGTTGCTTGCGCTCCTTTTCCCTTTGTCGAGAGCAGATAACAGGATCTGGCCTCTCGTTGGTTGCTTCTAGCAATGCTGACTCCTTCAGGGATCAGGAACTTTATCATCTAATGATATGCAGAGGGAATGACCCGTAAGAGATGGAGGGCAACCTGCCCAATATAACATTATGGGCTAACTTGAGATCCATCACCACAAACTGGACCTGAACTGTGGATTGCCGAGGGTATTCACCGACTGTTAGGGGGAGTGTGATCGTCCCCTCCGGTAGGAGTGTATGCCCTGTGAATCCGATGAGCGGACCCCGACAGGGCTGCAGTCTAGACTTGTCAATGCCCATTCGGTTGAAGGCGTCGATATACAAGACATCAACAGAACTTCCTGTATCAACCATAATTCCCTTCACCTGAAAGCCGTCAATCCCGGCCGAGATGACAATAAGATCACCGTGAAGCATCTCAACGCCTTTCAGGTCTGCATCACTGAAGGAAATGGGCTCTTCTGTCCTCGGCTTCTTGTCACACATATTTACTCGCAACGCTCGCTTAACATATCTCTTTCGAGCATTGTTGGACAATTCTCTAGCTATGGGGCCGCCACTGATAGTATTGATGACCTCCCCTATTGCTGGGTTTGGCAGGTCAATTATCAGGCGACTGTTGAGGATGAGGAGACCGGGAACGGGACCTCCTATCAGCTCCTCCTAGGGCGGCTTCTCTTCTGTCCCTTAGGGGAATAAATTTTTGAGGTATCCTCTCTGGATCAAGTCCTCGATATCCCTTTGGAGGATTCAGCAATTATTGGTGAGATGGCCGTGATCCCGATGACACCGACAATATTGTCGGGTATCTCAATTCCGAGGGTCCGACTTCATACGAGGAGGGGGCGAGGTGAGATATCCCTCCTTTTGGACCATGTAGAGGGCGTCTGTGAGAGAAGTGTTGAAGACTGTAAGAACTGGCTTCGGTGCAGACTCCCTTCTACATCCCTCCTGTCGGCTCGGTTTGAGCGGGGGTCGGCTCTGGGGAGACCCCTTGCCGACTCCTGCCTTGGTGGTGGGTTACTTGCCGGCTCCAATATTGGTCCTGCCGCTGGGGTTGCCACGGCTACTGTTACTGGTGTCGCTGGGATTGCTGGTACCACTGGGTTGATGTTACGGTTACTGTCGCTACTGCTTTTGCCGCCCTGGCCGCATTCTTGTAGGCTCGGGCGTCCTTCATGTCCATGTACCTATGGGCCTTAGCCATCAGCTGCTCGTAGCTGGTTACCCGCTTCTTAGCGAGTGAATCAGCCAACGCATTGTTCTCCAAACCTGCCACAATAGCAGACATGGTGACCGCACTCCCAGGGTCATCAACCTCCAATCTCTTAGCTTGGAACCTCTTGATGTAGTCTTTGAGACTCTCTCCAGGCTCTTGCCTCGTCTATATCAACACATGGGGAGGCAACTTCTGCTTGGTGTTGGCCAAGAAGTGGTGTACAAACTTCCGCTAAGCCGCTCAAGTCACGATTGACTTCTCCGTGGAATTCCACCATAGCTTGGCAATTCCCGTTAAAGTAATAGAAAAACAACTGCAAATGATAGGGTCTGACGCCTACAGCATGGTCATCATGTCGTAATAGTTCTGGACATGCTCAGCTTGGTCTCCTTCGCGCTTATACTTCTCCATCTGTAGCATCTTGAATTTTTCACAGGTGGCATTCATGATGTCATCAGTGAGGGGAGTATTCCCCCTATAGCGTCAGCGATGGGCCGGAAAGTCTGGCCATATCCAGACTCCATGTTGGTGGTCGACGGGCCTTGAGCGGCATGCTGGTGTCGAGGACCCCGCGACGTTCCCCCCGCGGCATGCTCTCTGCCGTCATGGTTAGGGATAGGGCTTTCCGCTGTGGCTTCCACAAACTGTGGGTAGTGTCGGAGAGGATCCGTGAAGCGAGCCTGTTGGCACGGTGGAGGGACGACCGGTTGTTGGCTCGCCGAAGGTGGAGGAAAAGCTGATGGAGAAGGTTGTCGGGGAGGGATCCGATTGAGGAGTTCATTAGTGAACGCAGCGAACTGCTGCTGAAAGGATTGGGTGATCTGCTGAGTGGATTCTTCTAATTGGGCTTGGGTTACGTAGCCCGCTTGTGGTCTATCCGAAAGAGGGCGAGCGGACCGGCCAGGACGTTCGGATCCAGACATCTTGTTTTGAAGAAGAAAGAAGGCCCCACGGTGGGCGCCAAACTATTGATGTTAGTTATCAAACAGATGATTATGTGTGAATTGTTAAGTTGTTGAGGGTCCCCTAACTTCTCCGAATATCCGGTTCTGGAGCCAGCTGTTCTTCCCTACACATAAAAGAACTGGTAAGAGGGCGGAGTTGGGTTCTCCGGTTGTTCCTCCGATGATCAAGTCAGTATTGAGCTTGAGTGGACAAGAAACTGAACTGAAAAAGTTCTCAGTGAGCAGAAGGAATTGCTTACCATGCGCTGCAAACAATCCCCCTATTTATAGTAGTTATAGGAGGGTAATTTGGTAATATCGGCCGAGTCTGAGCTGGCGGCTTCATCAGCATCAGCTTTACAGGTGTCGGCTGCAGAGAATGGGTGAGTCATCCCAACGTTTAATGCGAGTGTGACGGATTAGGCGTGGTGCTGACGAGGTCCGATATGTCATAAAGACTTTCGGGGATGGAGAAATGATGACTCTGATTATGCATTTAATGTGATGGCGACCAACTGTCGGTGGGGGTTTCGAGGCAACCGTCATCTTTCAACTCGTCTAGTCGAGGGCCGAGAGGTACCGCCTTTTGACTCGGTTCCGCGAGTTGTCGGTCTGTAGGTTGAGTGCGAATGGCTTGAGGAGTTGATCGAATGAGGTGGCCGACAAGAACCGCTTTGACTCCGGCCACGCCGAAGTTTCCGATAGAGTCTACCGGGCGCTCATCGTGTCAAGGGCCAAGAAGTACCGCCTTTGACTCTGGCTATTTGAGTTGCCTACCGATCGAAGTCGATCGAAGCCGGCCATGACGCAGGGATGTCATCTTGGTCTTGAATTAGGCGTAACGCGGGACACCTGTCGGCCATTACACAGAGATTAATTTCTAGTGATTGAAGGGTTATAACAACGTACAAGTTGTCTTTTGATACATTTGACATCCTATTTTGATTATTCGATATGCAAAAATTGTGATACTTGATGTTAACTTTTCAGTTGTCATATTCATTATTCTCCATTGCGTTGAAATTTTCGCATAGTTTTTGCAAACAACTTGATTTTAAGATCTTTGAACTTACAAAAATATGTACACAAGTAATTATAGCATTATACTATTTGAACACTGCCTTGATTTTCTGGTACTTTCGTGTTTAACATCTACAAAACATTAACTTTTTGAGTGCATGGTGTGCATAGCCACTAGTTAAAAATTTTGCACATTATTAATTGCTTTAAAATAATCATTTCGACGCTCTGCATTAAGTATATGCTTGTGCCTCATGCCTGGAACATGGAGTTATTTTCTTGCTCCGAACATGGAGGTATGTCAATGTGTTTTGGATATTCTTTTGGTAAACAACAGATCAGAATAATAGATGTAATGTCAATTAGACAGAATTAGGGAAGGACCATGCATAGCACAGACTAAAATACTAATAATTTTCTATTCGAATCGAATTAATAAAGATTTTGGGGGTCTAATCTACCAAAAACCCAGACTGTGACATCCATCCAAAGTCCAAAGCCCAAAGCCCGAAGGTTTGGGTCAGTGCCTCAAACAAAGAGAAGTACAGAGATGAAGGCGTTGGTGACCGGCGCAACCGGTTACCTTGGCAGCGCCCTCTGCCGCGCTTTGCTCGCCGAGGGCCACTCCGTTCGGGCGCTCGTGCGCGGCACGAGCGATCTCACATCCCTTCCATCCCCTCCCAATTCTAACCCTGCTTCCCTCGAGCTCGCCTACGGTGACGTCACCGACCTCCCCTCCCTCATCGACGCCTGCTCCGGCTGCCACGTAATCTTCCACGCCGCCGCCCTCGTCGAGCCCTGGCTTCCTGATCCTTCTAGATTCTTTTCTGTAACTCCCTCCTCTTCTTCACTTTTAATTTGTTTATTTTTGTTGTTTTCTGGCCCCTAATTCGTTCGTTTGTTGGATCGGTTAGGTTAATGTTGGGGGCTTAAAGAATGTTCTTGAAGCTTTCAAGGCGACGGATTCGGTCGAGAAGATTGTGTATACATCGTCGTTCTTTGCCCTTGGATCTACTGATGGATATGTTGCAGATGAAACGCAGGTAAAATTTGTTCTTCTGCTCGAAGAAAAATTGAAAATTTTCTTTTCTGCTCGAATTGATACTCTTCTGATGATCTTTATTCATATCTATGTAACTGGTTCATGTTGTTTACTGTTCGATGAAGGACAAATTTTCAATTTAGCCCATATTCAACATTTATTTTCAAAAATCGAATTTATTCATTATTTATATTATGTCAGCCACCGGGCTGAAACTGGTCGATTTTAAAAATTCTTGAAACTTCAATGAAATGACTGAAGTTTTTCAGCTTTGAAACTTCACGGAAATCATTTCCGTGAAGTTTAGATGATTGCCTCACCACGTCGATTTTAAATAAGTGTGAATAAGTCGATTTGAAAATAAATAAAAGGCTAAAACAAAATTTGTCCATTATTGTAAACTCATCTAGACATCTAATTGACATCTTTTTCTGCATTAATCTTTTGGGAACTTATGTCTCAGATTTGCCTCCAGTACATTATTAAAGGAGAAATTTTCAGAACAGACCCATTCCCAAATTTATTCACAAAAAACGACCAATTCCAATTTTATTTACTAAAATCGACCCAGTTTCGACCACGTCAGCATCGTGGCTAGAAACTGGGCTGATTTAAAAAAAAAAAAAGCGGTGTCCTAATTAGTTTGGGTTAGCAACCCCGACCTATTAGTAAGCCAGTTCTAATTGCGGGGATTACCAAACCCGACTAATGGGACTTAGGGCCAAATATTGTCGACTATTTGGCAGAGAGCACCCCCGCAGCTCCCCTTCTTGCTGGAAAATCTCTCGACCAAAATTGTTGTGTTTGGCAAAAATTCTCTTGCTACACATATATCAATCCATACCAATTTCAATCACAAATAAACACATACCTATGTCTATATTCCATCCGTAACCAATTTCAATCACAAACAAACATGTAATTGACTTACTAAAATCCCAATCGTAAACATTTAGTCCAAATTAAATTTCAAACGTAAACGTCATAAAACAAGCAATATCGAAATTTAGCAAATATTAAGAACTCTCTTTCCTCTCCCTCTCCCTCTTCTTCCTCTCCCTCGTCCCCGTTCCCCTTCAACATGAGCTTGGATGATCTCATCGTTCGGTTGTGTGTGAATTTGTGAACGCATGACATTCTCCTCGTCTTGAACCTACTGTGAACATCCGGCTTAGTCATGTGCACGACTTGAGCCTGGCCCAGTGTGTCCTCGCAACCGTCGACGCTCGTACCCAATGAGTCGTTCTTGACGTCCATCATGATTTGCATGATGCGTCTTTCTAAGAGAGGACTAAATCTTTCCTATGATGCGAATAAATAGAGTCCTCGCCTCATGCTCGGTAGTCAATCTCAATGCATCATGTACAATAGAAGCAACCTCATCGAGTTCTTCTACCTACAAGATAACAATCGGAAGAAGATTATTAGCAAAATAATGCTAATAAAAATAATAATCACAAAATAAGTGTATATTTTGCCTATCTACTCACCAACGTTCTCTCAATTGGACCCCTCGGCATGTATGCGGAAGTTGCTTTGTTCTCCCGATATATCCATCATCGAGTAATCCCCCAATACCAACGTATGTACACATCTAGGTCTGGTGCATCACCTCTCTCCATCACTATAGCATTTAGGTCTGGTGCGTCACCTCTCTCCATCACTATAGCATTCCCCCTCAACTCCCAATCCTCAATGTAAGATTGACAAATTATCTCCCAATTTTGATGATGTGCTCCTTTTCGGGGATTTTGCTCTATTCTTTCTATAGGATTTAGAATGTGTTTTAATCCAAATTATCGCAGCACACAATTGGGCACGTGCATTTCGACAATCTCAAAGCATATAATCGGGACTCGGGCACGCCATATATTTTCACCATCTCTGCAAATATCTGATAGTGAAGTTAAAACTAGTTCATAGGGCATACAATTGACCTATAAAAAATATTACGAAAATTTACATATCAGTAACATATGATATATTGCTTGAATATAGTTAGATATTATAATTTTATATCTGTTCATTCTCCATTTGATCAAGCTCGTTCCTATAAACATTTTCATAACCCTTTGGGGAGCTTTTCTAATATCTGGAAACATTCCATCTATTTGATTTATAAAAGTTTAGTATAGATTGAAATAAACGTATCAAATTACATGTAATCATAAATATTAGAAATAAATATTAAAAACTCATATACCTGCATCCTAATGAAATCTGACCATCGAGAAGTCGGGCCTCCTTCAAATCTGGTGTTCCAATATGTCATCGCTCCCATGACCATATTTACAACAAAGTGATGCAACCTTTGAATTACTTATTTTGCATGAATGTCACTTTTATCATCTCCCTATAGAAATAAGCTAGCACTGCACTCCCCCAAGATAATTCTCCACACTCAAGATTCTCAAGAAGTGGCAACCATCTAACATGCACTAAATTCTTAGTTGAATCCAGATATAGACTGATACCGATCATATGGAGTATGTACGCATGAGCATATGTCTTGATATCTTTTCTGTTGCATCCACCGGTACATTCATGTAATTTTGATGTAACCACTCGAGCTTGATCTTATCACCCTTCATATTAGGAGCTTGGCCCAGTAATGTTTCACACTCCTATTCAGTTGAAATCAGCGGTACCCGTAACAACATTTCCATCCACTTTGAGGCTAAGTATAACCCTTACATCCTGCAGAGTAATGTTGCATCTCCTTGTTGCTTGTGGAATGTATTTATTTCGCGTCTCCACCGTTCAATCAATGCCGTCAAGAGAGGCTAATCGAGTCTTACCCACTGTAATTTTGAACATTCAAAAAATCTTGCTAGATGAACATAATATTGAACATGTGGATCCGTCAAATCCCAACTCGAATGTGCACGGGTATGATCAATAACAGTAATACTCGTGGCCTGCATATATTTAAAATTTAAAATGATCATATAACAGTAATAAGATTGAAAATTTAAAATGATTGTAAATAATAAAAAAATTTACCTCCACAATCGCGAAAGCCAAAGGAAATAAGCCACCATCTGCATTTACTCGCGTAGCAATAAGCAATACACCTTTGTATTTACCATATAAGTGTGCCATCAATGCTAAGAACCGGCCGACAAAATTTAAATCCCTCGATCGAGGGACCAAATGCCCAAAATATGGAGGTGAATTGCTGAACTCCCAGATAGATCTCTTTGGATATAAGTTTCTATTCAGTTCTAGGATTGCTTCTTTTGATCGCATCAAGATATTAAGGAAGTGTCGTGTAAGACTTCTCTCAATCATCAAATATTTTTGTCATCGTGAAACTCCCTTGCATTCCATGCTTTACTATATGATATTTTAATGAACCTCGTATCTAACACTATTAATTATCTGACCGGGATTTAGATCAAGCTTCTTCTTTAACTTTGGCATAATCAACCGCGCTACGTAAGAGGCAGATGCACCACTATGATCTTGCTCCAATATCAGATTTGCTACATGTGTGAACACTGCAGTATTCTGTGATTTTAAAATGCCCATTATGTTACTTTCCGGTAAATGAATATAACTTCCAATGACATGTGTAATCAGCTTCATTTCCCTCCGCCTAATCTTTTCTTTCTGTATTTATAAAACAAATTGCATCAAAACTTGTGCAATTGCTTTTAACTTGCTTGAATGTTTGATAGAGTAATCACGAATAGCATTAACTAATTGGTCATTAATCTCGAATAAATCTTCAACTTTAAAAGTGAAGTCATCATCTCTTCTACCATTTAAACTTTGGCCGATGCCAACATTTTGTACTGTGGATGAACGAATCTACTCATCATCTTCAAACTTGTCGGGAGGTGGCTTTTCGTACTCAACATATTCATTATTAACATAAGCCTCGTCAGGCCATCCCAGGTTCTCTTCAACATCTTTAATCACAAATTGCATGCTATCAATTGGTGCACTATCTTGTTTTTCACCTTCAGAGTCGTCGCTTCTTTCATCCTCTTCAATCGCCACCCCTCTTAACAGCTTCATATTTTCATAAGGGGCTTCATTGTTCATGGCATTTGACGTTCCCCCAAATGAAGGTGCACTTAGGTATTAAAATTGAGTCCGCTTCATTTCACTCGAAGATGAAAGAAAATCGTCAGACTCAACTCCCAAGTCTAACATGTGTGAGAACTCTCCCGTAGGTTTGAACATTTGGCCCGATCTAAATGGAAACTTTTCAATGAACAATTCTACCGTTGGTTACGTCTTGCTCAAATTAAACATAATATTCATGTGATGATCGTTTGAGATGTCAACACGGACGTTCTGTCAAAAGTTATGGGCCAATTGCATATTAATTTCAGTCGGTACTCTCGTGGATCAATTTCAGTAACTCAGTGTAATTCTTTAATCAAGTCATAGTAACTACATGATTCAGAGATCATTAACGATGTCATTACCCCTCCAATGGACATTGGCATATTATTCATTCCATAGTTAATTTTCCCACCGTAAGAACAAGCAATAAAAACCATATTGTTCAACCTCTGAAAAAAATTAAAAACTATCATTTAAACGCAAAAAATTTAAATAAAATATTATCAGGCCATTGAATAAGAGAGGAAAACCCTAGATGCAAACAATCTCACCATATAGACAATGCAACAATCTCATAATCATATAACTCTAATTTTAATCAAATACCCTAAATAAATAAATAAAAACCCTAAACCCAATATGAGCATTCTACGCCCTAGAATTTTAATTTCAATTAAAGCACACCACACACAAAGACTGCATATCACCACAAAGATATCTAATTTATATTAAATTTCAAACCCTAGAAATTGGATTTTGATGAAAACCCTAGATTTAAATGTTGAAGAAGAGAGAAAAACCCTGGATTTTTAAATGTTGAAGAAGAGAGAATGAAGAGAAATTACCTAGAGATCTTCGGCAAATGTTCTTGTCGAATTTTAGCCAATGTATTAAATATAAGATATATCGAAAATATCGGAAGACCAAAATTCATATCGGATTGCGAAAATCGGGATATATCGGGAATATGTAAAAAATATCGGGTTGCCATATTGGATGATGATGATATATAACATAACATTATAATATGTAATCTAAACATATCTAGTGTATTCTAAACATAAGAAATTACATTATAATTTATGAATAATGATATATGTAATATGTTTAAGATGACTAACCGATCGTAGAAGCTTGCTTTTTGATCGCATGATGAAACTTAGGGTTTAGAAATGTCAAGAAAGAGTTCAGAAAAATTAGGGTTTGGGAAAATTAGGGTTTAGAAGAAAGAGAGAGAAAGAGATTGAAAACTGGAAAAGAGAGGAGAGATAGAGAGAGACAAAAAAATAGAGGAAGAGATAGAGAGACACATACCTTTGATTAGGGTTTTTAGGGGCCGCAATAGAGCTTCGAGAGAGAACTTTGAGAGGAGGAGGAGGCCGCGGGAGAGAGAGAGCTTTGAGAGGTGAAGAGAGAGAGGGCCTTCTACAGGAGATACCGAGAGAGAGGGGGGCCTGTGATAGAAATGAGAGAAAGAAGACGAATGGGAATTAGGCATTTGGTTTTGGGATAGGGTTTTTATTTTTAAGGTCTTAGTGGGTTTGGGTCGGGTTTGGGAACCCAAACAACCTAAAAATCAACCCAAACTCAAAAACCAACCCAATCGGGGATATATCGGATTGCGAAAATCGGGGATATATCGGAAAAAATTCCCAAAAATTGAAAACGATATATTTTCATCAATATCATTGTGGAATCATATCAAACCCGATATATCGGCCGCAATATCGATATTGCGGCCGATATTTAATACAATTTTCAGCGTAGAAATAGAGATGGGTGACTCGGGTAGGCGGAGGAGAAAGAAGAGGATCAGAGGTAGAGAGAGAGAAAACAAAATGGAAACTGAGGGGAGAAGGGTCGGGTGGGTATAAGTAAGTGGCGGGCCCAACAAAATAGTCCGGGTTAGGAACCCCGACTATTTGGTGACTTAGGCAAATCCCCAACTCAGCGAGAAGGGGGGCATTTCTGCCAAATAACCGAGGTTTCCAACCCTGACAATTTTGGTCGGGGTTGGCAACCTCGACAATATTTGGCCCTAAGTCATTTTAGTCGGGTTTGGTAATCCAGGGTAATTAGAACTGCGTTCTAATTGGTCGGGGTTACCAACCCCGACTAATTACGACATCGATTTTTTTTAAATCGACCCAGATTTTGGCCACGATGCTGACGTTGCAGAAACTGGGTTGATTTCAGTAAATAAAAGGGGATCGAGTCGTTTTTTGTGAATAAATTTGGGAGGGGTCTATTTTGAAAATTTCTCCCATTATTAAATGATAGGACATTTCATCTGGGGCTTCTAACTCAAATGGTCTACCATCATTATGGGTTGATTTATTAGACATAGAGATGTGTTGTATTTCGACACGGACAGGTTGTTAGATATGGCCGTTGTATAAAATCAAGATATAAGTACACAACTATGTTTGTATGTGTTTTGTGTTACATGTGTGTGTAGATAGGGTGGGGGTGGGGCAGGATAGGTGGGTAGATAGGTAGGTAGAAGCTCATCTAAACTTAAATGGAATGAGGGCTCAGTCCACCAAGTATTTTATCTCTTGGATTGCTTTAACGTATGTGGTGATGTCTGATGGCCTTGATAAAAGATGTAACCCTTTCAATCACCTCATAGCTATCAAGCCCTATCACGTGTCAATGCATATTTTAAAGCAATCCATAGGATACGAAG
The DNA here is from genome assembly GCA_012295165.1 of Asparagus setaceus. Lineage (NCBI taxonomy): Eukaryota > Viridiplantae > Streptophyta > Magnoliopsida > Asparagales > Asparagaceae > Asparagus > Asparagus setaceus. The sequence continues at coordinate 34,707,138 of CM022702.1, forward strand.
TTGGTGAGCTAAGCCCTTAGTCCACTCAAGTTTACAAAAGCTTCTATATATATGCACATATACATATGTATGTATGTAATGTATGTATGTATGTATGCATGTATGTAATGTATGTATGTATGTATGTATGTAATATATGTAATGTATGTATGTATGTATTGGCTCTATAATCGAATCATTACTAGAAATTTCTTGATTCATAAAATAGGATAAGTTTCTTCAATATCATTATCGAGACTTCTAAGTTTAAGCTTTCTTCGATGAATGACTAGAGCTAGCATATGATTCTTCACTTGTACTAGATAATTCATGTTCGGATCGTTTACATCTTCACTTATATCCGATCCTCGATAATATTTCATACTCGCTTAAGTCATCTATGATTATATTAACCTTTTTCAGACTATAACATTCATTTGCAAAATGTCCTTTTGTCCACACTTAAAACAGATACAATTACTTTTATCCTTTTTTCTTAATACATATTATTTCTTTGAATATACTCTTTTAGGTTTAGGTGTATATCTATATTTTCTTTTATATATATATATATATATATATATATATATATATATATATATATATATATATATATATATATATATATATATATATATATATATATATATATATATATATATATATATATATATATATATATATATATATATATATATATATATATAGGAAATAACGATATGAAATGGAGACTCATTTGGCTAAATGACGTACCAAGGGATACCATAGGGTGAGGCCTATCTTGTTGGTCACATCGAAAGGTGTAGGTCTCACCACTTCTATCTCTTGGTAGTTGATTTTGTTAAATGAGTTGCTCTCTCTTAACAATCAAACCATATATATGTATGCACATATATGTTTATGTATATATATGTATGCTTGTGTGAATACATGGGTTTGAGGTGGCAACTCATTTTGATAGATGAGCTACCAACATTTACACTAGAGGTAAGGATCGGTGGTAAGGCCCTTCATGCTAGCCACATCAGGAGATGTGGGCCTCACCATTTCATCTCTTGGCAACTAATTTTGCTAAATGAAGTGACACTCATATCCAACATGTGGGCGCGCGAGCATGCACCTAATTTTCAAAGATACAATATATTTCATCTCATAAATTTTTTCCAAATCAGTACCACTTTACATTTTTGTAAGTTTCATATATGAATGAACATAGATTTTACACCTATTTGGGGTTCGAGAAGTTTGCTACATATTATGTAAAAACTTGTCCAAGTGCTAATGTACTATGTGGTTTCTGTATAGCCAAATGTAATCAAAAGATATTTTTGCAAGAAGCTCCACATCTTATGGGCAATCTAACGAAGAGAAAGTTGGAATTAGTTATCAGAAGATGCTTTGTAATATTCAGGGATAATACGCCAAGAAAATTAGATTCTTTACCCTTTCGTGCTTCAGTCATAACCTGAAGTTTAAAATATGGGTCTATTGATCAAAATTAGATACCTATGCTAGAAAGCTTTAGTCAGTGAACCAGAATTGGAGTAAAAGAAGGTTAGGAATTCATGTATATGTTTCTATATTTCAAGGGATCCTTATTTTTCTAAACCATTTTCTCTTATTCTGCTCACTAACATTTTTATTTTTATTTTTATTATCAAGATATAATGATTTATGTCGACTTTCAACTATTTCACCAAATCAATATAAGAATCTGAGCATATCCTCGGTGTTTGATTTATTGAAGGATTAAGGAGTCGGAAAATATCTAAATATAGACAGAAATGGTAATCATGGTCAAGAAGCCTTGCTCTAAAGGAAGTATCATCTAGAAGATTGAATTAGACCCTATTTAAGTAGGCGAATACAAGCTTGTTTTTTTGATTCTGCATTAGGGTTGGTTGCAAGATGACATTATTCTACTAAAGGAATCTTGTCTAATCCATATTTTAAGTCTACGTAATTGGATTATTGAGTTATTTCAGGTCATGGTGGTGGTAGCATGCATATCCTCTATTCATCAAAGTACCTTAAAATTGCTTGTTAATACAAAAAAATCAGTTAGTAATGGAGTTCACTTTAATGTAATACAGAGTTTATAGAAAGCCTCATATTCTTACATCATGAGCACTCTTGTAAAAGAAGAAGACTCACTATTTAGAGGGCAGAAGTTTTCACAATTGGGAAAATATACTCCCTAGGCAAATCAGAATAATCTCAGCTGTATTAGGAACTTCCTTGCATCTTGGTCCCGAGCCTGCATCATTGCATCTATGGAACCCCACGTACTATGGATAGGGGGATTTAAACTAAATCTCTCACTAGGAATTAAAATGGTACTCCCTGAGTTACAATTACTTTGTATTTTATTCTCTTTGTTTAAAAATATTTTTAAGTTATAAGTCGCCTTAACTAATGCTCTCTGACTCTGCTATTTGAGTTTTCGAATTAAACGTAAAATTTGATCATATGTTAGCTTATCTTTTTTTGTTGTGACCTACAATATTCCTATACGAAATTTTTATATTTTGATGGGAATGGAAAGAAGGGATGACTGGTGGAAAAACTGGATGAATAAAAGAAAAAGGAGAGGAGGAATCAGGAGAAGGGATAGTTATTGTAGTGCCTTTACTTTTTCTTCTTTCTTTTATTTGTTTCCTTGAGGAGGCTACTAGTAATTTGGAATTTTGGAGCATTGTTGAAAGAAACCCGCTTTGTAACTCGTTATGCTGCGTTATGTAACCTAACCGGTCTAACCTTATGAAATAACTCGAAACATCATAACTCTATGTTGTTACAATATAACATGCATTATGTCAATATAACTTAGATTGTTTCAATATTAACTTGCAATAGTTTAATATAACTTACGTTATTTCATTATAAGTTCTAGCTACTTGAGAGTATATCCTTTCTAAAACTTGAAGTGGTTACGTAATCACTTTTGAATTGTTTGTTAAGCCTTTATGTCTTGTTTTGGTGACATTATTATGTGATTGTGAAGTTATGAATATGACTAATAAAACGAATGTAATTATGAACAAGCTATAAATTTATGATTATATATTTGAGTATTCAAAAGTGATACTTCCTAGTAAATCTATATAAGCTTGTATTAAATTAAAGAAATTTTATTAAAATATTGTTGTATTACGATATTTTGTTCTTAATTTTAAAATTATTATGAACATATTTTATATTTTTAAATTAACCAAGAAGAATATTTTGTTCCTAATTGTGATGTTATGTTTGAAAAGTTTGATGATTCTAATTATTAAAGTCATTATGAAATTTTATATTTATAAAATATGTAAATAGTTAACAAAGTAACCTACGTTATGCTTTATATATATATATATATATATATATATATATATATATATATATATATATATATATATATATATATTTGTGTTTTTCTTTAACCCTTAGCGGAGGTAGATCGTTACGCTATCATCATTGATTTGGTGATGATGTACTGAAAGAGATAAAGCAAGAGAGGTCAAAGAAGACGATATTGAAGTAAGACAAACTAACAAGAGTGAAGTAATAATATAATATTCTTAGTTTGTGATGGCTATTTAAGTAGGTGACACAGAACAATACACTATCGCCTTGTTTAGTACGCGGAATGGAGTTAAGTGAGAATGGAATGAATGTAGGAATGGAATGAAATTGATGTGAGAATGGAATGCTTATTCTCATGTTTGGGTGGGATTAGAGAATTATGGGAATATCTTTAAGAAGGGTATATCCGGAATTTATTTTATTATTTTCATTCTTACTTAAGTGGGAATATCAATTCCTTGATAACTCATTGGGAATAGCAATTCCCACATTAAGTGGGAATTGATGAGAAGTGGGAATGACATTTCTGACATCCAAAAACACATCATGTTTGAAAAGCATGAATGAAAAGTTAGAATTGCATTACATTCCCACTCATTCCCGCCTACCAAACGAGGCATATGGGATTATCAATGCAATATGAATCTAAGTAAACACAGATGAAAACAAATCCTAATCAACTACTTAATGAATGTGACTAAATTATGTATAAATCTCTAACAATAAATCACTAAATTGAGAATGCAATCTGAAAGAAGTGATGCAAGACACGCGATAAAATCTAACTATATATTAATAACAAAAATAATTATAAATGGTAAAGTTCTATTAGCAAAGCGATTCTACTCAATGGAAATTATGATTTTGCGTAGAGTCCACCTCAAGAGATGAGGATCTCATACCTAAACTATACAAAGTCTGTATAAAATCTGAAATTAACCAGACTCCTAGACAAATAGTGGTAATCTTGCACAGAACTTGAAAACAGTCAGATCAACAATAAGGGTAAATCTTATCGATCACCTGTTGACACAAAACGACAACAAAATAAAAAAGAAAACTACCAAACGACAGATAATTAAGTCTGCTCGTTGTCTGTAGGAATAGTTGAAGGCTGCAGGATGAGATCTGTAGTTAGTGGCGATCAAGGATTGTTTGGAGGTTGAAGATGAACGGCAAAGAGGACTGGTGGTGGCGCAAGAGGATTGTTGTTGTCGGGAAGTGGTTGTGGGTTGCTATTGGCGTTGTGACTGAGCGAGACGATGAAGATGGTAGCCTTGGGTATGACCATAGAAGTCGGGAACTTGGGACACTACAGCGAATCACGACCCGGGTTCAATCATCCTAGATTCATGTGGAACACGACCCGACTCATGAACTCAAGCGACCCGATTTAGAATTCAAACCAATTAAAATATTGAAAAAAAACTCTTTTTTAAAAGAATAAATAACAAAACACTCAAGAAATTAAGCAAATAAACTATGCGTACTTTATTGCAACATGATTGTCAAGGTTTTTTTTTCTACCATTACTGATTTCAACTTGCATATTTCTTAAATTTGACTCTTGCAAAACCTCTCATTCCTACATTTAAGAACCGATTCTAAAGCGTACCACGTACCCTAGCATACCGTATAAGCGTACCCCTCGTACCCGATTCCTAATGAGAGGCGTACCACGCTCCCGTACCCGTCCCGTGAATCGGAACGAACCGGGTTCCATGCAACTATGGGTATGACTATAACTTAATGAAGGGGAGAGGTGGGATGAACAGTAATTCCAAAAATACTGTTCATGTCAGGATAGAGTTGAGGGTTTCAATTGACTTGAGGTTAGGGTTAATTTGGTGAATGGTGGAATAAGAGATAGATATAAGATGGATGGGTGGATGGCAATTCACATGCCCTAGATAGAATTTGCAACTCACATTCAAAAATGGTAACTTACATGCCAAAAGATCTCTTACAAAATGTATCATTTCTCAAATTCATAAATCATAAAATCATCGCCTGCCTCGTCCATGAGATGTACAAATGTTTATTTAAAAAACTAATCCTACAGATCAAATATCTCCAAATTGAAAACTAATGCTAAAGATAAACTAAATATCCAAGCTCTTTTCTAAATAAACAAAACAATCTATCTAACAGAATCATCTGATCAAAAGTTATATGAAAAATAAAATCTTATCTAAAACAAGTCTGTCATGCTGATCCCTATCATATGGACTTGTAAGAAGTAGATTCTACACTAGTGTGGCTAATATCAAATTATGAATTTCTGATGGAATAATATCCGTAAGGTGAGGAAACCCTGTTCTAAAATACTTTTATTTTGACAGGGTTTTAGCTCTCTGTTCCTAGATCAAACATTACTAATACATGAGATTACAAGAGCTTAAAGAACAAATAAAATATAGCTAATACACCATACTCTAATCTTTAGATTATAATTTTCTGAAAGGTAACTATCTCGGTTGTATGGATCAACATAGAATTTACACTCGGAGGGAACAAATTGTGAAGCAAAAAACTGTAAGCACAGAGGTCTTAGTAAGCTTTACAAGTTCTTCTGGTCTCCAACACTCTCCTTGTGAATTTTATAATTCCACTTAATCCATAGCATATACATAGTAGCTAAGTTGCATGGAAACAGATACGGGTACTGGTACGGGTGTGGGTATAGGTACGAGACACGGCAAAACTGTAAAATGTAGGGTACGGGGACACGGCTACATATATACATTGAATTAATAATGTACATGAGATCTTTTTTTTCTGCTTCATTTGTCATTAGAATTAAAATTCCGATCACATTTTTAAGTTTCTTTTATCATATTGATTATCATAAATTGGAAACTATTTTTTTTTTACTAGACATCCAAACGACCCTTTAACCATATAGTTTTGAACTTGGGTATGTACTGAAACGAACCCAATCCATATCTAACTAGTTTCAAGAAACGGATGTGAAATGTAAGCTATACGTCCAAGAAGTGTTTGATAAGTGTTTTAAATTAACACATATATCGTATAATTGAGTACATGATGTAATAAATGCATGCATATATTCAAGAAGTGTCCATGAAGTTTGGGTACGAGAAAGTGTCGGGTACGTGTCCGGTACAGGTACGGCTTCATTATAGAAGTACCTGGGTAACATAGCATAGTAGTAACAAACTAACAATAGCACATCTTCTAACAAGATGGGCACAGTGAATTCCTTTGCACTATAAAGTAAGCTATTGAAGCATCATGTCTAAATCATAACACCTAAATTTATAATCCAACCACTACATAATGTAGTTCCGCAACTGATTGGAATAAGCACATTGAAAGAACAAAGTCCAATCACTACATAAAACAGTTCCTCACCTGATAATAATAAATACATTGGAAGAACAAGTGATTGTGGCCTTCAGGTGATTGAACAGAGCACACATCTGTAGCCACCTCCAAATAAACCAATCTATCTTTGGTTAGAAGTCTTTTTTTGCACAACTAACCACAAGATATAAGAATGCTTCGGAGTATTTAGCTTTTTCCATACAACAGTATACCAATAAACAGTAGAGGAGGAAATTATAAGTTCAGAGATTCAGAGTATACATCATGCTTGATGATTTTCCCCTGTTTTGACTAATCTGCAAACTTGACATCCATTTTACGTATAGAGTTCCACCTTCGCAACAAGAAATATCTAATTTCAGCATTTGTTTCCCGTACTAAGATCTCCTGTCTTAGCATGCGCATTCCAAATTGTATCTCTTTTAGGATAACGCCCATGGCCTCTTTCACCCATAACATGTCTTTCTTTGAACTAATTGCCCATCGAAGCTTCATGGCAGCAACATGATCCATAATTTAGCCACAAGGGAAAAGAAAAAAAAACCTAAGGCCTTCTCTCTCTGCATCTTGACACTTCCATGCAACAAGATGGATATTCCTCTTATCATGCATATTCTCCCAAAGAAACCCTCTATATAGTAAATCAACTTCTTGTAATAATTTCTTTGGTAAGATATAATTACTCGGCATATAGACTTGAACCCTAATCAATACACTTATAATCAACTGGGCTCTCCCAACATGGGAAAGTTTTCTATGATTTCAAGATTGCAACTTTTGATTAATTTTAGCAAGCAAAGCATTACAATTACCTAGTGATAGTTCCTACAAACTATAGACAGACCAAGGTGTTTTAAAGGAAATTTGCCCCTCAACATTCCTCATTTCTTGTATGATCTGAAGCTTCAAATCATCATTCACACCACCAAAGTGTATATAACACTTACTAGGATTGACATTGAGACCAGAAACTCTACTAAGTTCCAAGAAGCTATTTTGCAAAGTTTTCATTAAGGGGTTGTTTGGTTCGGCCAAAAAACCAGAAAACTCCTTAAAAATCAATTCTAAAAAAAAGCACGGCAGCTTTTCTCAAAAAAGTTTTTCTATTCTACTGTTTGTTTCGAGTCCTTTTTTTAAAAGCGTTTTCTTGAAGCGTTATGCCGCCTCACAAAAATAAGAAAAACCATTTCCGAGTTTTTAGTTTGGAAATGGGCTGGAAATCGAATAAAGGGGAATAAAGTATGGGGGTGGTGAGGTGACTTTTCGGACACCATCCAAACTATTTCTTATAAATATGATTTCCTATTTTTTAGGCACCAACCAGAAATGTGAAATTGAGGTTTTTATTTTTTTTGTCATGATCTACGGGTGAACCAAACAATAAAAAACTCTTTTCCAAGAAACTCACAGAAAACTCAAAAATATGCTTCTTTTCTAGGAATTGGCTTTTCTATAAATATGGTCTTTGAACCAAATAGCCGCTAAATGTACATTACCTCTACCAAATAAAATAAGATCATTAGTGAAGATTAGATGGCTAATTTTAACTTTCGCACACTTTGGATGATGCTTAAAACTACCACCACCATTCTTGATCATATTAAGAATTCTGGATAACTATTCCATGGTCAAAATAAATAGAGAAGGGGAAAGAGGGTCCTCTTGTTGTAGCCCTTTTTGCCCATGCAAATAACCATGCAGAGATCCGTTGAAAAATAGAGTATTTTGGACAAGTAACACATACCATATTCCAATGAACCATCCCCATCCTCATAAGGAAACGCAAGCCCATAAGAGTTGCTCTAAAAAATTCCAACCTCAGGTATGATACCCGGGTCTGTGGATTGGCATGCAATAACCATGTCCAAGACATGTCGGGTACAGGTACGCACCCGACACGTGATGGACACGGGCTAGTTTTATTTCAGCCCGTTCCGTACCCATTTCTTGGAAAAATAAGAACAAAGCTGTTGCCAACTTTTATGTATTAGATTGTCTTGGAAAAATAAGAAAAGAGCTATAATAATGGAATATTCCAAAGCATAGGAGCAGCATCCGAAGCGGTGGCTGCTACAATAATGGAATATTCCAAAGCATTCGTGTCTCCATTTTCTTCCTTCGAGCACGAATCTGCCGAGGATGCGATTGTAACTCAAAGAGACAGTTTCCCACAAGTGAAGCAATTAAAGCACCTTGTGACTCCTGCTTGCTTATTCTCTGAAGATGAAAGAGTGCTTTATAGGAGATGGTGTTGGGCTATGATGAGGACCACTGTTGTCATCTTTTTATTTATTAGAAATATAAAGAAATATTTATATATTGCAAAAAGACAAGAGTACTTTTATAGGAGAAGGTGCTGGTCTTTAATGAGGCCAGGTGGTGTCATTATTTTACATATTAGAAATTAGAACTATAAAGAAAAAATTAGACACTACAAAAGGAATCATTTTACCAGAAGCATAGAAATGTAGAGAAATATTATATATTAGCTACTTGAAAGGAGTCAAATCAACTCTTCTTTGAATTTGAGATTCCACACTTAGTATTACAATTTAAGTGACAAATTTAGCAACAATAATATAGCATAAAAAGCTCTACTCAAAAGGTGCATGCTACTCATATATGTTTGTATGTATATGTTATATGATATTATCATATTATATTGCCATGTCCCTGTACCTTATCTCTTTCAAATTTGCAATATCCCCTATTTGTACCTGACTACCCGCACCCGCACCTACACTAGTACCCATACTTGTGCAATATAGAAGGTATATAAACTTTCCTTATATCAATTTTAATCATACATCTAAGAGATAATTTTCCTTTCATAATGTTTGATGAGTTCATGGCAAAGAAAATGTTATTATTTATTTGTGATTAGTTTACCCTTCACAAATGCAGATTGAGCTTCATCAATAAGCAACCCCATTACTAGTTTAAGCCTAACAGTTTTCACTTTAGCAATTGCTTTATCATACTCTTTTTAAAGCATGAGTTTGGATAAATCTTTCCATGGTCAATATTACCCTTGGCCTTTTTGGATATAATACATCGCTATCCTACCCTAATTAATATGTTTAATCGAGTCATCAATCCACTTTGCTATAATATCAGGTTACTATCGGATCCATTGATTTGTCGTATCTTAATATCAATATTGTATCTTTATAACCAAGTATTTTGGAGATAGGATTATTTAAATTTAGCAGATAATTTTGAAATTTGAAGTCTTATTGAATGAAGCAAATTGAATTTATTAAAATTATAGATTAATTAGGAAGAATTAAAAGGTAGCTAAAAGATTAAACTAATCAGTAATCACACCATTGAATAACCCCAAATACACATATCGGTATCAGTATATAAAACTTAGAATTTTTAGTTTCTCACTACAACTTTGAAATTCTTGTATAATAGTATATATTCAAGACCATATAGTAGTCCTTAACTTTGTGAGAAGTAAATAAGTGTTGAAGAGTTTGAATATTGTGAGAAGTAAAGTAAGTGATCAATTAATCAAGAAATATTTGGATCAGATTCCTATTATGTCTGTTTCATGTAATTTAATTTGAATATTGTATAAATTCTCTCTCTCTCTCTCTCTCTCACAATTCGACATCCATGTACAGTAGCAATGTCAAAATATGTTAGTTAGATACGTAAGGGAGATATCTTGTAAAGTATTAGAAAGTTTGTGCACAAACTCTTTTAGAATATATTACATTTAGTAATCACTGAAATTGCATTTTGAAAATAAATGTGAAACTATTGAATTTGGTTTCTTTTGCTTGAACAAAAAGGCGTTACATAACCCAAACTATAATATAAACTGTTTAACAATCGAGTTATAGTAAAGAAATAAATCCCAAAAAAAAAATTTCGAGATATTTGACCACATGCAACGCACGTGCATCTCACCTAGTATATAAAATTACAGCAAGATATTGGTAGGAAATCAACAACTATTTTAGGGCACTCCATTTTAGGAATTGAAGTAATATATGTTGAGTTAAATTGACTAGGGAGTTTACCATTAATGAAGGAGTCTTGAATAGTCTCCACAACATCTCTCTAAACAATTCCCTAAGCTTCTTTGAAAAAACATGCTGAGTAGCCATCTTGATCAGGAGCTTTAGCTTCTGAAATCTATAAAATTGCTTCATTAATTTCATCTTCTAAAACCTCCGTACTTTGCATACATCTCTACTCATCATTAAAGCATACTCCAGCGTGGAAAACTCGTGTTTAGGTGGAAGAAGATTACAATTAGCTGTCCATCAAACCTTGATAAAATTGCAAAATCTCATATGCAATTGCTTTACGATCAGTTCATTGTTTTAAATATCTCCAATATAGTTGATATATCGGTCAATATATCTATTTATAAGGTTTGCCGCAAAATGATATGGTCCCGATATTCTTTATCGCTTTTTTGGCAATTTTTTGGGCGATAAATTTCCGACATGGTCTGTATATCAGTCTATATGTCCGTTAATATGCATTGTTGTAAAGCAATATAATTCTACAAAATTTCTTTAAAGTTTTTAGTCCAGCCCAGTGAATTCTTAGCAAAATTCTAATCTCTTTTCCCTACATAAGTTTCTACAACTGGTTAGTGATCCTAATCATATCTTATTTATATTTTTGTATGCTTAGATTTCATTAAGTATGTTTAGATTACATATTAGGATATTTTATTATATATGCACATTATCCGATATGACACTCCATTATTTACTACATATCTATGGTATTTCCCTGATATTCGCATTCGTATATGGAATTTGGTTGTCCGATATCTTCCCAATTTCCGATATTTAAAACCTTGGACTAGTTAACCTTTAATTTGAGGGACTAATTTGAAATGACTTAAGTATTGGTAATAGCGATTTCAATGATTTGAGGGACTAATTTAAAATAACTTAAGAATTGGAGGGCCTAATAGAAATTTCAATGCTTAGAGTGACAAATTTCAAAATACGAAAGATTTGAGGGACTAATATTGGAAAAACCCCATTTCTATTAATTTCATTGCTATGGAATATCATTGAAAAGTGTGTATCTCAGACTGAACTATTATTTGAAGCAAAATTTAGCAGAATAGTAGAGATTCCGGATAATGTTTAGTACCACAGTCCTTTTGCCAATTTTGTACCATGTGAAAGGCTTTTTTGTGTTGGGATACCATACTTCAAACTAATCAGTTTGTATTTCCAACCTGTACCTGTTCTGTGTAAACTTGGACAACCAATACTCTGACCTCATAACAGTCCAGCTAATTCCTTTAGTAATTTAATTACTGATTATTAATAAGATGTTAACATAGGGCTTGTTCTTGCTTAGTGGTGGTTGCCTTCAATTTGTAGTTCTATTGCTTACAGTCCATAGTTGCAGGTTCATCATGGAAAAGTTTTCTGTACGGAGTATGAAAAATCAAAGGTGATAGCAGATACAGTTGCAATGCAGGCTGCAAGTGAAGGAATTCCCATCATCCTTCTTTATCCAGGAGTTATTTATGGCCCTGGGAAACTAACAGCGGGAAACGTTGTTTCTAGAATAGTAAGCTCTCTCTTAAACTTTCGACCGCTATGTGTTGCTAATTAGTAGAGAATATCTTATAACAAAGCTCCTAAAGCTGATATTCTGAGGCTCCTAAATTTATGTTCTTTCTAATGGTTGTTTTTGTTCCTCCTATGTCAAGTTTGAGTATGTTTACTTTTACCTAACACTGATACTTAGAAAGCAAAAGAATTATCAAGTAACAACCATCTAGGACGCTAATATGGATTTATGATAACCAAGAACTGGGTCATTTTACAGAAAAAAAGAAGATACTAATATTTTACCTTTCTGAACTCGTTAGTTTGTACTTCATTCATTCATTGTCTCGTTGTATATTGGAAGAGACTATCCATAGCAAAGTTGAACAGTTGAAAGGTAATCTCAGAAATATAGTATAAGACAATGCTTTGTTCTCGTTGTTGTCTTCCTAATCTGAAAGGAGCTTCTGAGGAAAGTATTAGCATTCCTGACATTTTGACCTTGCATTTAAATAATGACATGGTAATCTTTTTTTCTTTTAAGAGAGTGAGCTTGTTAGAGTAGAATTATTAATTGAAAATTCAGTTAAGAAAATTATTTATTCCTTTAAGGAAAGTTCTGCAAATCATTAAGCAGTTGATGTACCCTCTTACTGGATAATTTAATCTGTTCCCTGATTCACTGGAGAACTTTACTGTTACCTTTGTTTGTGAAACAGCTCCATGAGTTAATTCTTTTCAGTTGTCTCCATTCATTTGATGTTCTGGAAGCATAGAAACTATACTAGACCTGGTTACATGGCCATCTCAGATGCTAGTTATAAAGTTCTTTAATATATATTTTCATTTTCTTACTCTGTATGATGGCTTGTATCAGTTTAGTTAAAATCTTGAACTGGGTCAGGTCTTGTATCTTTCACTTGTTCATATTTCATAGACATTGAGAGTTTGATGCAAGTGCGATTTTGTGGCGATAAATACTTTTGTTTCCGTCTCCTCCTAACCATGGTGATTTGAAGAACGCAAGATGAGGATTTTGGGGAGTAACCTTTCAGATGTGAATTTGATGTTTTATTCTAGTTATTTTTCCTCATGAACTGATCGAGGATCAGGTAAATACGAGCTTGTACATCAAACAAAGATGCATTTCCTTATTATAGATAAGTGGAGTTGTCTGGAGTTTGCTCTTTCTTTTGTTAATCAAAGAATTCTGAAATATCAGGTCAGGCAGCTTGCCACACCCAAAGCAGTTTTAAACTTCTCGGAAGGAACACATTAAGCTGATCATGTAAACCCCCAGAGAAGATGGCAACTAGTCAAAGTGTACGACAAATAAATTAGAGCATTCGAGTCCTAGAAAACTTTTGCTTTCTTTCTGACATCTGTTCACATATTATAAACAAAAGAGGAGTTAAAATTTGCTCTGCATATCTTTCAGTTTAGAGAATTTGAGGTTTCTTTAACAGCTTTAGGTCCAGTTCTTGGAACTTGGTTCTTGGTCCTTTATACTACAAAGAACTGAAGTTCACAGGGTGTGAAATACTTCCCAGATAAACATGTGAAAAGTACTTCTAGCACCTGTCTCATTACAATTTTATGTGAAATATACCCCCCTCAATATGAATTAGGAAAAAAAAAAAATTAGTCCCTAAGTTGTTTGCTTCTTCCATTTTATAGTACTCTGTTACCTAAACTAACACACACTTGCAGCAGCAAATAATGTATCATGTGTTTCCGGGTTTTTCAGATGATTGAACGTCTAAACGGACGATTACCTGGTTATATCGGCTATGGAAAAGACAGGGAGTCATTTTCTCATGTTGAAGACGTTGTAAAGGGGCATATAGCTGCAATGCAGAAGGGACGAATGGGTGAAAGGTATTTGCTTACTGGAGAGAATGCATCCTTCAAGGATGTCTTTGATATTGCTGCAGTCATCACGAAAACAAAAAGACCTTCTTTTCACATACCTCTATGGGTTATAGCGATCTATGGGTGGATTTCTGTTTTCTTTGCGAGAATTACAGGGAAGCTTCCTCTTATCAGTTATCCGGTATGAAATCATATGGTTTCTTGTAGTTTCGTCTAGTTTAATTCTTGGATGATAGTTAGCCAACGTAAATTGAATCAGACATTATGGTTTTGCAGACGGTACGGGTTCTGAGTCATCAATGGGCGTATTCCTGTGAAAAGGCCAGGAAAGAACTAGGCTACGATCCGAGAAGCTTGAAAGAGGGGTTGGAAGAGATGCTTCCGTGGCTGAAGAGTTTGGGATTGATAAAGTACTAAATGTGGTGGCTTTAATGTAGTCTCGCGTGCTGTTCTATGCTGTTCATATTATCTTAAGAGCTCCTGTGCTGTATGTTGGCCAGTGTGGTTCAATTGAGATTGATTATGTGGCAATACACCAAAAATCAAATAAAAATAGGGAAAAGTTCAAGAGGCCGGGGCATCCTGTAAAGAGTTTCCAGATAGCGTGACTTTCTGTAAGAAACAAGCTTGCCAGTGTAAGAAAATGTTGTAAGCTGTGATTAAGTTACTACATTGTTTACTAGCAGCCTCGCACGTGCTATGCATGTGCAATATATTAGAACTTTTTTTTTTCCAATTTTTATATTAAAAGATAGAAAATAGGCATAGCTAGATTTTGGAAACTGAAAAAATAATATTTCAATCATCTTTAATTTTAAATCCTGATGAAACTCAAACTACTTTGTAAAAAATAATATTTTAATCATCTTTAATTTTAAATCCTGATGAAACTCAAACTACTTTGTTTTTCTATTCTGTTTTCATATTTTTCAATTTCCAGTCTACATATTTGATAATGTATGCTATGTAATTCATTATTTGTATGATTAAGAAATAAATACGAATTTTTCTAAAGTGCTTGAGGGAAACATTTTTCTAAAGGCATTAGAAATAATATTTCTTTTATATTTTAGCAATAGATTCACATGGTTTTGACAAATGCATTTATATACTTGCAATTTTAATATTTTCTACATGTGCATTTGAAAGATCATAAATTATTCTAATACTTTCAAAAATTTTAATATTATTCTCATAATTCATTATTTGTATGGTATAGCAATTTTAATGTTAAAGTGTCTGCGTGAAAATGTTATTTTTGTACTATATACGTAGAGCCGTAGAGGGAAAGAGTGAGGGAGGAAATGTATTGTTGATATTGCAAATAAAAGTTCTTAAAAGAGCATAAGCGAAAAAAATATCAATACACTCATGATAAATGGGACACGTCACTTATGAGAAATGGGACACCTGCTAGGCGGAGGAGGGATGATGGTTGCTCACTTTTTGATATGATTGCAAAGTCATCCACAAAATTATCAGTGTACCCCTCACACTTCCATGATGATTGGAAATCTCCTTTTACGCATTTTGGTATTCCCACTGAGATTTTAATATAATAGTGCAGATATTATGAACTAAAAAGTACAGGTCTACGTAAAACTGAGGATTAACAGCAAAGGCATCGTCCATTATGGGATTAACAGCAAAGGCATCGTCCATTATGATGATTTCTCTGCTAAGGAACTGTGTGATGCGAGTTAGACCTCAATAATACTTTTGAATTCATATTTTTCTGTTCATGTCATTTTTTTTAAGGTTAAAACTTATATTATCTCTTTAAATTCAGTCAATAGTAATTTAAAATTAGTTATTATTATTAGTAATTACATATTATTTTTAAATTATCACCACAGGCCAATATCTGAAGATGATTTCTCTGCTAAGGATGATCGACATAATCAAGTTGAAAATATTTCTGCTCAATCTTCAGATGATTTATTAGAGATACAAACTCCACAGAAAAAAAAATAATCAACCAGAAAAGAACTAAAAATTGGTATGAAATTTGAAAGTGAAAAAGCCACATATATGCTTTCTATAATGATTATGATCGTGAAGTTGGTTTTAGTTGGCGGAGAAGTCAAAAGGTCTTAACAAAGCTAAAGACACTTGTCAAAATGTAATTGGGGCTAGAAATTCTTATCCGTTTGAGGCACAAATTCTTATCCGTTTGAGGCTGGAAGTAATTTCCCCTAAAATCAAGCACTTCGATTGGAATTAGAATTCTCTTCAATATGGTGCTTGACCATGAACTTTTTTTGTTAATCATTTTGAATCGAATGAACATTATGTATTTAAAGAATTATTTGTTCTAATTTTCATAACAAATAATAACGATGTATAAATGATTAGCGGATTACATTAATTTGAGGCAGGCAGAGAACGTGCTCTAACTATTGTCCTTTTCCAAAAAGCATGTAAATATTAAATTTAGAAAAGGACATATCAAGGATCATGATTCATATAAATCGTAAAGAGTGTTGCCGCACTGCAGCCTATTAAAGCTCTGTCCCCCTATCTTTTTATTGGAGCAATAAAAAGCCAAATCTCAGAGAAGACAGACCGCATCTCTCTATCAGAGACTCTACCAGTCAACAGAACCCCACAACGTCTCTCTTACTCTTCCTCTTTCTCCAAATTCCAACAAGAAAAAAATAAAAAATTAAACAAAAAAAATCCAAAATGCAAGTACACTTGCTCTCCCTCCTCCTCCTCCTCCTCCTCCTCCACCAGCATCTCCCTGTAGCTTCGTCATCCCCCTTGGATTCAGACATCAAAGCTCTCCTCACCTTCAAGAACTCCTCCGACCCACTCAACTCTCTCGTCTCCTGGTCACCCACCACCGACCCCTGCGCTGCCTGGCTGGGCGTCTCCTGCTCCCTCTCCACCTCCTCTTCCTCTCCTCAACCTCTTGTCCGGCGCCATCCCGCCCTCTCTTTCCTCCTTCCCCGCTTCTTCTTTCCTCGACAACCCCTTACTCTGCGGACCTCCTTTTCCGTCCAGCTGCAAGGACGCCGTTTCGGACAATGCTGCTCCCGCGGTCGTCTCGTCCACGCCTGGCGACAAGCCCGAGGTGGCCGTGGGCGGGACGGAGGAGCGCCGGAGTTCCCCCGGCGGAGGCGGCATGAGCAGGGCGGCGGTGGTGGCGATCGTTCTCGGCGACTTCGCGGCGCTGCTGGTGGTGTCGGGGCTTCTGTTCTGCTACTTCTGGCGGAAGTTCAGGGCGAGGGATGTTTCGGGGATCCAAGAGGGCGAGAAGGTCGTGTACTCCTCCGCGGCGGTTGCCGGTAATTTGGGAAGCGGGAATGGGTTTGAGAGGGGGAAGATGGTGTTCTTGGAGGGGACGAAGAGGGTTTTCGAGCTGGAGGACCTGTTGAGGGCGAGTGCCGAGATGCTGGGGAAGGGAGGGTACGGGACGGCGTACAGGGCGGTGCTTGACGACGGGAGCGCGGTGGCGGTGAAGAGGCTGAGGGAGGTTGAAGGGGACGGCAACCGAAAGGAGTTTGAGAGCCAAATGGACGTCATTGGGAGGCTCAGACACCCGAACGTGGTGGCGCTCAGGGCGTATTACTACGCCAGAGACGAGAAGCTGCTGGTGTATGAGTACATGCCCGGTGGTAGCCTCTTCTCTCTTCTTCATGGTAACAAAGAGTGCTAACCTTTTAGATATATGCTTAATTGTTTATGGCAAGTAATATTCTGGGCTCGTTGCAGGCAATCGTGGCCCCGGCCGCACGCCCTTGGACTGGATTACCCGAATGCGAATCGCTGCAGGCACCGCCCGCGGTCTGGCCTCCATCCACCACCTCCTCCTCCTCCTCCTCCTCCTCCTCCTCCACCAGCATCTCCTGTAGCTTCGTCATCCCCCTTGATTCAGACATCAAAGCTCTCCTCACCTTCAAGAACTCCCGCGGTCGTCTCGTCCACGCCTGGCGACAAGCCCGAGGTGGCCGTGGGCGGGACGGAGGAGCGCCGGAGTTCCCCCGGCGGAGGCGGCATGAGCAGGGCGGCGGTGGTGGCGATCGTTCTCGGCGACTTCGCGGCGCTGCTGGTGGTGTCGGGGCTTCTGTTCTGCTACTTCTGGCGGAAGTTCAGGGCGAGGGATGTTTCGGGGATCCAAGAGGGCGAGAAGGTCGTGTACTCCTCCGCCGCGGTTGCCGGTAATTTGGGAAGCGGGAATGGGTTTGAGAGGGGGAAGATGGTGTTCTTGGAGGGGACGAAGAGGGTTTTCGAGCTGGAGGACCTGTTGAGGGCGAGTGCCGAGATGCTGGGGAAGGGAGGGTACGGGACGGCGTACAGGGCGGTGCTTGACGATGGGAGTGCGGTGGCGGTGAAGAGGCTGAGGGAGGTTGAAGGGGACGGCAACCGAAAGGAGTTTGAGAGCCACATGGACGTCATTGGGAGGCTCAGACACCCGAACGTGGTGGCGCTCAGGGCGTATTACTACGCCAGAGACGAGAAGCTGCTGGTGTATGAGTACATGCCCGGTGGTAGCCTCTTCTCTCTTCTTCATGGTAACAAAGAGTGCTAACCTTTTAGATAGATATGCTTAACTGTTTGTGGTGAAATTTTTAATGATTTTAAAGTTTCAAGTAATATTCTGGGCTCGTTGCAGGCAATCGTGGCCCGGGCCGCACGCCCTTGGACTGGATTACCCGAATGCGAATCGCTGCAGGCACCGCCCGCGGTCTGGCCTACATCCACCACTACAACCCCCCCAAATCAAGCCCCAAGCTCTTCCACGGAAACATAAAATCCACCAACATCCTCCTCGACAAGTCCCTCAACCCCAAACTCGCCGACTCCTTCCTTTCCCCTCTCTTCCCCTCCCCATCCCGCTCCCACCATGGCTACCGAGCTCCTGAGTTCCTCGCTGACCCACGTCGCCCGTGCTCCCAGAAGGCCGACATCTATGCATTCGGCGTGGTCCTACTGGAGATTTTGACGGGGAAGGTGGTGACGGAGGATGTGAGCCTGCCGCATTGGGTGCAGTCAGTTGTTAGGGAGGAGTGGACGAGCGAGGTGTTTGATTTAGAGCTTATGCGCTACAAGGGTGTGGAGGAGGAGATGGTGGGGATGCTGCAGGTGGCGATGGCGTGTGTGGCGGCTGCGCCGGAGCAGCGGCCGAAGATCGGGCAGGTGTTGAAGATGATTGAGGAGATAAGGGGGGAGGGATCGCCGGGGTATGAGTCGTATGGGGAGACTGAATCTCCTTGTGTGTCTGAGGGAAATGGGATTATGGCGGGTTAGGGATGCGTTTCGTTTTAGTTTTCTGATTCTCGGTGTAATTGTTTGGTCTGTTTCCTGCGGCATTTCTTTACTAATTTTCAATATGGTGTTCTTTGTGAAGTTTCTGATTGCATTGCCTGGCTGAAAAGAAATTGGGATCAGTTTTCTGATTGCATTGCCTGGCTGAAAAGAAATTGGGATCAGTTTGTTACGTTGCATATTTGAACAATTTTATTGCAAATTTTGCTATAGATTCCTCCTTGGTTTGTTGGAGTGGATTTGTAACATTGTTCACGGTCTCTCGCATTTTCTCTTTATACACAGCACAATTAACACAGGGGTTGATTGGTTTGGATAGTTGAAGTGTAGAAATTTATTTGTGGAAACCACTTTCAAGAGGTGTTTTGTAGATATAGTCTCTTAAATCATAGTTATTTTGATATTAATCTTTTAAATCTTCATATTTCTATATTAGTACCCAATTGACCTTTTTATGTAGTTCCTCTAGTCAGTGTTAAATTGGGAGGACTTCTAGCGACACTGGCCCAAAGGCAAGTGTCGCCCTCACTCTCTTTTAGGATGGGGCATGTGTCTCAATACCCTCAAATATCCTTAAACCCTATACCTAACCCTACACCACTCTAACCAATCAAAACGAAAGTATTGAACACTTGCGTGTGTCCTTAGATTTTCTCGTTAAATTGGATGTTGAATATTCTGTTGTCCTAAATTTGTTTCCTTAAATGGACAATTAGACTCTTCTCCCTCCTCTTCAACCTCCTCTCTGCCCTCGACCACCTCCACACCCCCTCTCCACCCTCTCCCTACTCTACTTAGGCCGCTGCAATGTGGTGATGCTAACATTACCGATGGAGGTGATGATGGTGGAGAGGGTGAGAATGCCGACAGATGAGATGATGCAGGTGGAAGTGGAGCACTATTGTAGCCAGGATTCCAACTTGGGGGGGGGGGCATATATAAACGCGCTATGCTAAAAGAAATATATTATAAGAACTATCCATAAAAACACATACATATAGTTTACATTGACTACAAAGATAAATTAAAGTAAAAACTCAATCCTTAACGTAGGTAAAAATAGTTCCCTTACTGCTTTCTTCACTCAATATATTTTTCCTAAAAATGAATCAAGTTTTTTTCCCAAACATATCAACTGCCAACATATTTTAAAATAAAGAAACATATCGATATAAGCAAATAATAATTAGGCTAAATAGCACCTAAATACCTTATAGTTTCACTCCTTTAGCATTTATATACCCTCAGTTGTATTTAGTAGCATTTATATATCTTTAGTTGGTCAAAATCTACTAGTTAATACCCTATATTTTACAAACGTAAAAATTTTCATCCGAAAGTTTTCATAGAATATTCATATGTTAATTTTAGAGCTTTTAACCATTTATATTGATTAAATTACTATTAAATCTACGCAAATTTTAATTTAAATGTATCATAATTGAATTTTAAAAATAGAATTTAGAAAGATTTAACAAAACATTCAACAAACTTATTAGAGAGAAAGTTATAAGACTAGCATATAAATATTATATGGGAACTTTTGAATAAAAATTTTACGTTTGCAAAATATAGGGTATTAACGTGCCAATTTTGACCAACTCGTGGTATATAATTGCTACTAAATACAACCGAGGTTATATAAGTGCTAAGAGAGTGAAACTCTAAGGTATTTAAATGCCATTTAGCCTAATAATTAAATAAGATATTTACATCTAGGGTTTATAAAAAATCAATACAAATAGTTAAATAAAGAAAGGAAAAAAAAAACAGTCATGAGAGAAGGGGAAAAAATTGTGCATTTAGGATTTAAAGAGCACATCACTTGTGTTCTAGAATTGATGAAAAAACCTCCAAAACCTCAAAAATTAGTGCGTCTCTTCTATTTTTCTTGCCGAGCGAACTCTTGATACCCACTGCAATTACCATCTTTTTTCCAAGTGTCGTACGTTTTGGTATCATTATTATCTTAATGGATTTGGGTTTAGATTAATTCTATTTAGGTTCGACCAAACTCTTTTTCTCATAATTAGTTTTGGGCCAAACTCTATATTACATGCCTTTGCTGGTTGGGGTGGTTGGGGAGTGCAAATGTTGAATTCAACTAGCTCTTTGGGCTATGGAAATTAATCAACAAACACCTAAGCTATAAGAATTTGGTGCCCCCTATTAGGACCGTGTCTGTGCAATCGACTTTGTTTGATGAATAACAAACCTTTATATTGGTCTAATATATATTTGAGATGTTGTATACAGGTTACAAGAAGTTAGAATCAAGTTCGGAAGTGTATAGAGCAAGATAACAAGTTAATCACAGCTGATTCTGGAAAAATATCAATAGTGAAACTCTATTTTGAGTATATGGAAGTGTCCGTCTCGTTGGTATGAATCCACGGGAATAAATGGAACTCAGTTCAGAGATATATAGCTCGAGATATGAATATTTTAGTTAGACAATGTCAAAACATTTAGCAACAGGCCGGAAACATACACCGAAGCTGAAACTTGCACGAGCCATGACCTTTGACTCGGTTATCGAATTTTGTATCGTAATAGCATTTTTGGAAAGCTCTTGATCTGATCTATCTAATCATCGATGGTAGGTTGAGCCCATCGATGGTCTATAGTAAACCATCGATTTGTAGACCATCGATGGACTATAGGAGCCAATTGATGATTTTCCTGAGAGATGAACAGTACCATTGATGGGTGAACAGGCTGTCGATGGTTAGGTTTGCCCATTGATGGTGATGACGTATTTTAGCTGATTTTATATTTTAATCTCAATCGTTCATCGTTCTTTTGATCTCCAACTTCTACCAAGTCTAAGATATCTCTTTCCTGATCTATTGTGGGCTCTATATAAAAGGAAAAGAGAAAAAAAGAGATTATTGATTGGAGGTGATCTAGGGTTTGAGTTTTGTGAACAAGGAGAGCTTTTATCTCCTAGAGCCTCATCAATCGCATCCTCGACGTTGTTCTTCATCACTTAATAATCAACCTTCGAGGAGTGCTACCCTTGGACTTAATCATCATCATCGTTCTTTACAATATACACTTCAATCATTAGGAGAATGGTTTGCTAATAAAATAGGCTATAAGATCTTTCTGGTTGCGCTTAATTGATATTTGTTTCATCGGTTCAAACTTGTTTTCACAGTGTACTCAACCCGGGGTGAATTGAGGGTTTACGGCATACTCAAGCCGGGTTAATTGAGGGTTTACGGCATACTCAAGCCGGTGATAATTGAGGCTTGGGACTAGCTAGGGCTAGGTGTTACTCATCTGTGAGGAGTTAGGTTAGATGACTGGTTTCGGGCAGATTTCAGGGTTCGGTCTTTATAAGTATACTGAATCAGGTTGTGATTCAGGTGAACTCTGATCATAGTGAGAAAGCCCCTTTGTGAGAAGGAAGAGTGCACATAGGATTTTTATTTGAACCACTATAAAATCTTGCGTATTCTCTGGTTTGTTATTGATTTTTCACTTTTATTTTGATATTATTTCCGCTGTAAAATTTGTATTTTAGTAAAAATCTGTAGCAAATCTATTCACCCCCTCTAGGCTTGCATTTCAGTTTCAATACCCTCTCTCTCTCTCTCTTAATAGCTCCGCCCCTAAGTGGAGATGATGGTAGTGATGATAGAGGAGAGGTGAGAATACTGGTAGAGGAGGGGATGAAAGTAGGGCTGATGGAGATATGGAGGAGGAGAGAGAGAGAGAGACATATAATATAAAGTAATTCCTTATCCATGGTTTGTGTTAACCCAAATATGGTTTACGGTTTCTAATAGAAAGAAAAATATCAACACACTAAGGTAATTTGGAAGACTAATATCAAAATATGAAGATTTAGGGGCCAATATCAATATACCTATGATTTAAGGGACTAATACCTAAATAAAACCCTACATATTATTAGAGTTTTTTTTCAGCAGATGATTATTACGAGCTCTAAATGATTTTTCAAGCGTTGAAAGCAAGAACTAATTATACGATGAGAAGCTTGGAAGACAAAAACTTTCCTTTATGCTTCAAGGCGTAACTGGACTTCTTATTTTGCAAATAGCTCAAGTAATTATTTTTACTTACAAAGTAAATCGAAAGCATTACCGAAGATAGAAATCGGGTTGTTTGTTGAAGTGTCGATTAGTCTCCATCAGGCACTGATCTTGGCGAGCCAATACTAATGATTTAAGCTATGATTCTATTCAGCAACTAAGGGGGGTTATTGGTTGGGACAAGTTTGGGCCAAATAACATAATTGTTCTAATGTAATAATTTTATCACTTTGGGATATTTTGAGTGCGATAAAGTGGGACAAGTTGGGATAATGAGATAATTTGAAGCTTTGATTTGACAATTCATGTGGTGTAATTGAAGATGTGGCACCTTATTAAAATATAATATTTATTTATTAATTAAGTCTAAATTAATTTATCCAATTGGTTTAGTATATTATTTAATATGTTATTATAATATAATATATTATTTTACTTTATACTAAAATATAATATGTTATATTATAATTACTAATTAATTATAACTATGCTCAATATTATTAATTAATATATTATATTATATTATAATAATATGATATATTATATAATAATTGATATAATAAACAAAAATATATTTAATATAATATTTCAATAATATAATATTTAATTTAATATAAATATAAATTTATAATATTTTATTTTATTCAATATAACATTATTTAAAATATTATATTATTATTATTATATAATATTATATTTTATGATAATTACTATAATTTAAATGGGATAATTGATGACATGGCTCCTTATTACAATATAATATTTATAATAACCGTAATATACTATTCATATGTTCAATGTTATTAATAAAAATGTTATTAATTAATATATTATATTATATTATATTAATTTTATATATAATATTATATATAATATCATATTTTAATATATAGTAGATTTTACTATTTTATTGTAGCAATAAAATATTATTTAATATTATAACTACCACAATATTGACGATATATTTAAGACTATTAATTAATATAATAAAGTGTAATAGAAAATAGTAAATTATTATATAAATTAAAATATTCCATATAACAGAATATATTATCATATTAAATTATATTATAATATAATTAATATATTATTATATTAAATATATAAACACTAAATTATAATACAATATTTTATATCATAAAAATACTATAATAATATTTTTATTCTAACTAATAAAATATATATTAAATAATATGAAGTAATATTATAATAACATAATACTAGTATTATAATATATGAAATATTATTAACTAATATGTAATAATGATATATAATAATGTTATATTAGATAGTATTATCTAATATTTTATTATCTTACGTTATAACAGAATTTTATAATATAATATAATTAAGATATATTATATATTATAACAGAATTAACATAAATTACATATTTAATAAATTAATGCTTCAAAATTATCCCACTTCCCCCATAACTGTCCCAAAGTTAAGAATGGGCTAAATACCAATTTAGCCTATAAAGTGACACGCTCTAACCAATAAGATCTAAAAAGTGACGCCGACGACAATAACATCTATAAATTAACACAATTAACCACTTAAACCTACTTCGATCACTGAAATTTTGGTTTGACCGCGAAAAGTATAAAATTTTGCATATAAACCCCTCATATCTCTCACAACTATATATTTACCTTCCAAATTTTAAAATATTTACAAAAAATTCATCTTTCTCTCTCCCCTCTCTCTCTCTCTCTCTCTCTCTCTCTCTCTCTCTCTCTCTCTCTCTCTCTCTCTCTCTCTCTCTCTCTCTCTCTCTCTCTCTCTCTCTCTCTCTCTCTCTCTCTCTCTCTCTCTCTCTCCCTCCTCCACCCATATTCCTACCCTTAACCTCTCTATTCTCTCATCTCAGTCTTCTCCTCACCTTCCTCCTCTCCCTCCTCCACCCATATTCCTACCCTTAACCTCTCTCTATTCTCTCATCTCAGTCTTCTCCTCACCTTCCCTCCTGTCCTTTCCTCTCTCTCCTCTCTCCTCAAACACTAACTCAAAAAGTGAAGAAAGGAGTGGGGGAACTGGATGAGAGAAGTGGAGGAGGAAAGTAAGGGGAGTGGGGAGAGAGAGGTTGAAAAGAAAGAGAGAGTTTTATTTTTATGCAAATATTTTAATTTTGAGGATAAATTTGTAAGTGTGAGAGATATGAGGGTATATATCCAAAATCTATAATTTTCTTGCGCAAATCAAAATTTCCGCTGGAGTAGGTTTAAGTGGTTAACTGTGTCAATTTATAGGTCTTATTATCACCGTCACTTTTTAGGTCTTATTAGTGAGAGAGTGTCACTTTGTAGGCTAAATTGGTATTTTAACCGTTAAGAATGATGTAATTTTTAGAGGTTGGGACAAAGAGTTTGTATAGAAGTGAGATAATTTTGGGAAAAATGGGAGTTATTGTTCCAATCTCATTGTCTCAATGAATAGCACTTCAAAATGAAATATCAATCTCATTGTCCCAATGAATAACACCATAAAGTAAACTCCCAAAAATTATCCCACTTATTCTAAAATTACACGAACCAATAACCACCCCAAGAATAAGATTGTCATAAATAAAAATATATTTTGAGTAGAACTTGGTTCAGATCTAAATTAGCCAATATTTTATATTTTATCTCCTCCAACTGATCCCCATCAGGTAAGGGGGTGTTTGGTTCACCACTTTGGGAAAAGTTTTGGGAAATGGCAATTCGTAAATAAAAGTTTTCCTATAATTGAGTTTTCATGTGTTTGGTTCACTCTAGATTTATGGAAAACATTTCCTAAAAGTCTGAGAATAGTTGGAAACAACTTCCTAGCTTTTGAGAGGAAATCTCATGAAAACCGACAACACTATTAAAAAGTAATAAACCGTACTTTTTACTTATTTTGAACCAAATAACTTTCTAGAAAAGGAAAACTGACATTTCTTAAAAGATAGCCCATTTTCTTGTTTTGAACCAAACACAAGAAAAGGAAAACTTGTCCTTTTAACTTCTCATATTTTATTTCGTGTAAAACATTTCCTATAAAATGGGTGGAAAACATTTCCTATAGTTGAGTTTTCCATGAACCAAACACCCCCTAATAATAAAGTGAGAAATATCCATACGAAGGTATCGGCATCAAAATGTAGAAAGCTGTCATTGCAAACTCATGTTAGATCTGTTGCAGTAATAAACGGTCCAGCTAATGATGTGATCCATACGAAGGCATCACCGTATAATGATGTGGTTCATCTAATAAACCGTCCACGAGCGTATGGTTCTTCTCGATTGTAGGATACCATCATAGGCTTTTCAGTTCCCTAGGTTAGGTTCTGTGCCTCTGTTGTTTTTGACCGTTGAGAGTAGCTGACTAGCATCAAAGTACGGATTTCGGGTTTGGGGGGAAGGGACAAAATAACGGATGCCTTTTATTTTCCTTATGGGGTTTTTTTTCATGGATATCAACTTGTAAGTTTAAAAATTTTATGAAAATCAATTTTAAAGTTTTTTTATAGAAACCATCTTATATATGTATTATCCTCTCAATGTCACACTTTTAAATAATTTCTGCTTTAAAAAATATGAAATTACTATAATACCTCATTCTAAAAAGAGAGGATGAGGAGGAGAAGGAGGAGAGGTTGGGGTGGGGAGGGAAGGAGGTCGGCACTGCAAAAGGAGGAGGGAAGGAGGAGGAGAAGAAGGAAGAGGTGACAAAAGTGAGAATGGAGGAAGAGGAGGAGGAAGAAGAGGAGATTGAGAGGAGAATGAATGAATGAGGGAGGGAGGACGGAGGGGAAGAGGGAAGGGTGGTGGGGAGAAGATGAGGGTAAATGGTGATAAAATTAATAGTGGAGGTGGACATGAAGGATAAATATATATATAAGGTGGAAAGGAATGGAAAAAGGAACCTTATGGGATGATGGATCCCATTTCTATGGTGGCTCCCTTCTACACTACTACTGTGATAACGGCCGACTAAAGGGGATCCGTAATGTCCGAAAGTGATGTCACCGCATAATTATTAATTAAAAAACTTTATAGCTGTCTACAAGTTTTTATATTTTAGAAAAACTATGATCATCCGTAACACTATCAAATACATAATCAATAACACTTAAAAATACACAATCACACTTTGGTAACTCAATTTTAAGATACATGGCCAAAGAACCATAGCCCCTATATATAGTTGATGGGTGGTGGAGAATGATGATCCCATGCATATATTTGGTGAAGGAAGCTGATAATGATGGTATGGTTACATGGGTAGCTTGTGATATGCATACTAGAGCTTTACAAAATATCAATTTAAGCCATAGGTACATAAGGAATCCCTTGGAGAAAGTGATGTCACGTGACACCACTTCCTACAATGTGGATCTACCTTTGCGGTTGACGGTGATGCAGCACTCAATTCACATATTTTTTTCCTAACAAATTTGTTAACAACTCCTTAACCATGCAAACAGTTTAATTTAATCAAAGAGCTAATAAACTCTTTATAAGGGCTAAAGTTAATTAAATCGGCCTAAAGAGAAGGATTAAGAATGATTCTCTCTAAAAATGAGAAATAAAACTTTAAAAAGAATACATTTTAGGATATTGATGAGAACTAGTCTCCTTAGCCTTTCTTTATTTGCCAAACACAAAAAATTTAGCCCTTCATATTGACTATCAAATCCAAACAGAATAAAATTATTTTTAACCTCTCACAAAGGGTTAACTAAGTTAGTCCTTCCATTTATCCATTCTCCCTTAACCCATTGCCAAACGACCCCTAAAGTTTTTAAAACTTGCTCTTATATACCCTAATTTTAGCAAAGACTTATATACCCTAAAGTTTTTAAAATTTGTACTTAAATACCCTAAAGTTTCTAGTGACACTTAAATACCCTAAAGTTTTAAAACTTGCTCTTATATACCCTAATTTTTAGCGACTTATATACCCTAAAGTTTTTAAAATTTGTACTTAAATACCCTAAAGTTTCTAGTGACACTTAAATACCCTAAAGTTTTAAAACTTGCACTTATATACCCTCATGTTTATGAGTGAGGGTATTTAATTGCATGCTTTAAAAATTTAAGGTATTTAAGTGTCAGATTACAAATATTAGGGTACTTAAGTGCTACCAAAAAGTGAGGGTATATAAATGTATGTTTTAAGAACATTAGGGTATATAATTGCTACAAAAACAAGTGAGGGTATATAAGTGCAATGTAGGGGAAACTATAAGGTATCTAAGTGAAACTAAGCCATCTTTTTATAGCCCAATTTGTTATAGAAAATGTGTGAAACCCAAGATCACAGAGCAAGAACCAAAGTAAAACACATAAAAGATTACAAACACAAGGATTTTACATGTTCTAGAACAAGTTCTACATCTATGGATAACAGCAAATAAATTCACTGTATCAAATGAGAGTCCAGAAACTCTCTCTCGCAGATGATATATGAATCCATTCTCTTGAGATACTATCTTTTTCTCAAGTTCTTTTTTATTTTCTCATGAGATACTTTCTTTCTCCCATGAACTCCTGCAGGAGATACTATCTTTCTCTCATGTCCTACCCTAATGGAAAACCCTCATTTATAGTGTTCCAATACAAAGTACCCTAATAAACCCCAACTCTAATCCCAGCTGAACAGGGAATCCAAATCTTAGGACACAATATAAGACTTGATCAAATTTGGTCGAACTCGGTTAGCCAAAATACAGAAAGCTTATTTCTGTTTGGCACTTAGAGGGTTCAGCCAGGGCTCTGTCCAGACCTAGTCGAGTTCAACGAAATTTGATTAAACACTGATATGATGAGTTTTGAATTTGCAATTTCATATCCGTGAGGGGTTCAGAGAACTCGGTTAGACCCCTTTCGGGCATGTTGATGGAGTACTTTGCAAAATTTCAATAAATTGCCTTCTTGGATTGAATTAGATCATATCTGCTGAAACCTACTATTGCAATACCCCGTTGGGTTATCACTTTCTTCTGAAATTTAGAAAGTCCATGCAACATGTCAACTTTTGAACCAGAATCGGCTTGGTTATCGTATCAGCTAGATTATCATTCGTGTCAACATTCTTCATCTCAATTCTCTTCTCTAATTGCAAAATGTGATACTTCACATTGATATGTCCCGTCTTATTATGAAAGATTTGGTCTTGTGTCAAACAAATCACTTTGACTATCACATAGAGGGTGTTTGGGGGAGCTTATTTTTTGGTCAAACTAGCTTTTAAGCTAGCTTTTTCATATCTACATGTTTGGTAAAATATCAAATAAGTTAACTTATAAGTCTCATTTTGAAAAGTCGGTATACCCCAAATTTTCAAAACTAGCTTATAAGCTCACCTAAATAAGCTAAGTTTGACCAAAAAATTACTATTCTATCCAAACAATTTTCATAATATTTTTATCAAAAAAGCCAAAAGTCACTAAAAGGTAGCATAACTTATAAGCTTAAAAACTTAAGCCCTCCCAAACACCCTCATAATACTATAGCTTTCTTCTAAAAGTGACCGACATTGCTAGCAAGATCTTTCAACCAGGTGCATTCTTTCACCACTTCTGCAATGCCATGTACTCTGTCTCGATAGTAGCTAGAGCAACTGAGGACTGCAATGATGCCTTCCAGCTGATGATAAAACTTCCAAGCGTGAAAGCATGGCTTTTCAATGACATCCTTCTATCCATGTCTCCTACATAATCCGAGTCAATGTATCTAGTCACATTCAACTTCATATCAATTCCTTTGTAATCTAGACCAGCATCTGTTGTTCCTTTGAGATATCGAAATATCCACTTTACTGCTTTCAAGTGAGTCTTTCCTAGTTTCATCATAAATCGGCTCAACACGCTAACTACATGCGTGATTGTTCGCGGGGAAAGTTGGTTTGTTATTCATTGCTCGTTTGAACTCGTGTACAGCTTCGTTGGCCTACAACAAAATTTCAAACAAAGGAAATGCCTTTATTTTAGGCGTACAATGAAAACAAAAATTACAACTTCTTCCTTTTGTGAACAAACACGAGGATCTCTATTTTACGGGATCCTCGCTTGCATGGGTTCTTTGCCTGTGCCGGGGACTTTTTGTTCGTCCGTGGACTACCGAACAATTCAGATCCAGGTGGAAACCCGGGTTCTGGAACTACAGACGTGCAGGGGCTCGTTTCACGAAGGAAACGACGCACCTGAGGGGATCACACTCACGAAGGAGAGGATCGCCTTCGGGGATCGCACTCACGAAGGAGAGGATCGCCGGAGCGGGTGAGATCTACTAGGAGAAATCATGACGTCGCCGCAGGCGGTTAAACACCTGCGGTTTGTAGATCCGACGTGTTCGCCGGTGCTCCAGGCTGTCTCGTGGCGGCTCGTGGATCTCGCGAGGGCTCTCAAGAATATCGAAAATCCAATCTCCAAAAATCCGACTGTGGCAGGCACCCCCAACTATTTATAGGAAAACAATAGAGGGGGGGGGGCCTTTCTTGGCCGGCCGGACACCATTTGGTGTCCGGCCATTGGCCGGACACCAAACGGTGTCCGGGTTTCGGCCGGACGCCGTTTTGGCTTCTCGGTTTGGTTTTCGGACTTTTCTGTGACGTTCGTTCCGCTCTTGTCGTCGTCGTTCTAAGTCCGTGCTTGGTTCTCTTGATCGGTTTCATCCCGTCAACGGTTTAAGTGACGATCGGTCAATGTTCAAATCCGATCTCGTCGACGTTCGAATCCGATGGATCTCTTTAAAGCTTCGCTTGTTGGATTCATTCCATAACACGTAACCTCGTTGATTCGTACGCGTTGCTGACCCACTTTGTGTGTTCGTCAATTTGCTTTATGCGGCGTCGGTTTTGTCGAATGGGTTGTTGGTTGTTAACCCATCGTCACGAAGTTTTGTTCGCACCGATAAGCAATTTTAACGCCACAGATATTCTCCAAAGCGCCTCGCCTCGATTCTTGATGAGTGCGGGATGCTTTGACATGATGAGCCCTTCACCCTTCAATCGGTGTGATGGGACTTGTGAATGACCTTGGCGTTCAATCTCTCCACTCCTTCGGTCTTTCCGGTGCTTTGTAGGATTCTTTGAAGTTATTCTGATCTTGCATTTTTTGTCGACCGTCGTCGAGATCTTGACCGAGGTCGGTAGATGAATTCCTTTCGAGGTTAACTCCGTATTTGATTCCTCCAATTCTCGGGTTCTCCGGTGCTTTGTAGGATACGGGATGTTACGGTGCTGCATTTATTGCTTGACCGTTGTTGGAATTTCGAACCGTAGCTAATTGAGTTTATTTGATGTTGACTCGTGTCGGTGGATTGTCGTCCAATTGACCATCGAGATTCCTCCGCTGATCGGGAATCCTCACCGCGACGCTGCTAGTGGGCGTTTGAACCATATAGGTTTTAGCCTTCAATCGGCAAATGCAGCGTTGGTGGCGTCACGATCTTCGTGGATTCGAACCGTTGATCGGTGAATCCTTCGTGCGACGCTGGTTGGCATCGCTACTGTATTACTCCTCGTTGGAGTGCATTCATCCACGGTGGAAGGTATTCTTCCTGGGATTTGTTCTAGTCCTCAATTGCTGATTGGTAGGCCCTCGGTAGCGCGAATGGAAGCCTTGTCTGATGGGGAGTTCTTTCCGTAGAACGCGTTGTTCGGCGTCTATATAAGTCTCGGCGAATTTATTAACTTTTTCCACAGCCGAGGAAATTGAGGATTATCGAGTTATCCTTAAGAATATGGTAGTATTCTCGGGAACTTCTCGTTAAATTGGGAAATAGTTTATACTCATAATCCTAGTTGGAGTAGGATTAGGCAGTAGCGTTGATTGGCGTCGATGCAATCCGTCGATCGAGTTATCCTAAGAATATGTTTTGTGAAAATACTCTTAGGGAACTTCTCAAAAATTAGGAAGCGGTTTATACTGTAATCCTAGTTGGAGTAGGATTAGGCGACGTTTGATTGGCGTCGATGGGCCTTCATAAGGTGTTATTAGGAATAAATCTTGAGAATCTTTCCAAATATAGCGGAGGGATAGGAGCCAATCAGCGGACTGATTTGGCACTTATTTTGACATCGGATAAGGTTCCAATTAGGACTCCTAATTAGGGGCTGATTAGAGTTCTAATTAGAATTGGTTTGGGCCCATTAGGAGTTGTTATAAATACCCATACCCTCCTATTCTTGACCTAGGCGGCCCCATGCTCTCTCTCTCTTGTTTTCATCTCGCTTCTCGCCGTCTTATCTTCCTCGATCAACAAGGTATGCACACGAGAGTTTTACAAGATCTTTTTCATCTTTTTCCTCTCTCTCTTTTTTTTCTCTTTTTTTTTGTTGTTGGTGTATGCATGCACGGGAGGAGAGGAAATCGGCCCAGGGCGTCGGCGGGCGCGGAGCGGCGCCGGCGACGGCCAACGCCAGGCGCCGGCTCGGTGGCGGCCGAAACGCTGGCTTGGCTAGGCTGGTAGCAATGGCGCTGGTCTTTAGGCGGGCTTGGTTGTTCGGTACGTGTTGTGTCGGACTCGTCGTCGTTGGTGCCCCGGTCGTGGCCAATGAGCCGCGACCTGACCAAACGGGAGCTCCTGCTGTTATACTCGCTGATCTTTTAGCCATGTATTTGACTTTTCGTCGTGTTTTTGCAGCTTTCGATGTCGTCGGGAAGATCACGCGCTCCGAGGAGCCGACCGTCTACTCCGTCTCGTGATGACGCGCCACCATCATTCGCTGGTGAGGTTTTCATGTTAAATTGCTCATTCACAACTTGTATTTGTAAATTGCACGGCCTTGATTCCTCCTTCGTGGGGAACGACGCCCATATAGCCTCGATTTCTCCTTTGTGAGAATCGGCTCATACGACCTTGATTCCTCCTTCGTAGAACGACGCTTCATATAGCCTCGATTTCTCCTTCGTGAAAATCGACGCTCATATTTCGGCGGACGATGGGGAGCAATTTAGGTACTACGATTAGGCGGATAGGATGCATCGCCACTTTATGTGACGGGTATATTATCGATCTGTAGTGTTGAGTTGATCTTCCCATTATAATCGTGACTCTATCTCACGAATCTCGTGAGATGAGTTCAACGTCTTATATATATATGTTTGCTGGGTTCTGACTCATTCCTATTTCATCTTTTTCAGTTGAGTATCCCTCAGTGCGCTCCTTCCATGCGGTTGGCCGGACGTCGTGGTGACCAATTCTCCTCCTCGATGACCCCACTATTCTTATTTCGCCCCAGTTTAGACCGGATACGCCCGCGGAGGTGACCCAGTTGGTACTTGGGGGAAGTCCTCGTGTGTTGAGGTCGCTGATGAGTGACGCGCCACTCGAGAAGATTACTGGTTCTTCCCAACCTTTGGGCAAGACGGACTATGTATTTGGCGACTCCGTCGAGGACCGGATCGACTTTCATCGAGTGAGCAATGGGCGCATAGGGATGATGGTGGATTCTTATATCTCCCTTGGATTCCTCGGCATCGTTGTTTGAGTGAGCTACGTCATCAGGGCATCGCACGAAAAATGTCGTGGCGCCTGACAGAGGAGCGTGACAGCATTCATTGCGGGTTTATCACCCATCGGTTGGTTCTGGTTCACTCGAGTTGAGTTATTGGGCGCACCACGGTATATTGGGCTGGATTCTCCGCCTCGTGGCGAGCATTTCGTCACCGGGTCGACTTTGAAGAACCGTCTTGCTCTGTTGGGGCGGAGATCGCGGCATCGGTCATAGATTCTTCTACCGGGTTCATTCCGCAGATAAGCTTTGGTGGACTCGTCGACTAGTCACGTTCTTGGCCGATGGGGT
The DNA here is from genome assembly GCA_012295165.1 of Asparagus setaceus. Classification (NCBI taxonomy): domain Eukaryota; kingdom Viridiplantae; phylum Streptophyta; class Magnoliopsida; order Asparagales; family Asparagaceae; genus Asparagus; species Asparagus setaceus. The sequence goes on from CM022702.1 coordinate 34,741,339, forward strand.
GAGGACCGTGCTGTGGTTTTATATGCCGCCGCTCGTGCCACCATGTATGGGCTCCCGATCAGCACCAACCACTTCTTCGCTTTATCGGAGCTTTATGATCCTGATTCGAACACATTCTTAACCAGGCATGGCGAACTTGGATTGGCTTTGCACGAGATGCACCGGGTCTCGGGTTTACCTATGGGAAGGATGCTCTATCAGGAATATTTCCCTTCTGGCCAAGAATTGGGTCGATTGAAGGCTACTCACCTTTTGTAGTTATCACATTGCTCTAGCACGATAGAGCCGCCAAGAAGAGCAAGTCGATTATAAGCACGAAGCGATTCGCCAATTATTTGTTCAAGCATCTGGAAGGTGATTCTGATGAGCAGCTTTGTGAATTGGCTCCTTCTACCCCCTCGGAGATTAATGAGTTAATTGAAAAGTCTAGCGCTAAGTCATATACCCCGAGTAGTACGGAGTATGGTTTTCCAGCAGGGACCAAGTTCTCGACCTTCTTATGGCATGCAGTAAAACGCATCCGGCCGATGACTCTCTTAGCCGGCTTCCTCGCCATCTGGTTGAAGAAATGTGTGATGCCGTGGTCGCCTTAGCGACGCTTTGCCGTTAGAGGTACTCTATCCCGATTCGGTGGCTCATAAGAAGGAGCCGCTCTTCTTCCTGATGGTGGCTAACATTCATCGGGGACTTAGTCAAATAGTCCTTGCCTTCACTCGAGGAAAACAAACCGTCAGATGAGATTCCTCATGTCAAGGTGGAACTGCCGTACACCTATTTGATGGCCTGGTTTGTCCTTCATCGACCTGATATGATGACAGCGCCGAAGCTTGCAGATCCGTCTGTCCCTTTTGTCCAATCTTTAGAGAAATGTAAATGGCAAGGGCGCGGATTTTTAGCGGTACGGAAGCAGCTGCAAATCCACAAGGGTTGGATCTTTTCCAGGTGTTTTCCTCGGTTCTCCGGTCAGTACGGGGAGTCCTTGATCGATGAGGAGAGGCATAAAATGAACCGGACTTTACTTGACGTTGGTTGTTTTAATTGGCTGACCAACATCCGACCCGGCTATCTTATCTCTCGAGTGAGAAACGAATGCTACATTGAGCCTTACTTCCCTTCTCGTTTCGCTCGTCAGTTCGGTTACGACCAGCTTTACGTTGGGAACCCGAGCAGAACTCCGGACTTCGCGGCGGTTTGATCGATGGTGTCGGCGTGGTAATGGAGTATAGCGGGTTGTACCGACGCTAAATTTAGCCTCAGTCTTGTCGCCAAGTTGTAGTCGACATATTTATCTGCGGTTGGCTTTTGGCGCCCGGCGAACTTCGTTCTGTGAAGTCCCTTGACGAACCGAGGGCTGAAGAGGCTTCCGTGACACTCGAGTACATTGAGGAGGTGCTCGAGCCCAGAAGCGTCGCCGTGCAGCGAATCAGGCAGTCGATGGGGAGATTCATAGTTCCGTGGCGATACTTGAGGAGATGACCGGAGGAGATTGCAACTCATGAAGAGGACTCGTACTCTCTTTTACTCTTATTATTCCCCTCCTATGATATCCTAGTCGACTCGATCTATCTTTCGTGCATACCGAAAGAGATGCGGTCCGCCCTTGCGATGGGGACAAACTCCGCAATGGAGTTCCTTTTAGCGAAAGAGACTTGTCCACGGATCTGCATGCCTCTCGGACCATTAACTTGGATTCGACAAGCGAAGACTCTGCCGGTGATAGGGTAATGTTGGCTAACCCATAACCTTCGCTTATCCTACTTTTATGAATCTCACGATTTCCTCTGTGCGGGAGAATTTGGTGGGGATGCCAATTTTGATTTTCCCTTCCACGACTTTGCGCGTCCGGCCGTGGAGCAAGTACTTCGGAGCTATGGACGGAGGCAGAATACCGACATAGGACCGAGTTGGAAAATCCGGTTAGATCTAATATTGGTATTCTTCTACCCGCACATCACTTGCAAAGACATGAAATTTGTTTCCCTGCGGTTCTCATCTATACTTCACACTCTTATGCCAGCTTTTTCGATGGAGGAGTTCGAGGATTTGATGCGCGATTTACCGAGGCGCTCCTCCTCTGGCGATCTTGAGCTTGAGTTAGGAATTCCTAGGATATCGAGGCATTCCTTTGAAGGTAAAGCTTCCCTTCCTGATAATCATAGGACTATTCAATTTTAAATAGTTCGTCTATGATCGAAAATGTCTCCCATTTGATAACAGAGACTCGTCCTGGTGACATTGAGGCTGCTATTCCTCCAGAGTCAGCTTCCGCAACCGTTGATATGTCGGACGTGCAGGTTGAGATACCGATTGAGACTGTTGATGCGCCACCGACTGCTGCTGTTTCGCCGGTTTCATTAGGGCAAGGAGCTGGCTCTACAGGTATGAACCCTTCCGCTGCCAATACTCATATTGATTTTGTTTTTGGGGGGTTTTAACCCTTTTCTTCCTTTTCGCAGGGTCTGTCACGACTCTTCCCGACTTAGTGAGAGCTTTGATGTCTGACGACGATCCATCTCGGCTTATTATCCGGGTGGAAATTCGTTCGTTCTTTTCCTATTTGGCCATAGTGGTAGACACACTTCTCGGTACCAGGCTTTCTCTTCGTCAGTTCCGGCCATTCCTTGATCCTAGGGTAACCACGATACGAGATGCGGGTTATCCAGAATTGGCCCAGACCATTGCTGATGATCTCGATCATTTGGAGGTTAAGCTCAAAAGTCTGCAAGACTTTGAAGCAGCCGGGCTCTCCTCATACATAGAGACAGAGACAGAGGCTCGCCTGAAAGCTTGGCGTGACGCTCGCGTCATTACTGGACTCGAAGTTCAGATGCAGCAAGACCGGGTGCGTCTTTTGGAGACTGCTGTCACCGAAGCTTCGTCTTCCGTGGATCATTTTCAATCTTGTGTCGCTGCTGGGGAAGCGAGGATAGTAGAGCTCGAACAGGAACTTCAAGCGGCGAGGGAGAGTCTGATCATCTTGAAGCTGACAAAGGCCAACAAGGAGGAGACTCTTGCAGTCATGTCCGAGAAGCTTGAGTTTTCAAAACGAAGCCGGTCGGTCGAGGAGGAAACCGCAAAGACCCTTAATGGCGCGAGGAGACTTCGGGCGAGCCGGAGGAACTTCAACAAGCTTTCCTTAATAAAGTATCGATTTGAAGCGACAAATTTTTGTCACAAATTTGATGTTTAGAGAACTTGTAACTTCAGTCTTCTATCAATAAAGCGTGTTTCTATCCTCTTTGTGCTTTATTACGATTCTTTTATTTCGCCGTAAATAATTAACCGTAATACTTATAGGATTTTGGCAAACCCTCGGTAGTCAGCGGTTTGATTAGCCTTTACCAACTACCGTTTGAATTGGGCTAGCGTCGCGGATTATCGGATCCGTTCCGCGCGTGGCGTTGTCTTTGGAAGAATGAAACTCTTCTAGACTTGTTGCTATGATATTGAATACATAGGCTTGGTACTCTTTTACGGGCAAGAGATCGCGACCTTGGCGTGTGGCGTTGGCTTTAGGGTTATTGGCCAACCCCCAGCCTTCAACGGGTTTGATGAGCCTTTACCAACTACCGTTTGAGTTGGGCTAGCATGTAGATTATCTAAATCCATTCTACACATAACGTTGTGCTAAAAGAATGAAACTCTTCTAGACTTAATGCTACGATGTTGAATACGTAGGCTTCATCTTTTATCACGGGAATAGACTACCCGGCAACGCGTGTGAGGCGTTGGCTTTATCCCTTCTTAGGTTTCGGGATAAAATGCCCCAGAATCTAACTCTGGTGTCTTCTTCAATCGGAGAAAGACTAAACCGACAACGCGTGTAAGGCGTTGGCTTTATCCCTTCTTAGGCTTCGGGATAAAATACCCCAAGATGAATCTCGGCGCCTTCTTTTGACCGGAGAAGGATTGAACCGGATTAAGATTGATTGAGGTGGGAAAGGAAGAATGTATTCTATTTCCCGAATGTGGAGAGGAAGGAGGATCTTGTCTCCTATCTCCGGATAAAGGATGAACAAGAGAGGAAGGTTTTGTATCCTATCTCTTGCCAGTGGAGAGGAAGGAGGATCTTGTCTCCTACCTCCGGGTAAGGGATGAACAAGAGAGGAAGGTTTTGTATCCTATCTCTTGCCGATGGAGAGGAAGGAGGATCTTGTCTCCTACCTCCGGGTAAGGGATGAACAAGAGAGGAAGGTTTTGTATCCTATCTCTTGCCGATGGAGAGGAAGGAGGATCTTGTCTCCTACCTCCGGGTAAGGGATGAACAAGAGAGGAAGGTTTTGTATCCTATCTCTTGCCAATGGAGAGGAAGGAGGATCTTGTCTCCTATCTCCGGGCATTTGGAAAGGAAGGATTTTTGTCCTGTTTCCAGTGAAAGAAACTGAAAGCGGGATCTCCACTTCGAGAATCTTGAAAGGCGAAACTAAGAGCGGGATCTCCACTCCAAGAATCTAAAACAAGAGAGGAAGAATGTATTCTATCTCTTGCTTCTGAAGAGGAAGGATGTGTCCTATCTCCAGGTGAATATGGGAAAGGAAGAATGTATTCTATTTCCCGATGAGAAACTAAGAGCGGGGTCTCCACTCTGAGAATCTTTGGAAGGGTACGGATAGCTTTCGCTTTTATAGGATTGCTAACCAGAATTTGAAAGTGGACCTCTCGTTCGTGGAAGGAATCGAGAGGGGATTTTGCTGGTGGTTGGACCAGGGAGATTTTTAGTGGGCCCACCGTCAATGAATTTGATCGGTGAGAGAATTTTGGAGGAGAACACAATAATTTAGGGTTATCCTCATGAAAATGAGTGAGATATTCTCGAGAAACTTCCCATCAAAATGGGTTATCTGAATGTATTAAGGATAATACTTTTTCGTAAACTTCCCATTTATCGGCATTAATTGCTTAGCCGATACGTGTGATAGGCGATATGCACCTTTGAATAGGCTGTGTCTATTACAAGCGGTCCTTCCATTGGGTTCGAATTTACCTTTCTTTTAGAGGTGAGGATTATCGGCCGTCGGCGGCGGGCGAGATCTCCCTCCTTAAAGGTTCTCTGTCGAACTTTCTTGTTGAAAGCCCTCGACATTCTAGCTTGATAGAACTCAATGCATTGTTGAGCCTCCAAGCTTCTCATCTAACATCTCAAGCTCTTGAGGCGTTTCGATGTTGTTCTTGGTCGTCATCTCTGTTGAAAGGCGTCGCAGTGGCGAATCTGGATTTCCAGCGGAGAATTGCTTCACACGTAGACCAGAGTGATGCGGGGTAGCTCTGTCGTGCGTCTTGGTTGTGCGATATGCCCGAGTGCTTCTCGAGTTTATCGTCGGTCTAAGCTTGTTATTCTTCACAAGCTTCGACAAAATCTTGATAATCGTCTTGTTGAATGCCTCGGCTAATCCATTTCTTCTTTGGATTATAGAGGTCGATGAGGCGTCTTGTATCTTGAACTTTTCGCAAAACCCGATGAAGGAATTGCCGATAAATTGGGGACCATTATCATGCACGATCCGTCTTGGGACACCGTGTCGATAGATGACATGGTGTTTGATAAACTTGATGGCGGTACTCGCCTTTACTTCCTTTAGCGGGATTGCTTCCTTTCACTTGGAGAAATAGTCGGTGATCGCTAGAATAAACCGATCTCCTTTAACCGACGGAGGAAAAATGGGACCTACAACGCCCATTCCCTATGTCTCAATGGCCGTGATGTCAAGAATGCAACCGCCTCGAGGCCGATGCATATAATTCGCGCGGAATTTACACGCGGGCATTTCCGAAGCGCATTTCGACAAGGCTATTAATCATCGTGGGCCAAAAGTAGCCCATTCTCCGATTCGCCAGAGCTTGGGACCAGCCGGTGCGCACCACATTCACCTTCGTGTGCTTCGAAGGACCTCTTACGCCTCTTTGTTTGAGAGGCATCGAGTAAAGACCATCGTACCCCGGCGATATAGCATCGGGTTTCGTGGTCGTAGAAGAATCTTGGAGCCCTTCGCGGATTGACTCTCCTTCACGCCGCGTAATACCATGTAAGACGTAATCGATGATAGGAAAGCGCCAATCTCGGGGCTCCAACTTGGTTTGGGTTGCATGTACCTCTTTGGTAACTATCCCTTTGTCTTCTTGTACCCCATCATATATCGGTACAAAAAGCTGATGAGTCCTGACCGTAACTAGCTGCTCGGTCTCGTAAGGTTGTGCCAGCCGACATCGCGCACGCGCCAATGCATCCGCATGAGCGCTCAAGGCTGGATATACTCGATGAAGAATTCTTCAAATGAGTCTGCCATTTCAACGGCTATCTGATGATAGGGGACCAGATCAGGGTTCCTAACCTCATAGTCACCATGAATCTGCTTAACTATCAATTGCGAATCGCCAGACGCCGAGATATTTGACCCCGGCTCCTTGGCGAAACTAAGTCCGATAAGTAACGCTGTATTCGCCACGCTATTGGAGCAAGGTTCGTGAGTGAATAAGCACGGGCATGACATGATTCCCTGAAATCAAGACAACTCCGACTCAAATGAGATTTTAGAACATCCGGGGCACTTGCTACATTAGTAGCTCGAGAGCTCGTCAAAATACAATCGCCATATTTGTTGGTGCGATGTAGTGTTAACTTCTTGAACCGTCACGGAAGATCATCATATATCTCAACCGATCCGTCGGCCGGGTACCAAGAGATCGCGAATCGCTTGTCCTTTGACCGACTTCGTTGTTTGAAGTGCAAGTCATATTGGGACAAGAGCAAGGCCCATTTCGCCAAACGCCAACTCATTGAAGCCGGTGGGTCATAAATATTCGACCGGATTTACGCTAGAGATAACATAAATCGCCCGTCCGACTAAATAGTGTCGCATTTTACGAATCGCGAACACTAATGCAAGGCACCGCCACCATTGGGTATCGAGACTCAAAGACCACCAATGTTCGCCAGTAATACATCGCCTGCTCGCGGATCGTCATTGCCGTCTCCGCGCTTAACGAGTGATCCGCTGCCTTGACGTAGATCAGAACTTTCCCCGATCGGTGCGACAAGAACAGAGGTTTAGCGAGATACAATTTGATCTCTTCAAACGCCGACAAAGGCCGCCCCAAATAAACGATACTCTTCTTGTTTAACTTAGAAAATGGTTGGCACTTCCCGGATAGGTTCGATATGAACCGCCGGATGTACGCTAATCGCTCTTGTAACCCCTCGAAGTTCTCTCGCATTTCTGAGGTTGCAACTCTTGAATTGCCTTCACTTTGTCGGGATCGGCGTGGATTCCTTTGTCGGTGACGACGGCCGGTGAACTTGCCACCGACATCCCAAGGAAGGATTTGGTAGGGTTCATCTTTAGTTGATGAGTCCGCATGAGCTCGAATACCGCCTTTAAGATCTTTGACGGATCTCCTTTGTCACGCTTTCACGACTAAGTCGCCGACGTAGCATTCGACCGCTTTTCCCGAGATGATCCCGAAAATTTTAGTCATCGCCACGCGGGGGTGCCGGATTTTGAGGCCGAACGGCATGACCGTAGCAATATATACCGATGGCTGCTTCAACGCCGTGTGCTTGGCATCATCGGGTGCATCTTGATTTGATTGTAACCCGAGAAACCATCCATGAATGATATTCTTTCAAATCCGCACGTATTGTCGACTATGACATCGCTGATTGGAAGAGGAAAGTCATCTTTCGCAAGCAGCCGCTCGGTCTCCGTAGTCGCATACTGCATCCTAATCGAACCATTCTTCTTCATGACCGGACTATATTCGCCACCCAACTGATGTTGAATTTCCTCGATGAATCCGATTCTATGAGTTTCTTTACTTCGGCCAACGATTGCTTGTAATATTTGTGGATCTAAACCGTCTTTGCGATTGCTTGACAGGTTTGACATCCACTTTGATGTTGAGGTGATGGGTCGCCACATTAGGGTCGAGTCCTGGCATGTCCTCATAGCTCCAAGCAAACACGTCGATGTATTCCCTGATTAGGGCAATCAGCTCTTCCTTCTCTTCTGAGGGAAGACTATTACTGACGTTTATGAGCTTAGGATGTTCCTCGTCACCCATGTTAACCTGGACTACCTCGTCCTTAGTGGGGGGTTCTCTTTGTTCGAATCTATCCCCAAACTGCTCTCTGAGTTGATGGATCCATGGGTCTTCCCATGTTGGCATATCTTCATCATTCTCCATAGTAGCAGGATCGATCGTAGCCATATTTGACATCAAAGCTTTGAAAGCTTCTCCGAGGCTAGTGTCAGAATCCTAAACCGAAGAATCAGATGAGTATCTGTCTTCTTCGTCAGGTAAATGGTCGTCGATCAACCACGAGCATTCATCTTCTGAGGAGGATTTGTATCCCAACCCTCTGTTGGTCATATCGCCTTTGAGACTCCGATCTTCTTGGCATTTTGTTGCCAAGCCTATCAAAGAGCGACGCTTCGAGTGGCTTGGTGCGCTTACATTCGACAACACCGCCGATAGTTTGAGAACACGGACAATGCGTGTTCAATTCGGGGGAACTTCTCTTTCGAGATTTACTCGTACCCCCAGCACGATAGTACAACTCATCGGCATGAATGCCGAAGCAACCCTTCGTGTGTTGGTATGACTTCTCAGGTATAACGTCATCGTCGTCAGATGAAAATGTCTCCTTCTGAGGATGAGTCACATTATCAAAGGTTCCAAGAGTCACTTGTCTCCACGTTCGCTTTTGCGAGCACGAAGTTTCGACGGGCTCTCGAACTTCGATCCAAATTCCAGTGAGAGCAGCTGCAGGAATCTTCTTATCATGGCGGAGAGGGGTAGGACCTCCATCACCGTGAGTTGGTCGGGGCTTCTTCAGCGGGCCCAAACAATCCTTGATCGAAATTTTACCTCGATCATCGTGCAACGGGCCGAGGCGCTTTAACACCGTTTTCTTGCTCTGGGATACGCCAACAGGATTGACCGGTGAGCACGAGCCGAGATTCGATGAGATCGCCGGAGGTGTGATCTTCTTTTGAATCAAGTCACCCCGTGGCGGCCGAGCCTTAGTCGAATCAGCTTTGAGGTGGCCGACGCTTCGCGCATTTGGCGATTGTCCACTTCTCCCTTCTTCTACATCGGGACTCACGAACTAGAGCCCGTGGTGTGTGCGAAGTAATGCACGTGCTCGATACCCTCTTCATGACGCTGACCCAATCATTTGTTGACGGCTTGGACGAAGTTGCCGGCACCTCGCTGATGAGGTTCTTGACCTCTCCGGACTTCAGATCCACTTTGTAGCGACACCGCCGACCGATTCCGTGGCCTTGGCGAACTCATGCGCCGAGAGTCAAGACGCCATCACGGTGATCTCCTCGCGAGATCCGGGATCTTGGATGCCTAAGGATGCCATTTGGTGCAACCCGACGGCGGAGTTAAGATCCTCGCCTTAAAGTTCCGGAGCGAGGACAAACGGATTTTTCTTGCGCCGAGATCCTTCGATTTGTGGGGAGGACGACCGACAAGGACGATAGTATGATACTCCTGTGGAACCCGAATCAACTTGATTCGGTTGACTTCGCTGAGCTTAATTATTACACCCTACGCAGAAGTTTTCGGCGGTCCCGCTTAGCCTAAGAAGGGCGGGGGTCATAAGGCCGCCTCTTATGGTCCGGGTACCGAAATTTTTTTTTCCTATCCGCCCTGAGGCCTTTGACTTTTCTTCGATCGGATCTCAACTACAGCATACACGACGGCTTCTTAATTGAAGCCGCTATTCCCACTGGTCGCCAAATTTGTTCGGGAAAGTTGGTTTGTTATTCATTGCTCGTAATGCCTTCTGGCCTACAACAAAATTTCAAACAAAGGAAATGCCTTTATTTTAGGCGCATAATGAAAACAAAATTACAACTTCTTCCTTTTGTGAACAAACACGAGGATCTCTATTTTACGGGATCCTCGCTTGCGTGGGTTCTTTGCCTGTGCCGGGGACTTTTTGTTCGTCCGTGGACTACCGCGCAATTCAGATCCAGGTGGAAACCCGGGTTCTGGAACTACAGACGTGCAGGGGCTCGTTTCACGGGAAACGAAGCGCCTGAGGGGATCACACTCACGAAGGAGAGGATCGCCTTCGGGGATCGCACTCACGAAGGAGAGGATCGCCGGAGCGGGTGAGATCTACTAGGAGAAATCACAGCGCTGACCGAGCCGACCCGAAGTTCGCTACTGGGTTTGTAGATCCGACACTGGGCCGTCGAATCGTAAGGCCGACGGCTCGTGGATCTCGCGAGGGCTCTCAAGAATATCGAAAATCCAATCTCCAAAAATCCACTGTGGAATTGCACCCCCAACTATTTATAGGAAAACAATAGAGGGGGTTTTGGCCTACGACACCATTGGTGTCCGGGTTTTGTCGACACCAAACGGTGTCCGGTTTCGCCGACGCCGCTTTGGCTTCGGTTTGGTTTTGGACTTTTACGTGGCGTTCGTTCGCTCTTGTCGTCGTCGTTCTAAGTCCGTGCTTGGTTCTCTTGATCGGTTTCATCCCGCCAACGGTTTAAGTGACGATCGGTCAATGTTCAAACCGATTCGCCGACGCTCAATCCGATGGATCTCTTTAAAGCTTCGCTTGTTGGATTCATTCCATAACACGTAACCTCGTTGATTCAGACGCTGCTGACCCACTTTGTGTGTTCGTCAATTTGCTTTATGCGCGCCGGTTTTGTCGAATGGGTTGTTGGTTGTTAACCCATCGTCACGAGTTTCGCTCGCACCGATAAGCAATTTTAACGCCATGTTGATGTCATGGAGAGTACACACCATAGTGTACATTGATAATCAACAATGCTCGCATAAGAGACTCTCAACATGTACTGAGTCTTCTGTCTGTCGTATCAAACCAAAAGAAATATGAAAATGCTCCACCATGGGGGTGCTCTCTGCCTTCAATATGGGCATATCAAACTTGTCCAGTATCTTTTGAATATGCTCTTTTTTTTTTATCAGAAAAACCTTTTGAATATGCTCTTTTGTGACAAAAAAGAATATACATTATTGAAACCTTAACTATGACAATGAAGTATCTCATGGACCTGTTGATGATATTAATAAAATGTGCACCAAAATTATATCAACCTTTGGATCCACACACAAATTTTAATGCAACTTGCTATTAAGGGTGCTCATGTATAGTACATACATCTATCTATCTATATACTAAAATAAGGTCCTAGATTGCCACAGACAACTTGTGGTTATTTTGGATTTATTTTGGTTTTCTAATTTTCTTTCTTCTTCCTTTCTTAACCTATTTACTCATAAAATATAATTAATAAGTAGTTATAAACTAAACTTTTCATCTCTACCACCTTGTCGAAATCCCTTCAAATTCTTTAACCTCACCTTTTTAAATTCCTCTTAATTTAGTAGCCCATTAACACCTATTAATTCTATCAATTTCATGGTTCATAAACTCATTCATATCCCATTCCATAACCTCTCCCTCTATTATGTATATAATGTTGGTTCCCTTTTTATTTCTATGATGGAGAGAAGCTCTGCTCTTAGCAACGACATAATCTCATTTTCATCCAATAGGCCTCTATCAACATGTTTCATTTGGTTCCCTTTTTTATTTCTTTGTGGAAAGAAGCTTTCTACTCTTAGCAATGACATGATGGAGTTAAAAGTAAGTTGATTTCAAACTATCATCTACGTTCTTAATTAGGCAGTTTTTTCACTTTTATTTTCTTTCTTCATTCTACTTTGCCACCAATTATGAATCTAATTTATTTATTTAATAAATTTAAATCATAATTCACTTACCAATGACTAAAAGAAAACACTTTTAGTAAGAAGATTATCTCAACAATAAAAATCGTTGTAGTCTTTTTAATAAATATTTATATTTGGAATCATCTTCCTTTTATTAAAAAATATATGTGCCTCAAAAAAAAAAAAATCCTGCAGCATTGTGCGAGAACAAGACTAGTAAATTAATATTCTAGGCTATCTATATTTTTTTCGTGAAGGTGAAGCAATAAAATGACATAATCAGGTATAAATATGACCTGCATAACGTAATTCTTAATTCAGACTTGCTTAGTGTTAGCACTGTTAGCACTAAATTGAGGGAACAAGTCGAATCTCGATGATTTAGAAATCATAGGAGAACAACAAGTTGCAAACTCAAATAAAAGCAAAATATTCAAGGTCAACCCCTTTTGTGGATCTCAAACCATACATATCCTTCATCTGCCTTTTCCAAAGCACTTATGTTCACCTCCACTTCATTGTACTCGCAAAAATGGCAATTGAGATCATCAGCAACACTATCTTCAAAACATGCTCGTCATCCTCTCCCCATCCCCTTGAAAACGCTCGGGTACCTTTCACCATCTTCGACCTGGCGGCCGTGAACTACCATGTCCCTGTCATCTACGCCTTTCTAGCACGGACGTCATCGAACTCTGACCTTAAAGAAGGGCTAGCCGAAGTCTTAGTCTACTATCCTCACTTCGCAGGAAGGATGCACTATAACCAAAGTTGCAAATTATGATATATTTTGTCTCTACGTGACACATTTTTGTATCGCACAAATGGAGCGCGACACATACCAAAAGTGTGGGTAGAGTATGTGTGGAGAGCATATTTCTACACATGTGAGAATGTGTCGCAAAACTTGTGACACATATATGTGTCATAAAACTCACGACACATATATGTGTCATAAAACTTGTGACACATATATGTGTCATAAAACTTGTGACACATATATGTGTCATAAAACTTGTGACACATATATGTGTCATAAAACTTGTGACACATATATGTGTCATAAAACTTGTGACACATATATGTGTCATAAAACTTGTGACACATATATGTGTCATAAAACTTGTGACACATATATGTGTCATAAAACTTGTGACACATATATGTGTCATAAAACTTGTGACACATATATGTGTCATAAAACTTGTGACACATATATGTGTCATAAAACTTGTGACACATATATGTGTCATAAAACTTGTGACACATATATGTGTCATAAAACTTGTGACACATATATGTGTCATAAAACTTGTGACACATATATGTGTCATAAAACTTGTGACACATATATGTGTCATAAAACTTGTGACACATATATGTGTCATAAAACTTGTGACACATATATGTGTCATAAAACTTGTGACACATATATGTGTCATGATTTGCCACACTTTTTATTTGTATCGGTATTATTTAATCCTTTGCAAATAAAATGATACTTTTATAGGTATCATAAAATAAGTGTGGAGACATGCGACTTTTGTTGTAGCGATGACTCTTGACAAGCGTGAGCAACTTGTATCGTTTGAACAACGCTGGAGTCAAGGTCACTGAGACAAGAGTTTGTGCAACTTCAGAAGAGAAGTTACCCTTTGATATAATTATAGAGCTAGTGTACTTTCGCCCTTCAATTGAAAGCAAGCTTATAGACAAATATTTCACACAAAAAAAAAAAAAAAGAAAAAAAAAAAGAAAAAAAAAGAAAGGGGTTAAATTTTAGGTTTTATTTTAGAACGATATTGTTACTTCAAAATGTGAAGTGATAGAAATATCCTAGAGGAAAAAGCTTACTTCACTTACAAAAAACTCCTTGTCAGTAAAAAAAAAGACCCTGACTTGTTTATCGGGCTTTTTCTCACACCCACACACTCTCTCTACTAAAGGGTATTCTTTTACTAATTGGAGTTTTTTTATTGAAATTATTTTTATGAAAATTGAAAATTTAATTGAGATGGTAATTGAAGTTACAACATCAAGGAGTACTAGTTAAAAATGTGTAAAAAATAAGGGGAGTTTTGTGAAACACAATAAGCCCACACAGTTAGTCAAATTTCTAAAGTTGAAGGGGGTAATCTAAAACCCATTTTCAAAAAGGATTCATAACCACATACAAAATGTTGCCTTTATCAATTATCACAATTGAGGGGAGATTTACTCAAATTAAACTAATTGAGGGGTGTTTTTGAGGTACCTCTATAGTTAAGGGGTTTTCTAAATCAATCCTAAAATGTATAAAATGATTACATACTTTAGCTTTTGATGATGCACGAAATCAGCTTACTGGATTGAGTCCGTGAGATTGGACTCGATCAATGAGGGCCTCTTGATAAGCTTAGATGACAGAAGTATGTCTCTGTGCCTAGGTATACTTGAGTCCGCTTGGATTGGCAAAAGCGTCAGATTGACGATGATGAGCTGTCCACCTATGCTACTTAGATGCCTAAGTTTGCTTCTTGATAAAAGATCATAAATAGTAGGTAAATAGGCTAGAGTTTTAGAGAAAGATGATCATTAACCTAGTTCGGCGATCGCGACCCTAGGTTAAAGTTTGATCTTGTTTTACCTTAGGTAGAAGGGGTGTTTATACTGATTGCCTAGGGCAGATTAGCCTTTACACTTGTGACCATCTTGACGGCCAAGGTAGTTATGGTGTATTTTTTACCCTTAAGTAATTACTTGACCTGCAATGTATTTACTTGGGTAGCAAGTGTTACCACGTGGACTACCTCATTGGTGTAGGATGATACAACCAACATATGTGTAAATTGACCAGCTATGGAAGTCGGCAATTAGAGAATGGTTATTCGATTGATCTCTCCTAACATGGTATGTTGAGGGTAAGATATGATTCAAATCAATCATCTCTAATTAGGGCAGACTGCCATGGGAATGGGCGGATAGAGGCAAGGCATGATAACCGACTTATTAAGACCGGATATCATGGACCTATATCATTGCACCTAGGATTTGGGGTTAGGTCCATAGGCCATGATCAGATTGTTTGTTGAGTACGATGTCCCACACTTTAAGGAGTTAAAGTGTGCACCAGATTGACCGAGTCGACAGGTCATCGTAAAGTGGTCTAGCTAACTTAATTGTAAAATCTAGGTTGTATGCATAACAGTGGCCCCTACTCACGAACTAAGGTGAAATCCGGGTTAGTAGTAGATAATATTCATTCCTTGTCCACATTAGCCAGGTCTCATCTAATCACATTTAATGAGGACCTCTCAAATGTGCGGCTGGGATTTTCGCCATCATGAAGATTTTGTGTTGCATCTTTTTAACTTCAGCAAGATATTCTCCATAATTGCCACATGTACAACAAGGATTTGATTCTCGACTCCTTTAGTCAAAATCTGCTTGATCTTCAACCGTTCCTAAGGTCTTAATTGTGGGACATATCGTATCTCTTTATAGTTACAATGAATATCCGCCGACCCTGTAATTATAGCATCATTTTTTTATTCTTCTTGCTTATAAAGAAAACTGGTGATTGTGATTATCTGCCTACCCTCAAGTCTCTTCCATGAAAGAAATCCTCCATTTCAACTAAATTGCCATGTTGATCTTAAAGACTGTCTGTCGAGGGTTCATCAACTCTTCCTTTTTCAAGGAATTTTCATCCTCTCCTTGGCTAATCTTTCTACCCGTGATTGCAAGGAGGTGGGGCTACATGTCATGCTACATGGTTTCTCATAAGTCTCTTGGCATGATGCATGGTGTCTCATAATGCAGTCAGGCCCCCTATGCTGAGTAAGGAATAGAGGACGTCAACCATATGCATCCACCCTTTTGAGCCCGGAGCTCTTGAAGGAGGATAGGACATTTTCCCTTCTAGAAAGATTGCACGCTTGGGTTGAATCCGATATCTGGGGAGATCTGATCAACTTGGCTGCAAGGCTTGAGTGGCAGGAGAGAGTTCTGTCATCTTGATAGGGCCTCATATGACTGGAGTTCCTAGTACCCCTATGCTATCCTCAAAGGGGTTTGTGTTTGGTGGATGAACTTTTTCTTATGCGAGTGTGCTATCATTAGTAGTTCTTCAATTTGCTATATGCACACTCTTGTTAGGTGAACCTTAGTTTGGTTGATGAGATGCCAATCTATTCGGGTTGTTCCGCGCTTAAGACGTAGGGTCACTTGAGCTGGGTCAAGCGATGAGCCCTTTAGCCTTTATTGCCTCCTTCTCGAAGGGCTCTTCATTCTACAGATTGAGAGTAGGTCAGCTTTCTTAAGGGAGAGCTGCCTTAAAATTTTCCTAGACATGGTTCCAAAGAAAGTATAGCCTTCACGTGGGGCAAAAGCATGCAGATTTTTTTTGTTTACTAGCTTGGTTAGCCCTAGTTTAGCAGTCAAAGGGTCTGACTGGGTGAGCACTATGAACCCGACCTAAATTTGGTCCATCTTTAGATCCTTCTACTGAGGTCGACTTGAGTTGAGTCTCCTCCTAGCAGGGTTTTAGAAGATCATCTATTACTAAAACTTTCAAGAATTGTACTTTTTTAAGGAAAATCACTCTTGATGTAAAAGATATTGTTGTAAATCTTTCTGTAATGAGATATGCTTCATTGTTAACAAAAAGATTTTTTTCTCTTTATCTTTCTTGTTTAACTGCTTGCGACTTGTGCCCATGGTGATACTTGAGAGTCTTTTTTTTTCCTTTTGGATCCAACCTCCGAACCAATGAGCTTGGCCCTTGGTGTGTTTTGAACCGTCTTTTCAATCATCTCAAACTCAATCCGGTGATTAAGGTTTTAATTATTTATTACCACCACCCTCGCGATACGCACTGCATCGACTCTTTAGCTATCTCCTTAAAGCCTTCCTCAAAGGAATCACCTTTTCTTTAAAATTTTCCATGGCTAAACTAAACTTGTCTTTGCTTGATCCACTAAAGAAAATGTCACACCTTGTACCCCGGAATCACTTGACTGGTATGTGACGAAGCTAAGCAGCATATGCAATTGGGCCAAACACTAAGCAAATACTTAAGCCTATCAAAAAGATCGATACATACATCTCACCCACCATATCTAGAACAAAATCACAAAATCATACATAATCATAAATATAGAGAAAGTAATATAAAGCGGCACAAGTACTCAGCGGAAGCAAAGAGTACTCAACAAAAGTAAACAATAAGTCCCACAGATAACTGAATAACATAAAGGATATCACTAGTCTGATATCAATGTCATACTTACATATAATATAATATCCAGGCCGCATAGCCATATTAGTCTAGAATAACAATTGAAATAAGTAAATACATAAAAGTTACTACACAACCACGGAAACTAGTGAACATAGTCTAAAAGATAACAAAGCCTGGTAACTAGTAAACTAGAATAGAAATGGAATAAACTGACAAGTAGGCTAGTCGGTGGAACCCCATGTACTAAACATCGTTTGACTCGCCATGCCTGAAAGCAAGGGTAACATGTATGGATTTTCCACTAGTGTACAAATTAGGACAACCAGAAAACCATCTAGCAAGTGGTAAAATGAGGGGTTTGTGCACATATAATATGTATCATGAATGCATGACTGATATAATTATAAGCAAGACTATGTAACTGTATCACTTTATTTTTGTTCATGAATAAGAAACATGCATCTCAAAATCCAGATAAAAAATGGAACTAGCAGATAACCAGATATACAACAATACAGAGATCACAAAACGAGAGTGCACCAAGATCTTTGAGTGTGTTACAAGGGTAGTGTGTGCATCTAATTATTCTTAGATTTTACTTAATCTTATTTAGGGATAGCTCTCACTGGATAATGTGTATTTGGTGTACCCACTGGAAATATTACTTGGTTTTTTTACTTTACTTGGTTTATGTGCACAGACTCATCTGGCACTATACTCAAACATAACCACATGGCACACATTATCTATGAAATGTAAAATTCTCATCCATTAAATAGCCCATATTAATTTTTTATTACTTGGTTATATACAATATATTATGTACTAGGCCCAAATAACTCAATTCATGAAGAACATCCATCATGTGGTGCCCTCTCCAACTAGGTCTTTAAAGCAAACGAAACATGCCCTTCAAATATCAAAGAAAGTCATTCATAACTTGATACATGCAGATACTTGATCTCTTTCTTGGTTTATCATATTTTATACTTGACCAAGTTTTTGGTGGTGAAGAATCATGAGCCTACACTCACAGTCACAATATATCCCAAACCGAAAACTTTTTTGATTCAAATAGAAAATGTTCTAAAATTAGTGTCACGAGGGACACACCCAATATCCAAACATAAGCAATTATCATCATCATGTATATACCACATCATGGTATCTTATCATGCATAACTTGAGGGCCAAGTCTCATGATATCAAACAGTGTAAACAAAAGTCCAAGGTATTACCTGGGTCAACATGCATAATATCCGTAGATTTTAGGTCTTGGCATAACATAACAAAGCATGGTAGAATCATATGATAAAACACTATGCGATAACATAGCACAACAAGCTTTACTTCAATCTATACATAGATATATCATGATTTTGATAAATAAATATAAACCAAGAACTTTAACTAGCAACTACTTAATCATCTACTTTATCTCAAGATGGCTAGAGCAAGCAATACTGCATAACTGATATCATAATACATGAATAGAAACCCAAGAATCATGAAAACAAGTTTGAACGAATCAAAATTCTAAAATAAAATGAATATGTTTTCTTTAACTGAGAATGTGCGCTCCGAGGTTGGGCACATGCGCTCACAATGCCATGTCAACCAAGTTTTGACAGCAGACTAAGATATCAAATAAGAAAATCATCTTTAAAAAATCTGCTTGGGTGTGTACACTCATTGTTTGGGCACATGCACTCAAACACTAAACCAAACTTCTCTCAGGTATCTCATTGAGCACGTGCACTGGACAGGTCGAGCGCCTGTGCTCCGTCTAAAATCCATGAGTTTCAAAATGTTTTTGACCAACAACTTCATCGATTCAAAATCAAATAAAAAACCAAGTTTGACCTAAGTTTTCTACTACCAAGGGGAATCTATTCCTTCAAGTTTCACATCAGATGATCAATTATTTCCCAAATCACCATTTGAGCCCTCGAGCTCGCAGTCCAAACCAAAAATGGGGACAACCCCTTATCAAATCTAATCAAAACTATCCAAAACATCCAAGAACTATAGAGATCATAAAATACTCAAAATCCATGAAAAATCTTATCAAAACATGGATCAAAGACTCTATCTTGTAAAGTTAATATTTATCTACAATAACGAGTCTTTCTCCTTGAAAGAGATTGCGGATTGAGATTCACCTCTTACAGAGATCCTCCCCATGACCAATATCCACAAAAATGCAAAACTAATTATTTTATAATCTAGTTTATATCAATAGCAATAGGAGAATGAGATCTCCAAAACCCAAAAATCTAAATTTTCAAAAGACAATCATTGAGCAAGAAACACTTGCCTTGGGTGTCGATGCAATTGTCTCTTTGGCCTCCAAGCTCTCTAATCTCAGCTCTAATTCATGAGACAAAAGATTTGGAGCCTTTTATATGAGGGATTAAAAAGAGAGATGGGTCAAATGGGTATCCATTCTATTGGATCTAACCCAATAAGCCTATTTTTCATAATAACCCATTTATCTCTCTCAAGGCCCAAACCATTATGGAAACCAAATATCCATTCTGAAAGCCAAAAGACCAATTTAACAAAACATAAAACACAATTGTGATATCCACATGAAGAAAAGAACGTGACACATGTTAAAAATCATGGGTTTGACAAAATCTAACGATTCAAATTTTCGATCGGAATCCACGGTCAAAATTTATTCAGAGAAAGGTATTGCCCTTACACTATATACCCCTAAAAAGAAAATTTTATCCTTGAAATACAAGGAACAAGATGGGCGACGAAACAAAAAGGAAAAGATACATCCTACTCGAAAAGATGTCGATAACAGACACAAATCTCATCCTCTCTCTCCCAAGTGGCCTCACCGAGACGATTCAGATCCTGAGAGACTAAGAAGAGTAGGATAATATGATTCTTAAGGATCTTCTTGCTCTAGTTTCTCATACCAGCAGATTCTTATCGGAAGGAGATACTATCACCGACTTTAAGCTCAGGTATGTCCATTACAGGACCATATCTTGGGATGTATCGTCAAAGTTGCGAGACATGGAAAATATTAGCCACACTAGATAAAGAAGGTGGCAATGCTAAATGATAGGCTACTTCTTTAATAATATCCCGCTAATCCCAAGAATCTTCAAACTTCTGCTACATCCTCCAGTGTTGGCCATCTGACTATATCCTCAATCTTCTTTTCGTTAATGGCTATACGTGCTGCCGATATAATGTATTATAAAAAGGTAACTTCACTCAGCCAGATCTCATACTTTTCAAGTTTTCCATATAGCTGATCCTTCCTCATCACCTTCAACACTACTCTCTGGTGCTCTTCATGCTCTTCTCGGCTCTTAGAATACACTAGTATATCGTCAATGAAGACTATAATGAACTTGTCCAAGTATGGAGCAAAGATCTTATTCATCAGGGCTGTGAACACAAACAGGGCATTAGTTACACCAAAAGACATAACTAAAAAAATCAAAATGGTCATATATAGTTCTAAAAGCAGTCTTAGGTATATCCTCCTTCTTCACTCGGAGCTGATGATACTCAGACATCAGTTTTATCTTGTAATACATGGTGGCACCTCCCAACTGATCAAACAGATCATCTATATGAGCAAAGATCTCATCCTCTCTCTCCCAACTGATCAGACAGAGGATTTGGAGCCTTTTATATGAGGGATTAAAAAGAGGGATGAGTCAAAAGGGTATCCATTCTATTGGATCTAACCCAATAAGCCTATTTTTCATAATAACCCATTTATCTCTCTCAAGGCCCAAACCATTATGGAAACCAAATATCCATTCTGAAAGCCAAAAGACCAATTTAACAAAACATAAAACACAATTGTGATATCCACATGAAGAAAAGAACATGCCACATGTCAAAAATCATGGGTTTGACAAAATCTAACGATTCAAATTTACTCGATCGGAATCCACGGTCAAAATTTATTTAGAGCAAGGTATTGCCCTTACACTATATACCCCTAAAAAGAAAATTTTATCCTTGAAATTCAAGGAACAAGATGGGCGACGAAACAAAAAGGAAAAGATACATCCTACTCGAAAAGATGTCGATAACAGACACGAATCTCATCCTCTCTCTCCCAAGTGGCCTCACCGAGACGATTCAGATCCTGAGAGACTAAGAAGAGTAGGATAATATGATTCTTAAGGATCTTCTTGCTCTAGTTTATCATACTAGCATATTCTTATCGGAATGAGATACTGTCACCGACTTTAAGCTCAGATATGTCCATTACATGACCATATCTTGGGATGTATCGTCAAAGTTGCGAGACATGGAAAATATTAGCCACACTAGATAAAGAAGGTGGCATGCTAAATGATAGGCTACTTCTTTAATAATATCCCGCTAATCCCAAGAATTTTTAAACTTCTGCTACATCCTCCAGTGTTGGCCATCTGACTATATCCTCAATCTTCTTTTCGTTAATGGCTATACCTGCTGCCGATATAATGTATTATAAAAAGGTAACTTCACTCAGCCAGATCTCATACTTTTCAAGTTTCCCATATAGCTGATCCTTCCTCATCACCTTCAACACTACTCTCTGGTGCTCTTCATGCTCTTCTCGGCTCTTAGAATACACTAGTATATCGTCAATGAAGACTATAATGAACTTGTCCAAGTATGGAGCAAAGATCTTATTCATCAGGGCTGTGACCACAAACAGGGCATTAGTTACACAAAAAGACATAACTAAAAAAATAAAAAATGGTCATATATAGTTCTAAAAGCAGTCTTAGGTATATCCTCCTTCTTCACTCGGAGCTGATGATACTCAGACATCGGTTTTAACTTGTAATACATGGTGGCACCTCCCAACCGATCAAACGGATCATCTATATGAGCAAAGATCTCATCCTCTCTCCCAACCGATGGGGCAGGATTTGGAGCCTTTTATATGAGGGATTAAAAGAGGGATGAGTCAAATGGGTATCCATTCTATTGGATCTAACCCAATAAGCCTATTTTTCATAATAACCCATTTATCTCTGTCAAGGCCCAAACCATTATAGAAACCAAATATCCATTCTGAAAGCCATTAACAAAACATAAAACACAATTGTGATATCCACATGAAGAAAAGAACATGCCACATGTCAAAAATCATGGGTTTGACAAAATCTAACGATTCAAATTTACTCGATCGGAATCCACGGTCAAAATTTATTTAGAGCAAGGTATTGCCCTTACGCTGTATACCCCTAAAAAGAAAATTTTATCCTTGAAATTCAAGGAACAAGATGGGCGATGAAACAAAAAGGAAAAGGTACATCCTACTCGAAAAGATGTCGATAACATACACAAATCTCATCCTCTCTCTCCCAAGTGGCCTCACCGATATGATTCAGATCCTGAGAGACTAAGACGAGTAGGATAATATGATTCTTAAGGATCTTCTTGCTCTAGTTTATCATACTAGAAGATTCTTATCGGAATGAGATACTGTCACCGACTTTAAGCTTAGATATGTCCATTACATGACCATATCTTGGGATGTATCGTCAAAGTTGCGAGACATGGAAAATATTAGCCACACTAGATAAAGAAGGTGGCAATGCTAAATGATAGGCTACTTCTTTAATAATATCCCGCTAATCCCAAGAATCTTCAAACTTCTGCTACATCCTTCAGTGTTGGCCATCTGACTATATCCTCAATCTTCTTTTCGTTAATGGCTATACCTGCTGCCGATATAATGTATCATAAAAAGGTAACTTCACTCAGCCAGATCTCATACTTTTCAAGTTTCCCATATAGCTGATCCTTCCTCATCACCTTCAACACAACTCTCTGGTGCTCTTCATGCTCTTCTCGGCTCTTAGAATACACTAGTATATCGTCAATGAAGACTATAATGAACTTGTCCAAGTATGGAGCAAAGATCTTATTCATCAGGGCTGTGACCACAAACAGGGCATTAGTTACACCAAAAGACATAACTAAAAAAATAAAAAATGGTCATATATAGTTCTAAAAGCAGTCTTAGGTATATCCTCCTTCTTCACTCGAAGCTGATGATACTCAGACATCAGTTTTAACTTGTAATACATGGTGGCACCACCCAACTGATCAAACAGATCATCCATATGAGGGACCGGGCACTTATTCTTGATACGGTTCAACTCCCTGTAGTCCACAAACGTACGGCCACTCCCATCCTTCTTCCTTACCAATAAAGACTGGTGCTCCCCACGATGAACAACTGGGATGTATAAACCCCTTCTTCTGGCAGTCCTCTAATTACTCATTGAGTTCTTCCAACTCTTTTGGGGCTATCTGGCATGCTGGTTTGGATATCATGTGGTGCCTGGTACTACAATGATAGAAAACTTTTACTACAAGGGGTTGGTAATCCTAGAACTCCTTGGGAAAGACATCCATAAACTCCCTCACTATAGGTAGAATGGGTCTCTCCTCCACCGACTTCTCTGCCTCCATTGCAGCCAACACTCTAGTAGCTATGGCTCGATACTCTGGCGGATCCAAACTCCAACTACCGCCCACGAGCTCAAAAGATGTGTGCTCATAGAAAGTAAGGACTCTTTGGTGACAATCTATGGTCGCATGAAAGGTGCTGAGCTAATCCATTCATAAGATGATGTCATACTTAGGGCAATCTAACACTAACAGGTCTGCGTAAATCGCTTGACTATAGATAACTATAGGGTATAGCTTACACCTTGATCCACAACTACTACCCCATTACCTATCCTGACATACCAAGCTTGGTCTAAAAGAATGCATGGAATACGGTGGACTCGATTGAATGCTGATGTGTTCTAAATAAAATATTATAAGTGCATAACTAGTGTGTGTAGCCTGCAAGTGTCAAGCCGACGATGAAGGTGTGTATTAGAAAAGTCTGAAAAGGGTTCTTGAAATGTGAAAGAAAAGAGAGTGAATAGTGGGTATTTTGGTTGTGATATGTTCCAAATAAAAAGAGCTAAAAATAAGAAAAGAGAATGAAAGAAATAGAAGAAGAAAATAAAAAAAATCAAGAATGAGAACAAAACCAAAAGAAGAAGCAAATAAAGAGATGGAGGAAATAAGTGAATAAACTAGGAATCTATGATTGAATCCACTAGTTAATTCCTACTTGGATTTAAGAACTACTATCTTTTAATTCTCATATTATTTAGAATTCTTAAGCATAGTTTATCAAGTTATTCAAAACAATCATAACCTATCAAAAACATATTCAAGCAATATTACCATTCATGAATAGAAATAAATAACTAGATAGTAATTCTAGAATTGAAAAACATAAACTATCAAACTATTTAAGATAAGTATAACCTATCAAATTCTTTTTCTACTAATTATTAATCTAGTTGATTATCCTAAACATGATCATTTAAGCATAAAAAGAGAGCAATGCAAAACCGAAAAGAAAATTAAACTAGTTTCATCTAATCCTAGAAATCCTAAAGAAATTAGCTATTCATATTACAAAAGCAAATAAATGATAAAAGCAAATAAAAAAGTCAAGAATGAGAACAAAACCAAAAGAAGAAGCAAATAAAGAGATGGGAAATAAGTGAATAAACTAGGAATCTATGATTGAATCCACTAGTTAATTCCTACTTGGATTTAAGAACTACTATCTTTTAATTCTCACATTATTTAGAATTCTTAAGCATAGTTTATCAAGTTATTCAAAATAAGCATAACCTATCAAAAACATATTCAAGCAATATTACCATTCATGAATGGAAATAAATAACTAGATAGTAATTCTAGAATTGAAAAAGCATAAACTATCAAACTATTTAAGATAAGTATAGCCTATCAAATTTTTTTCTACTAATTATTATTCTAGTTGATTATCCTAAACATGATCATTTAAGCATAAAAAGAGAGCAATGCAAAACCGAAAAGAAAATTAAACTAGTTTCATCTAATCCTAGAAATCCTAAAGAAATTAGCTATTCATATTACAAAAGCAAATAAATGCTAAATTATAAAGCATGAATAAAAAGCAAGCAAATAAAAATGTAAACTAAAAAGCAAGAAAAAAGCAAAAATAAAAATCTAAACTACAAAGCATAGAATAAAAATAGAAAATTCAATACTAAACATGTAATTCTAAACACGAAAATAAATGAGGGAAAATAAAACTTATATTGTAAGGGGTTGTCCCCTTGTGAAGCAAATCTTCATCATCAAAAGAGAAGAAGAAGAAAATTTAAAAAGAAGGATTATTTATTTATTTATTGCAAACTAAAGTTTATAATTTTGAAAGGCTTTCTCTAAAAGAGTAGCCCTCCGCTCCAAAATAGAGTTTTACAAAATTTTCTATCCTCCTCACCCACACTATCTATCCCTATTTATAGCCTACAACAATCAACAATAATCTTTGGATCAAACTTGGGTTCTCTGAAATCAAAATTAACCATTGATGAGTTTATGTTACAAACTAATCGATTAGCTAATCGATTAGCCCATTAATTAGTGTGTGATAGAATTCTATTTTCTTATGTTGACTAGTTGACTCTACTTTTCATGGGTTTTTGGGCTTTATGGGCTTCATCTAGGCTTCTTTTAAGCTTCAATTAAAGGTATTTTGGGCTTTTTTGAGCTCTTATTTGATAAATTCTTTATTTTGTATAAATTCACAAATAATTGATATTTGTAAATATATTTATTCAATAAAATAGATAATGAGTATTTAAAAGTATAATAAAATTTAGTGATCAAATACCCTCACACCTAAACTTTTGCTAGTCCTCTAGCAAAGAATGAAAATAAAAAGAAAAAAAATTCTAGCTCACTTTGCAAGAAGTCTTTGTTAGATTTGGCATATACAACAAGATTCTTGCGGTTGGATTTGGTATATACAACAAGCCTTTAAACTTCAAGGGTAAACAAGCCTTTAAATTTCTAGGTTACCCTAGAAGACTAGTTGTAGTCTCATGAGTGTTTAAAGTGAATATACCCACAAAATTATGTCAACTTGCCAATTTGAAGAAGTTAATCTGAGGATTAATTCACTTGATATCTTTAAATAATCTAACTAAAGCTAGTTTTTATTCAAGAAAATATTTTTATGCATAACTTCAAAGTAAATTTCTTAGAAACTCTTTTCATTATAGTTATACAAAACCAAATTCAACTTAAAGACTTCAATTTAAAATTCTAAAATGAACATACTAACTCTTTATTTCAATCAATTCCCAAGCGTCTTAATCATTTTATTTTCCAACATTATATAAATATATATATAAGAAAAGGAAAGAAAGAAAGAGAAGAAGCAAATAAGAAAATCAAGAATGAAAACAAAACCAAAAGAAGAAGCAAATAACGAGATGAAGGAAATCAAGTGAATAAACTAGGAATCTAGGACTGAATCCACTAATTAATTTCTACTAGATTTAAGAACTACTCTCTTAATACTCATATTACTTAGAATTCTTAAGCATAGATTATCAAGTTATTCAAAAAAGCATAACCTATCAAAAACATATTCAAGCAATATTACCATTCATGAATAGAAATAAATAACTAGATAATAATTTTATAATTAAAAAATATAAATTATGAAACTATTTAAAATAAATATAACCTATCAAATTATTTTCCTACCAATTATTATTCTAGTTGATTATCCTAAGCATTATCATTTAAGTACAAAAATGGAGCAATAAACCAAAAGAAATTAAACTAGTTTCATCTAATCCTAGAACTTCTAAGAAATTAGCTACTCACATTACAAAAGTAAATATATCCTAAATTATAAAGCATGAATAAAAAGCAACAAAATGAAAATCAAAACTAGAAAATAGGAATAAAAACCAAGAGATTAAAAATCTAAACTACAAAGCATAAATAAAAAGAAAGAAATAAAAATCTAAACTACAAAGTTTGAAATAAAAATAATCAAGTAAATCCTAAATATGCAATTCTAAATAAGAAAATAAAAGAAGAAAAATAGAAAAATACATTGCAAGGGGCCCCTTATGAAGCAAATCTTCATCATCAAAAGAGAAGAAGAAGAAATTTTAAAAGGAGTAATTTTTTATTTATTTCAAACTAAAGTTTACAATTTTGGGAGGCCTTCTCTAAAAGAGTAGCACTCCTCTTTAAAATGGAGCTTTACAAAAAATTTTATCCCCACACCCTCACTCTCTATCCATATTATAGACTATAGCAATCAACAATAGCCCTTGGATCAAACTTGAGCTCTACGAAATTAAAATCAATCATTGATGAGTTTCTTTTACAAACTAATTGATTTGCTAATCAATTAGCTAATTGATGAGCTAATCGATTGGCCCATCGATTATTGTGCAATAGAATTCTATTTTCTTGTGTGAACTTGTTGACTCGACTCTTCTTAGGGTTTTGGGCTTTGTGATCTTCCTCTAGGCTTCTTTTAAGCTTCAAATAGAGGTATTTTTAGGCTTCTTTGTGCTCTTATTTGATAAATTCTTTATTTCCTGCAAATTCATAAAATAACTAATATTAGCAAGTATATTTATTGAATAAAATAGATAATAAGGGTATAGAAATATAATAAAATATAGTGATCAAATGCAAATGATATGAAACTGTGTGATGCTCTAGAATCAAATAGAGTGTGTGCAGGTACTGACTAAGATAGAAGGGTACCTGCGACACTCACGGGTAGGCTCTCCCTCTTCTACATCTAATAACATTGCTTGTTCCCTGGTTCCCTATTGTGGCCCATGCCTCTGATACTACTTGCCAAATTAGGGTCCCTAGAGGGCCTCATTCTGTGGTGGCAGGGTTGCGCGAGCCGGTCATGGAAGCACGACACCATTCTGGGATGACATTGCTCCTGTCAATCGAGGGCACTAGTCTCGTTAGTTCTCCACTCTGCCACATCCATAACTCTTACCTAACTTTTGGTAATAGTCCTTAGCGATGTGCCTGATCCTGTCACAGAAGTTGCACACTTTCATCCATTTGAATTTGCCGGCACAAGCGGTCTATTGGTTCTGATGCGCTCTCGCTTTCGCTCGATGCCTTTGCTTGTCTGGGGCTCTTGGGCATTTCTACATGTCCATCCCATAAGACTCCTCAAAACATCAAGCTATAGCAAGGCAACATTATAGGTAGTAATCCCCATCGTTGATACGATTTGTCGCATCTCATCCTTCGGTCTGTCAATGAAAATCCTGGCCTTGTTGACATCTCTAGCCACTAAGGCTGGTGCATACCGGCTCAATCTAGTGAACTCAAAAACATACTCCTCAACAAATCTACCACCTTACATCAGATTCATAAACTGGCAACATATCAGAGATTGGACGGTCTCCAAAAATAATTGCCCAATGAACCTCTGAGCTAATTCAATCCACGTGCTCGACTTGATGATCGCATCGGCTCACTTGCTGCATGTGCATCAAATCATAAAAGTTTTGTGCATGCTCTGTTGGATCTCCCTTGCCTTTGTACTTCTCAATATGCGACATTTTGAACTTGGCGCATGGAGTATTCATGATCCAATTGGTGAGTGGAGTGTTCCCTCCGATGATATCTGTGATGGTGTTAAATGTCTGGTCATAACCAGATGCAAATTTAGTGGTGGAGGGGCCTGGAGTAGTGTGAGGGTATCTGGCACCGCGCGACGTCGTCCATGTGGTATGCTCATAGTCGCCAGGGCCAAAACTAGGACTCTCACCAGTTTCCTCCACGTGTTGTGGGGGTTGTCGGGGATGAGCGGCGAAATAAGTTTGCTGGCAAGGCGGAGGAGAGGTGTATTCAACATGTTCCTCCTGCGTTCATTGCTCAGACTAGCCCGCAAGGGGAGGAGCGATGAACGGTGGAGAAGGTTGCTGGGAGTAATCCGGCTGAGGAGTTCGTTTTTGAAGAAGGCGAACTGTTGCTGAAGAGATTGAGAAATTCTTTAGGAAAATTCTTCCAATTGGGCTTGAGTAACGTAGCCCGCATTATGTGTTTCTTTAGTAGGATGAATTAATGATCGGTCTTGGACAATCAGAATTAGCCATCTTGTATAAAGAAGAAAAAGAGGCTCCACAATGGGCGCCAAACTGTTGATGTCAGATGTCAAATAGGAAAAATTAGTGTGGATTATGAAGAGTTTTAGGGTTCCTCAATCTTCTCTGATAGTTAATTATTGAACAGAGGATTTGATC
Source organism: Asparagus setaceus (assembly GCA_012295165.1). NCBI lineage: Eukaryota > Viridiplantae > Streptophyta > Magnoliopsida > Asparagales > Asparagaceae > Asparagus > Asparagus setaceus. Next base: position 34,770,430 of record CM022702.1, read on the forward strand.
TTGCACACAAATAATACGTAAGAGGATCGGAGTTAGGTTCTCCGGGGGTTCCTTCGACGGTCAAGTCAGTATTGATCTTAAGTGGAGGAGAAAAGTACGACTGTAGTGTGTTATATTGTAAAAGATTACGTATCTCCATGCAGTAGGCAGTGCACCTATTTATAGCAGATCCAGGAGGGCAACTGTGTAACTTTGGCCAAGTCCAAGCATGCAGCTTATTCGGCTGATACTTTACAGGTGTCAGCTGCGAGTGGTATGAGTCACCTTTGTGATTAATGCGATGGTGACAGGGGACGTAAAGTGCTGACGAGGTCCGATGAGTCATTAAGCCTTTTGGGGTTGATGTAATGATGATTCTGATCGTGCATTTAATGTGATGGTGATCGGCTATCGGCGAGGGTTCGAGAATGACCGCCTTTCATCTTGGCGTTGCAAGAGAGTCGATAAAAGATGCCTTTTAATTCAGCCATTTTGGATTGAGGGCTTTTCGACTCGGTCTTACAAAATGAAAAGGCGTGGAGCTGGCTTTAACAGCAGGGTTCGAGTGAAGACGCCTTTCGACTCGGCCCTTCTTAGGAATGGTCGAGTGATGATGTTATTTGATTCGTCCTGCATAGGGCAGAGTCGATTTGGTGCATAGTTAACTCGGGACACGTGTCGACTCCTGGAGTGGGATTAACACTTATTCATTTCTATGATACAACAAATATGTTATTAGTGATATATTTATTCAAATAAAATAGATAATGAGGGTATAAAAGTATAATAAAATGTGATGATCAAATACCCCCACACCTAAACTTTTACTAGACCTCTAGCAAAGAAAAAAATAAAAAGGAAAGAAAAATTCTAACTCACTTTCGCAAGAATTACGGTTGTATTTAGCACATACAACAAGCCTTTAAACCCTTAGGTTACCCTAGTGGACGAGTTGTGGTCTCGTGAGGGTTTGTATACCCACAAAATTTGGTCAACTTGCCAATTTAAAGAAGTCAATGTATAATTAATTCACTTGATACCTTTAAACAATCTAATTATTGCTAGTTTTTACTCAAGAAAATATTTTTTATGCATAACTCCAAAGTAAATCTCTTAGAAAATATTTTCATTATAGTTATAAAAACCAAGTCGAACTTAAAATTTAAATTAAAATTTTTGAAAAGAACATGCTAACTCTTTATTTTAAACAATTTTAAGTCTCTTAATCAATTTATTTTTCAAGAATATATATACAAATATAACTATATATATAAAAACTATTAGTATATATATATATATATATATATATATATATATATATATATATATATATATATATATATATATATATATATATATATATATATATATATATATATATATATATATATATATATATACTCTTTATTCCTTGGTGATTTTGTTTTGCTTTATCAGGACTTTCTAAGTGATCATTTAATGAGTTTTGAGCCTAACCAGTTGGGCATAGGTCATTAAGCATAGAAATACTCATCGAGCTTAATCACTTTCGGTCAACTTAGGCTTAGTAAGATAGAACCACCTTGGAGTTTAAGAAAATTTTATTCTGCCCAATTTTCGCACTCTTCTTTTTGTTAATATTTTTTTATTATATATATATATATATATATATATATATATATATATATATATATATATATATATATATATATATATATATATATATATATATATATATATATATATATATATATATATATATATATATATATATATATATATAGAGAGAGAGAGAGAGAGAGAGCAAGGCTCTATGAACTTAAGTTCATAATGAATAGTGGTGCACCAACTTTTTTATTCACTCATCTTGCCTTGAGATTTGTGATGCACAAATCTCAAAGTGGCATTATATCTTTCACGGATCCCAAAGCAAGATGAGTGGTTAGAAAAGTTGGTGCACCACTATCATTATAACAAGTTCATAAGGCTACTATATATATATATATATATATATATATATATATATATATATATATATATATATATATATATATATATATATATATATATATATATTGAAAAGTATTTAGATGAAGGGAACTTGAGAGATTTGTTTTCACTCAGCTAAGCATGCAAAAATTTCATTACTTTAATTAAAAATCTAAGTTGGACTATAGTGAAATATACTACTTTGAAAATTATTTATTAGGAAATTTATTTAGAGTTATCATAAAAGGTCAACTTATAAAACAAATTAAGAACTAGAGAGTTTAAAAGTTTATCAAGTAGATCAATTAGTAATTAACTTTATCAAGTTGGCAAGTGAATTTTTTTAAAAAAATACTAACTAAAAATAAAGAGTTAGAATGAAAAAGATACTAAGAGAAGCAAAGTAAAAGAAAATAATTAACTAGTCCCCACCCTACACTTAAATTTTGCAGCGTCCTCAATGCAAACTCTATGATGCACAAAGTAAAGCAGATAGGAAATGAAACACTTTCATTTGTTTGGTCGACCTAGAATAATGATAAAATGATAAAAAACTATAATTATCTTTGGTATGAGGTGGATGTAGCCAACAATTTTTTATTTTTCTCTTTTTTCATCATTTTTCATCATTTGTTTTCTTTTTTCTCTCTCTTTTTTTCTTTTTTTATTTTTCTTTTTTTTTATTTTTTTCAATAGAACAAGAAACTCTTAAGTGAGAGAAGAATAAATTCTTTTTCTTATTATTATGAGACAAAGAGTAAAGATATAGAATAAAAGATTGAAAATGAAAAGCTTGGATTCTACATCAAATCCTACCTTATTCTTTGAAGATTCTACCCAGTATTTTGAAGAAGTCTAGAATGATAAGTTCAATGATGTGCTTAAATTCTAAATACTCCAAGGTTTTTAATAATTTCTATAGGCATTTGAAGGTAGGTAAGAACATGGTTATACATTTTAAATTTCTGATGTTGATCAAACAAAAAGCAAGACTCAGATTTGAAGTTAGGTTCCACATGACTGAAGGCTTGTACAACCAGTTCTTCTTTAAAAATTTCCTTAAACCCATGATTCATGGTTGAGGTATGATAAGATGGTTGTTCTATATTTTCTACGAACCTAAGTTTATCAGCAAAAAGTTCTTCAAAACTAAGATCAGAGAAATTTGTGTCCGCCTCCGTGAAAACTAGTTCTGATTTGAATTCTTCCAGTATCTTGATTTCATCACCAAAAGTTTCCTCAAAACTCGGGTTTGACTCACTCTCTTCGTAGGGATAACACATGTCTTAAAAAACGGGTGGATTAAGATTTATTATTTCTTTGGTTTCAAAAATTGGTTCAACACGGATTAATTAATTGGTATTATCCCTAATCCAAAGTTGCATACACCAAAATAAATTTTTAAGAAATTTTTTACTAAAAGGAAATTAGGAAAAAGTTCTAAGCAAAACAAAAGTTAGTTAAGTTATTTTTTTTCTTGTTAAGTTATTTTTTCTTCTTTTTTAAAGAAAAACTAAAAGACCTAAAAGATTAATGAGAGAAGAAAAGAAAAATCTAACTAAAATAAATTAAGATCAACCACTTTAAAACAATCACCATTAATTCTAGGGTTAATCCTAGACTCAACTAAACCAGCTCCTAACTAAAAACTCCTTGAGTGAAAATATTAAAGTTTATTCGGTCAGTTAGCCAGGTAAGGATAGTATTAGAGGGAGGCCAAAGACCAATTAAGTACCTCTTTTCTTATGGAGCGCTTTACGCAACCTTTAAACCTTGTCTTAGACACCAACGGATTCAAGTAAACTTAAACCAGTTCACTAAAGGATTTCTTATTCTTTAATAAGCTGGAGTCCTTAGGGGCCAACGTCTAATGAGTTTTAAAGGTATGAGTTTGTGTAGTGAGGAATTAGTGATTTGTGAGATAAGAAAAGGATGATGAAATCCCTCACCTTATCTTGATTAGAGGGTATTGCCCTTAAGAGTATTTTCAAGTCAGTGCTCAAATCAAAATGCTCAAATCATTTTAGTGAATTCCTACTAACTATATATAATGAACCCTAGGAAGTAAAAGCAACTACAAAGGATGCAAAAAGATTTATTTTTTAAATTAGGATTAACAATCAAACAAATGTGAGGAAGAGAGCTTTTATTTGAATTTATTATATTGTTAGTAGTTGTTCAAGTGGACGGTGGATTTTATTAGGGTCGACAAGGGAATTTTCTCTTTGAAGTTTCTAATTGTCTCTAATGTGAAGAGCCTAAACTAGAGGGTGGAATTGAAAATACTAAAAAGAGGACTTACCTTTTTAAGCAAATCTTCAATCTTCAATCTTTAATCTTCTAGTCAATCCTTCACACTTAAACACACAAATCAAAAAACCAAAATAGAAAAATCCTAATTACCAGCACCTTCCCCGAGCAACGATGCCAAAAACTTAATGTGTTGTGAAGATAGTGTTGAGATTGCAAGTGCACAATCAAGTTATAGTATAGTACAATATCGATCCCACGAGGAAGGTGTGTAGGAAAAATTCTAAAATTAATTTCTAGAGTTGTGTGTAAACAAAGAGGAGTGAAAGTGTGAAGATATAAAGAGTGCGTGATTATTTACAAATAAAATAAAACTAGAAAGGAGGGGAGAAAGAGAGTGACAATAAAGGGAAATGAGAATAAACAAAGGGAGAAAATAAAGAAAATACACATTGATGAGTATTTATGCTCATTATTAAGCTATGGTCATTGATGAGCATACCCGACTCAATAATGAGCTCTAAGCCGATTCCATATGTGTGATGTAATCTCAATCATTTACTGGGGGGTATATAGACTTCTCCCAAAATTTTCACAAGAGATTCCTGACCTAATTCTCGAGAAAGAGAGAGAGAGAGAGAGAGAGAGAGAGAGAGAGAGAGAGAGAGACTAAGGTTTAAAAGGATCTCACACCACCCCATCACTTCTCGATAGCCCTCTTGACATGTTCGTTGTCATCGGATCTTTGTTCATTTGAGCAGTGCTTCCTTAGGATTCCATCTATGATACCATTAATCTAGATCTTCAATCTAATCTAAGGGGGTGTTTGGTTCACCCTTTTTATAGATTTGGAGTAGGAATGGATCCAGGGGGCAAAGCAGTAAATAATGTGATTCGGTGGCATCCTAAAACTTAGTTTGGTTCAAAAACTTTTATAGATTTTGATATCTATAAAGTTGATAAAGTGGTGGTTTTGTAGATTTCAACATCCTATGGGTTTGGGTGGATTTTAGTTAGAAAGTGACACACTTTTATTATTTTATTTTGAAGTAATGGATGTATAAATATTTAGTAGATTAATTATTAAATCTTCGTAACACATGTGAACTATCGCCGATTAAGTGTTAGCGTTTACCTGTACCATGTTAACTATAATAGGGTAAGTGTTAACGTTTTTATCTTAGATGTTAACTCTAGGTGATTAGCTGTTAACTTTTATAAAGTACATGTGAACTATCGCCGATTAAGTGTTAACGTTTACACGTACCATGTTAACTAAATAGTTAACATGGTGCGTGTAGCGTTAACACTTAATCGTGATAGTTCACATGTACTTTATAAACATTAACACTATTTAGTTAACATGGTGCGTGTAGCGTTAACACTTAATCGGCGATAGTTCACATGTACTTTATAAAAGTTAACAGCTAATCACCTAGAGTTAACATCTAAGATAAAAACATTAACACTTACCCTATTATAGTTAACATGGTGCGTGTAGCGTTAACACTTAATCGTGATAGTTCACATGTGTTACGAAGACTTAATAATTAATCTACATTAATTTGAGCTTTTGTTTTATGAATTCAATCTTTAATAGTATAGCAAATTTCTAAGAAAATTTCGTGGGGAGTGGAGGAGGAGGAGGAGGAGGAGGAGGAGGAGGAGGAGGAGGAGGAGGAGGAGGAGGAGGAGGAGGAGGAGGAGGAGGAGGAGGAGGAGGAGGAGGAGGAGGAGGAGGAGGAGGAGGAGGAGGAGGAGGAGGAGGAGGAGGAGGAGGAGGAGGAGGAGGAGGAGGAGGAGGAGGAGGAGGAGGAGGAGGAGGAGGAGGAGGAGGAGGAGGAGGAGGAGGAGGAGGAGGAGGAGGAGGAGGAGGAGGAGGAGGAGGAGGAGGAGGAGGAGGAGGAGGAGGAGGAGGAGGAGGAGGAGGAGGAGGAAGAAGAAGAAGGAGGGTAAAATGGAGTTTCAAGGAAATTTGAGGATTATGGAGTGGAGGGGTCGGAACATTTTTAAAAATTAAAAGAAAGATATGGAAAGTGGGGTCAGAAGACCTGTTTTTTCATTTGGTCTGAAGCAATTTTCTCAAAGAAAATGCATAAAAATAATCAAAGAACATGAAAGATAAACAATAATATAAAAGAGCATGAAAGTAAATCTAAACGCAAGACATGAAAATAAATCTAATCTACCAACATAAAAAGAAAATAAAATCCTAAACATGAATTTGTAAAATAAGAAAATAGAAGAGAAAAATAAAACTTATATTGCAAGTGGTTAGCCCTTAAAAGAAAATCTTCATCTTCATCTTTATTAATAAAGAAGAAGAAAAACTTTAAAAGGTGAAAAAAAATTATTTGTATTACTTGCAAATAAAGTTTATAATTTTAAAAAGTCTTCTCAATTAAGAGTAACCCTCCTCTCTAAATAAAGATTTTTATAAAATTTTCCACACTGTCAAGCTCCCACACTATCCCTCTATTTATAAATAACAAGAATTTCTCACAACCCTTAGATTTGTCTTGGCCCCCAAGTAACCCTCACAACCATATATAGGATTTGGCTTAGGCCCCAAGTAACCCTCATAACCATAGAATCTCTCAAAATAATCTACACCATTGATTCAATACTCGAGAGATGAACTTTGTGGGCTTTATTTATTTTGCATTTAATTTATTTATGACCCTTGGGCTTCTCTTAAATGCTCTTGGGTTTCTTAGAATTTAGCTTGGCCTTCAAATAATTACATATATATCAATTAAATTCGGATTTCTATCATAACCTGCACCTGCTAATATAATTTCTAAAATCTGCTAATCTGGATGGTTTCGTCTCGTCGAGATAGGCGATTTTCATATATCATATATTGAATTTTGCTTTCCGGATTGGGAGATATTGCCTTTTCTTTACAGTTAACCATCCTAAGCACGAATTTGACTTTATTTTTTTTTCGAGATTTGATTTTGATTCTCAATTGGATGCCAAGTTATTTGTAATTACTGACCAAGAAAGTGATGAGTGCTGAGATTTTTCTTCTAAACTTAGTAGTGAGCTTTGGATTTAGGCATTCTAGACTTCATTAGAGATCTTTTGGGCTCAAAATAATATTCATTTGAGCTCTTATTCAATAATTCTTCTTTTCCTGTAATTTAAGAGAAAAATACATTATTAGTGATATATTTATTCAAATAAAATGGATAATGAGGGTATAAAAGCGTTATAAAATGTAATGATCAACTATAAATTTGAGAAGTTGATGCAGGACGAATTCAACATGGGTATGATGAGTGAGCTGAAGTAATTTCTAAGATTATATGTCAAGAAAATGAAAGATGGTATTTTTATCACACAAGAAAAGTATGTCAATGAGTTATTGAACAGATTTGACATGGATAGCCTAAAGGCAACAACAATCCCAATGAGTCCGTCAACGAAGGTGACAAGATATGAAGGGGTATCTCTATCGACGAGAAAAGGTATAGATGTATGTTTGATTGTCTTTTATATCTTACTAGTTCACGTCTTGATATAATATTTCTATGTGTTTGTGTGCAAGATTCAAGGCTAATCCGATAGAATCACACTCGAAAGCTGTAAAATGAATTTTTCAATATATTATTAAAACACAAAAACTTATTTTATGGTTTCCAATTTGTAGTTCATTCAAATTAGTTGGATACTCTTAAGTCAAAGCATAGTCCAATTTGTAGTTCATTCAAATTAGTCATACATATCGGAAAGACACAAGCGGTACAATACACTCATTAGGATATTCTGGAGGGTCATGATCAAGTAGAAAATAAAACTGTGTAGCTTTGTCAACTACCAAGGCCAAGTACATTGCTTTATGTAGCTGCTATGCACAAGCCCTTTGGATGACTTTGACATCTGAAGAGTTTAGCCTAATCTATAAGAAAGTCCCTCTTAGATGTGATAACAAGAGTAATATTGACTGTAGTGAAATCCAGTTTATCATTTCCGGAACAAACACATAGATGTTAGGCATCACTTCCCGACGGACCACATCACAAATGAGAATGTAATCATAGAGTTTGACCCCATCAATCTTCAGCTTGCAGATATTTCTACCTAATTATTGCCCAAGGTGCGTTTCACTAGATTGAGACAAGACTAGGGCATTTTATCATTGGACTTCTAGCGTGATGCATCCTTTTTGTACAAATGAAAAAAAAATTCCTTTCTTTTCTTTCTTTTCATATTTTTTCCCTTTCTCCATTTTAATAAAAGAAGAAAAATAGAAAATTTATAAATACTATGTCTTTCCATGTGCCTACATGTTTTGAGATTGAAATTTTGCATAATATTGTTGAATGACACACTAGACTACTAAATTCTTGACAAGGCCATATTGTTTATCTCATCTCACATCTTATATGCTATATATGATTTTGATTTGTTGGAAATAATTTTTTGTGGTTTCACTTTGTTTAACTTCATCCCCACATGCACGTGTTTCATATCATATCTTATGGTATGTTGTTAGAAAGTTTTAGCACTAAACAGTTTCATGAGTGAATATGCATGTAGTATGTTACACGAGTATAAGACTTGGACTATGCTTTGACTTAAGAAAAAATTTGTTTGCCAATGTCAATCGATGCTAAAATGAAAGTCAATATATGAGTGGTGTTGTCAAAAGATGATAAAAAATCCACACTCATATCAAATCCACGCACCAAGTGTATTCATTAAAAGAAAGTTCAAGACCCACACTTGTGGATTTTTTAGTCATTGCATATCTCAAAGGGTAACCATCTTGTACTAAATGTTATATATATTTAGAGATGGTGTATAACAACCACGAAACATTTTCAATCTTCTTCATGACTCCTATATGGTTTAGGTGATAGATTGATACTTTGGTCTTTTGTCTGAGAAAGTTGACATTAGTCCCTCTTCGTATTTTACCATATCTCATAGTTTGCATGCATATCACTCTCGATTGTTGGTTGGTCGACACACTTTCTGCTACACTTCATTTTTGTCGATTATGATTCTTATGCTTGTATATGAAGTATAATTATAGGATACACATTTGTTTTTCCACATGTCAAATATGCTTTAATATTCAATTTCTTGTGGACTTGCTTGAAAATATCTCTCCTTTGTTACATTTGGATGATATTATTCTTCATTTTATCTCACTTCATATAAATCTAGAAACCATTGTTTTTGCTAATAACAGAAGAGGGAGAATTTTTGGATAAATTTGAAAGCTTGAAATATTTTTTTGGTCCTTTTGTATATTCTTTGAATGAGGAGTTGTTTTTATTTTTGAGAAGCTCGATACATTGATGTAGGGAGCTTTATACAAGTGTTTCTCATGTTTCATGCATGCGCACATGTGGGGATTGCATATTATTTGTCATATCATATGGAACTAAGAAATTGTATTTTACTATCTCAAACATCTATTTTTGAATTTCAAATTTCTGAGTCATTTACTATTAAAAGGGGTGATTGTTAGGACTGTGTCCATGCAATCAACTTTGTTTGAATAATAATGTGAGTTTTGTAAGTTACAACAAGGTAGAATCAAAATAGAGGCGAAAAGACAAAAGCTGTAGAAATCAGTTCAACAACAAATGTAGAAAATATACTCATCGATGAATATTTCTACATATTGATGAGCCTGCAAAAATGACCATTGATAAATAGTCCTATTATCAATGAATAAATACTTCTAGAGTCGAAGCAAGGAAGGACTCATCGAAGAGTATTTTATACCCATCGATGAGCATCACAATAGTCACAGTGGTAAGCCCATATGCTCACCAATGAATGCACAATTCTAGAGCCATTCAACTTGTAAATACACATTGATGAGTATTTATGCTCATTATGAAGCTATGGTCATTGATGAGCATACCCGACTCAATAATGAGCTCGAAGCTGATTCCATATGTGTGATGTAATCTCAATCATTTATTACTAGGGGTATATAGACTTCTCCCTCAAAATTTTCACTAGAGATTCCTGACCTAATTCACTGAGAGAGAGAGAGAGAGAGAGAGAGAGAGAGAGAGAGAGAGAGAGACTAAGGTTTAAAAAGGATCTCACACCACCCCCATCACTTCTCAGATAGCCCTCTTGACATGTTCGTTGTCATCGGATCTTTGTTCATTTGAGCAGTGCTTCCTTAGGATTCCATCTATGATACCATTATTCTAGATTTTCAATCTAATCTAAAGGAGAACGCTTTGATAATCAAAAAGTTTGTATGATCCTTTCAATTCTATGCTTAATTGATAAACTAAGTTTTGGTTTTATAATTCTTAATCTATGATCGCATGATCGTATTTGTTTGATGGCGTACTCAAATCGGGGTGTAATTGAGGTTGATTGTGACAAGAAAGAGCTAGGGTATAAACTAGTGATAGGTTGTTCTATTATAGAGGACTAGATTAGGGTTGGTCTAGGAAGCGATCATGTAAAGCCTACTGAATTAGAATTTATAATCCAAGTGAATAATATCATAGTGTGGAAGCCCCTTCCAGAGAAGAAAGAGTGGATATTGTCTTGTTGAGTTTTTTGTATCTGTGGTTGCTCATTCTGTGGTTATAATTGTTGTTTAATTATTTTCTTTATTTTCAGCTGGAATATCTATTAATTAAACAACAATATCTTTTATATAATTAAAAAAGTATAGCAACCCTATTCAACCTCCCTATAAGCTTGCATCTAGATACTAACATATGCATCACATTCTCTTTCTCCTCATCTTTATGTGTCTAGTTGGCCAAATTTTAGTTTCCATGACTAGTTGGCTAAATTTTAGTTTCCATGAGTTGGATATTGGGAGCGGGAGTCCTAGTGCTATACTGCCTCCTAGTTTTCCTTTGGAGGGGCTCATGATAGTTGTGCCTTCTTGCAGGGAGAAGGGTGGTTGTTAGGGTTGGGCTACAATCCTCAGTTCTTATTTGGATATGGATTAGATAGAGTATTTGAATAGTCATTTTTTATAATAGAAACTCTATTTGAATAGCAATTTGTTGCCTATGGATGTAGGACTTGTTCCAAACCACATAAATTCTTGTGTTTGCACTTGCGTGTTTTTTTCTTTATTTTATTTTAGTTATTGCTTTGTGATCTTAATTTCCTCCATGTTTTTCGCAACAAACTAGTATCAGAGTGATGTTCGTTCGTTGTTCTAACAAGATCAAGATGGTGTCACCAACTTTGAAGTTTACCAAGTTCACCGAAAAACATAATTTTAGCATCTGGTGCATAAAGATGGGATCCTTGCTGAAATAATGAGTCTGGACCTTGATTACCGAAAAGAAGTCAGAAAAGGCCGAGCAATCTGAATATGATGATTAGGAGATGAAGGCACACTCTTTTATTCTATTATGCCTATACGATGAGATCATCCTTGAATGACAGATAAAACTACTAAAAATTAATGGAATATTCATAACATAATCGAATGGACAGAATCCAAATTAATAACATATCCTCTTAAACACCTTCATATGATCTTCAAATAGAGCAATGAACACATTAACTCCACTTTTCTCCTGACAAGAAGGCACAAACACCATGAGTCCTTCAACAGGCAAATTAGGAGGCAAGAAAGCACAAGGCCTCCCACTCCCAAAATCCAACTCATGTAAATTCATGCCCAACCAACTATCCACCTCTAAATTTGGACACAACGCACTCCCACTCTGTGGTGCAGACCCAACAAGCTTATTCCCTCCCTCTCTCTTCATAATCTCTCCGAAATCAATAAAAGACTTGAAGTATTCATCATTGATTCCACTCACAGCATCACGGATCACACTGACTACACGAGCGTTGTCTGATCGAACTAGCTCTCCGGCTCGAACCTTTGGGTGAGCCCACAACACCAAGTTACCAAAATAGTTCATTGGGACAGTTGGCCTCATTCTAGCTCTACCATTAACAGCAATTCTAACACTGGTGAATTCTTCCTCATTGAGCCCTCTTGCAATGGTGATCTTCCTCCATACATGGGCGAGTAGGCATTCAAATGTGGAACTGTAAGGGATTTTTGATTTGAGCTCCGCAATGGAATCCGCAGAAAAATGGGCTTTAAAATTAGTGACGGGGTTTTATGGTTGGTTTTGGATCGGATGAGTGAGAGCTGATTCGTCTGAATTCAATGTCGAGGTGGTTGAAATTCGATCGGGGTCTGTTTCTTGGTATGAAGAAAGAGGCTCGATCATGGATAGGAGAGGGGACGGCTGGGGTTGAAGGGTTGCGGACCATCTCGGCCCAACTAATGAGGAATTGGCCCATGGACTGTCCGTCTCCAATGCGATGGTAGAAGGTGAAGCCCATCACCACTCCGCCGCAGGCATATCGGGTGAGTTGCACTTGGAAAAGTTCCTCCACACCTGAAAGTATAAGAAAGGCTATCAACTTTTTTTCAATATTAAGTACAATGCAACCAAGTGACAACTTTAAACGCAGCCTTAGATTTAGATGCAGAAAGAAAAGCAGCAAACGGAACACTATGTTGAATTAGACGACCTAGTAAGTATAACATAACCAACTTTCTATGTATAAATTTTTTGGTGTTCTATCGTTATATTTTTCATAATTTTTATAAATTCCATGAAATATTCTAACAAAATAACATACATTAAAAATAATTTAGAAGAGTAAATTTGGAAATTTACAAAAGAACAAAAAAACTACTTACCTATGTTCCCAAATTAACCGTGGCCTCTATCTACCCAACCACCCACCAAGGTAGAAAGATTATATTATTAGATTGTGTTACTACAATTCCTGGAAAGTATTTCATTTATTGAAATCCTGTCTCTAAAATTGTTGTGCATATACGTCTTTGGATCGTTAATCCTCTTCTCATCATTAGCCGTGATAATACTATATCATCAACATGAACTATTCAAAGAATCATCGGTCCATGATGGTGTCGATGAAAAATATAAGTGTCATTATGGCATCTCACCAATTTTCATAATAATCTCCACAAAAGGAAGCTTTTGGTGAATGCTTAAGGCTGGCCGCCTCAAGTTGTAAACTTTCCTAGACTCATCCAAAGCAATAAACACATGTTGTTGCTCCATATATACCTCCTCATAAAGAGCTATATTTAGAAAACCATTCTTGATATTTAGTTGATGCCATATATGACCAATGAAAAGTAGCTAACAATGAAATAAGTAGCTAGATGGAAGTCATTTTGAATACTTGAGAGAATGTTTCCTCTAAATCAACACCATATACATGTGTCTCTTTCACGATCAATTTGGCTTTGAGGCTAGCAGAAGTAATTGAAATTAAACTTCATTGTATACACCCACTTGTCCCCAACACATTTCTTGTCCGGGGGAGTTGCCAAGATCCATGTCTTATTCTTATTAAGTTTATTAATCTCTTCTAACATATCCTGTCTCCAACCTAAATGTGATAAATCCTTTAACACATACTTGGGAATAGCATATGAGTTCAACCAGAATGGAATGCAGCATTAGTTGAATAAATTTTTGCATAAGACACAAGAATTTAGATCCTCTCCACTATAAAATAGTAGTGGAGACACCACTACTTTTTAACTTAATCGTTAATTTATTTCATGGGCGGCTGTGATTTATTCTTAACATATCACTCACTATACTCTCCATGAATTGCACTCATTTTCTAATTTGCACTCAAAGATAAACCATAACCATTAACTATGCAAATCAACAGTTGTGATGAGAGTTGTTGTCTCTCCACTATTTGTAGTGGAGAGGATCTAAATCCTAGAAATAAATTTCTTGATAAATATATGAGTGAATCTCTTTGCTAGAGCTATTGGGATATGAAGATCAAAAGTCAAACGAATGTGTTGCTCAGGAAATGAATTTGAAGGAAGAACTAACACAATAATATGTTTGAGTCAGTCATAGAAGATGTAGCTTGAGTAGTCTCAGGTGTTAATGAAAAATCCCCAGGATAATATCAATCACACGAAAGCAAATAGATATCTAGAAGACAAATACACATGAATATACATGATTTGGCTTGCAGCTTATGTTCACAGGTGAAGAAGGAACATAGCTTTATTATCAAAGTTGTGAAGATTGCACACGGAGATTTCTCAATCACTAATCCCAAACTCACCCCAAAAACCTATCACAATCTCTTGAACAATCTCTAACACCTGTAGAGCAACCAAACAGAGAACCAATTCAAGAACTTCTTGAATCTATTGTTTTCGCATGCGTAGCCTTCTCAATGCTTGATACTACCGTCCGGTGGATCAAATACGATCTCTCTCAAAAGAAGGAATAAAAGAGAGCCAATTAAGTATAACCTTCATGAATAACTATTTGTTCTTTCTCTTCATCCTGTGACCCTCAGTTGGATGAATTCTCAAAGATCTCCTGCCATATTTATAAATACTAAAGATATAAGTTGTTGACAACTATGAATTCTACAAGGATATTAATCTTAATCACATAAGAACAAACCAACTCTTTTGTTCTTATCCTAAATTCTAGGCATAACCAACTGAGACTCCAATAGAGTAATAGGGATTAGATATCCTATTCAAAGAGGGATTCCATCTCTCGGCCAAAATATGACCAAGCCAAAGTAAATGGTTCCGAGTCCGACTCTATGGGTATATTTGAAGCATCCATAACATCAGGTGCTTCTGATGATTGGAAATCAAAGGAAATGGGGCCATAAAGGAAGATCATGCCTCCCCAGAAGGGATATAAACAAGGAACTCGATATCACTCTCAACAACAAAATTTGCTCGACTCATGGATACAAAATTTTCTTGACTCATGGTATAATAGGTGGTTTACTCCAAAAGAATGACATGTGCTTGTTTCTTCATGAAAAATCCCTCTTGAACATTAATTTTATGATTAAGACATATAAATTAAATAAAATAAAAACACAAGGCATGGCATAGACAAATAACTACACACACCTTCAAATGAGGGGTGCAGCTCCCTCAGATTGGTAGTTTCCTCAAGTGGCGTTTTCTCCGCTAAAGTCGCGTTAACCCTCGCTTCAACCACTCTAACTCCAGCATTGTTCAGCAAAATACAAGGGTGCCCACTGTCGACGTTGACCGTAAGTCTTCCAGCAAGGTGCGGGAAATACACCAGCGCGCTTGACAGGCCTTTCAGGATCTCCGAGCTGGTGGGCATCGGAGCCTGGAACGCACGGACGGTAGTCACGTGGAGGTCCATGGCAGCAAGGTCGAAGATGGTGAGGGGCACAAGTGTGTTTTTTAGGGGATGAGGAGGGGATCTGCATGGTTTCAAGATTTTGGTGCTCGTTATCTCAATTGCCATTGAAGAACTCCGGTGTCTAGATGTGATTGAGGCTCTTGCCAGCTAAAATGATGTATTGATAGCAATAGGCATCTGAAAGCAGCATGAGAAATTAGTTTATATTCAATGATTAGCAATAGGCATCTTGAAAGCAGCATGAGAGATTAGTTTATGTTCAATGATTAGCAAAGTCTAATATAATACTCGATGAATTAGAAAAATAAATAACTATATGGTTTACGCAAGGAGTATAATATTCCGCAATTATTGATAGTTATAATACGATTTATAGTTCCAAAGTATAGCATACAATTTGTGTACTGTATTTTCATAAAAACCCCAAGTTACCCAGGTTCAAAAAATAATAATAATAATAAAATAAAAAGGATGCAGCTGAAAATCTCCTTCATCTTCTGAAAAGGGAGATTCTCTCTCATCCCTTTGTTTTCCCCGTTGGCTTTGTTTGCTTCAGAGAAACGCAATGGAGTTTGAGTGAAGTTTTTTGGAAATTTTGGGGTAGAGTTTTTATGAGAGAAAAATTAGGTTGGAGAAGAGATGAATCAATGCATATTAAGAAGTTCATAAAGAGGACGAATTGGATTACTTGGTCCTCGACACTCTCGATAATGACCTCTAGATCCCCCTCGACCATTCCAACCTCGTCTTGAGAAAGGGATCAAATTAGTTTAAGATTAATCAATTTGTCTTTATTTTTCAAATATTAAAACTTTCAAATTCACCATGTATCGTTGTAACCAAGCAATCAAAAACCCAAGACCAAGAATAACTTATGTTCCAATTTTTAGGGATATGTTGTTTCAAGTGGGTACTTGGTCAAGTGATTTGAGAATGGAGTGATAGTGGGTTTTTTGTGCTTGAGAGGTCGGAGAGGAGGAAGCAACAGAGGAGGGGATGAGGGTTGAGAAATTGCAATGGAAAATTCATATTACAATTGATCATGTTGAAATAGGAAAATCTTAACAACTTTGAGCAAATGCTATGAAGAATTTGAATTGTGGTGAGTTGTATAGTTTTTGATATGAGGAAGAACAATTTTGGTGTATAAAGGTGAAAATTTGATGTTGTATTGCCCTTGATAATTCATTTAGGACCAAACTTTTCCCTTCTCTGGTAAAATATTTTAACTCTATGGCCATCACCACCAACAACATTGCTGTTGTCATTGACAACTGACCCACCACGATCATCAATCCACCACAACCATCCATGACCTCCCCGACATGATCCTAACCAACACAATCTGCACCATCGCCAACATCTGCATCCGCAATAATACCTACATCGTCTCCTAAAAACGGCACCAAATCGAGCGCTCAACGCGCGCCCCCCTCTTTCTTTGTGGTTATGCTCAAAATTCTTCATTATACCTGGACATTTAACTATTAAACTTAGCAACAGACTCTTAAACTTAACAACTAATACTTAAATCTAGCATATACCTCATAAGTTTAACAACCAGTCCTTGAGTTTAACAATTGATGAACAACATTGACAACCAATCTAAGGCCTTGACTTTTCCCACTATTTTTATATTTAATTACAAGGAGTATTTTTCATAATATCGATTTAATTCTACTCAATATATTGAATTCCCTAACGTATAATTTTATTAAAACATATTTCATGAGTTAAATATGAGATATGGACTGAATATAAAAGAAATTTGCATATATAACCCTGAGGGTTATTGGAGTAAAGAATAACATTTGCGAATAGGTCCATAGGCTATATACCCCTTTAATTTTAGAGTTTCCTTTCTTTTGCTGAATCAAATCTATAGAGCAAGATTTCTACAGGAGGAACTGGCCAGAGAGAGGGGAGGAACAATAGGAAGAACCATCCTACAAAACAAACAAGTGATTCTCCACTTGCTTCTATAAAAAATTTGGTTCTTTTTATCCCTTTCGTTTGATTCTATGCTATAAACCCAAGGAATCCATTCCAATGTATTTCAACAACTGATCTAATATTTAAATCCTACACGAACATGTTTAAAATATCAAAATCAATAAAATATGCACAAAAACAAGTAAATCCTAGTCCTCTCTTGTTGTCACGATTTTTACTGTATGAAACATGATCCAAACTATGTTATATAGTTCCTTAGACATGTGGAAGAACGCAGGAGAAGCGGAGAGTCAAAATGGTGAAGAAATAGTGTAGCAATCTATCGATTAGCAACATGTTCAGTAGGGATCAACCGGCCGGCGCGATGGGCAGCCGACTAGCCATCGGGCCAGTCGACTGAATCTTGGACAGACAGTCATTTTAAACTTTGGTTACGGAGCTGCCTGATCCTATTGGTAGCTGCCTGGTCAAGATGATCAGCCGACTAGTGCACTACTGAATTGATGATCACTTGTTAAATGTTAATTAGAAGACTGGCTTTGATCCAGCAGGCTTTGAGGTCATTTATCTGCCAATGACAGCATATAAACAACATGATAATTGGAACTCATGTGGTAGTGGTATGAAAGTCCAAAGAGGCTAGTACACTAACCTTGGGGATGTTTTGTCATCCACAACTGTTTCAGCACACCATTATATAAATAATGAATATCCCTGTAAATGAGAGAAATGGAATAGAAATTCTCATTACAAGATGAAAGTGCAATGTGAAATAGGAAACACACTATAATCTTTGTACATATAGACAAGTGTTGAGGCACATTTCCTAGGCTATGGAAGTACACCGACATGGTTAGCCTTAATGTATGATTCAACTAGTGAGGCTGATCACTGAACTTGATTAATCTTATTAGTACTAACTAGGTTGTGTGAGGTTGGCGTAGGATTGGGATTAGTGAATAACAATATTACATGTGCAACTTAATAACTATGGGATGGGAGTTAAGTGTAGAAATATCACGACTTAAGGTGATGACATTGAGGCATATTAACTCCAAAGACTTTGTCCAACCAATTTCTTAACCATCGGATTGAGTTGATTGATTAAAATCTTGATTAGATGAGGTGGCACTAATTAATTGAGAGAGGGGTAGTTTGGTACAAAATATTTAAAATAAGGGTCCCTAAAATAAATAAGGAAATAAAAAAAAGTCGGACTAAGTAATTGAGACCCGGCGTCACCGTCTTCCTGCGTCTGCTAAAACAAAAGTCGGACTTTCCCAGCCTCCTATCAATTGTTGTATTAGAAGAGAGTATTATCAATTTCATTTGTTTAAAGTTTGACAGAACTTATATTAAGATCTGACCACAAATATTTTTGGCTTTTTGGAGTATAATCAGATATATAAATCGATATTTTGATAGAACTGGTGCAAGAGACATTTGCGAAAAAACTCACTCTATCAGCATGGTCGCCGTGGTGTACTAACTAGTTGCATTGGGCCATTGACAGTATATGCAAACAATAAAATTTTTTACCTCAGTCCAGCGTCATATGTGAATGAAAACCAGGAAAAGATGAAGAGCAATATTAAAAATTAGTGCAATGGCGCGCTTGCAAGTTTTATCCTCCGCCATGGAGGAGAAACGGATTGGAGATGTTGATACACACTTTTTTTATTACTTATTTTGCTTTAAGTTATTTGTACCAAACTACCCCTCTCTTAATTAATTAGTGCCACCTCATCTAATCAAGATTTCAATCAATCAACTCAATCCGATGGTTAAGAAATTGGTTGGACAAAATCCTCTATCCACTTAAGTGGATAATAGCTCAACTCTATATTATATATATATATATATATATATATATATATATATATATATATATATATATATATATATATATATATATATATATATATATATATATATATATATATATATATATATATATATATATATATATATATATATATATATTACTATTATTCTTGCCTTAAGAATGATGATTGCTACTCTTGCTTAAATAAATAAGAATGTAATTAATGCCTTAACTTGATGCTTATATTTATTATGTTGCATGCACAACACTACTCGTATATTTCATTTGAAGCTTATGATTTATACTATTGATTCTTTTTTCTTTTATATCTAGCTTTAGTAAGGATGATATGATTGTGTGGCTAACCATTGATCCTTGAGAAACTTATCTTGTCCTCAATTAGACCTTACGTCTAACAATTTTGCGGACCCATTCATTTAGGTTATGGAAGTTAGTCCGACTTCAACGGATCAGCTATAATTGAATAAGCAAGTTGCGAGAAAGTGATGCCATGCAGTGGCTATTATTTTATGCACAATTTAATGTATATTATTTTGTTATTTGGATAGTTGATTAAATTAATACTTTATTAGAATTGTATCCTGATTTGATGGCCGTGTTGAGCCAAGACTTGTGTTTTATTGAGACATGTAAATTTATCTATTCTACCTGGACTAAAAACTTAATTATTATCTTTCATTGTTTTTGCATTTTGATATTACTGTGTTGTGGATATCGTTGAGATGAGACCTATACTTTTACTGCATACCTCTAGTGTGTGTGGTTGTGAATACACAAACAAGCAGGTTACAGGGTATTTTAGAACATTTCTCATTCAGTTTTATAAATATTCTGCCTACCGGGTCGCTACCTATTGACGAGGCATGATTGGATTTTATTGGTGTCAGAGCCAAGGCTCGATGTACATTCCAATTAATCATAATATCACATCCAACATGTCTCATATCATTGTCATCCCCTTGATTATAAAATCTTTAGAATCCTTATCTTTCCTTGATAATCTTTTTGGACTATTGTAAGACATGGCAAAAGGTGCAGGATCAAGCAACGGTCAAGACTCAACCGAGCTTTCAACAGTTCTCAAGGTGATGCTTGAAGCCAAAGGACGACCCGAGGAGACTTGCTTGATGCAGTTGGAGGACATTTGGGTGTCCAGTGAGAAACAAGCGGCGCTACTCCAATAACAACTTGAGCGACTCCATCAGAATCAAGCAGAAGCATTGGTAGTATCCCCAGTTGGAGAGAACCAGAATGCACCGCATGTGGATAACGTGACGGATTTCTGCTTATTGTAGCCTAAGAAGTTTTTAGGAACTGGTATGGCAAGTGCAGCTCAGGATTCGCTAGAGGAAACCGAACGACTCCTGGATGCAACAAAGATAGCCAATGGAGATCGCGTGGTGGTAGGGAAGATTCAATTTATCGGTCAAGATAGAACTTGGTGTGAAATTAAAAAAGGCTTGTACAGCTTGACACATAACTTGGAAAGACTTCACCATGGTCTATCCAGAAATGTATAAGTTTGGGGCGACACTTTTGGCATTACATACCAATTCATCGATTTAGTCCAAGGAAACCATACAGCAGACAAATATGCTTTGGAGTTTGAATGACTCAGTTGGCACGCAACAAATTGGGCAGGAACCGACAAGGATCGTGCTAGACATTTTCTGGATTGTTTGAACTATGAGATTAAGTCTCATATTGTTACCTAGAGGATGGAAATGTACTCCTAGGTCTTCGTGGCAACTCGTCTCTTTGAGTAGATGGCATCGTCGGATAGGACTTGGAAAGCCAATGCTAACACCAACACCAATGCTAATGCGGGCGGGAAACATTCAAAATTTGAAGGCTTTTAGTAAAACAGAGGAGGTAATAGTAGAGGAAAATCTAAGTGTCCTAACATACCACAGCAGCCACCTAGAGAGATGGCAAGCTTATTTGTAATGCTTGCAGGAATCCGGGCTATAACACGAATGACTGCTAGAAGGTTTTGGGAAAACATCTTGATTGTGGAAGTGCTGAACATCAAGTTAGTTTTTCCCGAGGAAAGCTATGATTCAGGCATAGCTAATAAAAGAGCAAGCTAACAGCATTGAGACTGTTCTATACCAAGGGAAGCAGTGCAAATAGTTTGGTAGAGTCTATGGGAAGTGAAAGTGGGCACAAAACAATGATGTTAATCATGAGAACAACCAGAATGCTAAAGCCGAGCCATCTCATGGTCAAGGGCATGCTTACACCCTGACAGCCGAGGAAGCCTAGCAGCTAGTGATGTGGTTATAGATATAATTCTAGTTAATTATATACCTTCACATATTCTATTCAATTATGGTGCATCTCGTTACCTTATTTTTGCTAAATTTATTGATGTGATATCACGCCCCGCTCAAAGGTAATGACTTGGTAGGCAGAATATTTATAGAACCAAAAATTATAAAGTGTTCTATATATATCCTATAACCTATTTTGTTATATACACCCATAATTAGTCACGATACAAATATACATTAAAGTATAGGTCTCATCACAACAACCTCAACGTCATAGAAAACTCAAGCGGAGACAAAGAGAATATATCAAATTGTCCAAGTATTAAGTCCACTAGATAGATAATTTTAATATTAAGATAAATATAAGTCTTGGCTCAAACATGGCCATGAAATCTAGATAATGTGCTTAGAGAAATAACATAAAATATTTTCTAAATAAAATAATCAATTAAACTATTATTGTTTATATTTTAGTACTGCATGGCTCTGGCTACTTTTTCTAACCTGCTTATTCAAGTAAGTCTGGTCTGCTGAAGTCGGACTCACTTTTTTATCTAAAGAAGGGAGTCCATAAAAGAGTTACACATAAGGTTTAAGCGATGAAATATGGAGAACTGCAAGAATCAATGGTTAGCTGCACAAATATAATAAAATCCCTATCAGCTAGATAAGAAAGAATAAATGATCTAATGATAATGATCAAAAGCTTTAAAAGGATAGATCAACTTGTGTTGATCACGCAACATATATTAAACATAAACAACGACTTAAAGATATTAACTACGTTCTTATTGGATATGAAATGATTGAGCCAACCCGCTTAAAGTGGTTACACATATCAATACAAAATCATCAAATATGTACTTACGTTGGAGTCCTCTGACCAACTAACGAATCTTAAGACGCGATGTATCTCATAATCCAGCTGTTATTTAATTTATACATTTAATATTTTGCACTTTAATTCACATCCTACAGCAACGTCACACAACCTAGTTAGTACTAGCCAGAATAATCCAGGTCAAGGATCAGCTGCCTAGTCGAATTATGTAGCAGGACTGACTATATTAGGTACACTCAATAGTCTAGGATACAGGTCTCTACACTAGTCTACATGTACAATAATTAGGTGTAACATCCTAATATATCAACTCTAGCATAAATTAACTTATAAAGATAATCATTTAACTGTTCATTTGCCTTATAGCTAGTTATATATTTATTTAACATTTACTGAGATATCCGAGTGATCAAAACCACTCCAAACGTGTAGCTATCTCATAGGACTACTCCTACATCATCAAATAATCATCTTCTCTCTTTAAATAAAGTTAAAATTATTAATTAGTCTAATCAAACTATTATTTATTTCATCAGAGAGTTATATATGAGCCTGAACAAATTCAAACATCTGAAAATCAAACTAGACATCTCCTAATGTAAACCAGACGTCTCCCAATGTAAACTAGACATCTCTGTACAGAAATCTGAAAACTAATTTCAGTCAATCAAATTTAGACAGACTAGATGTTTGAAATCCAATTCAGACACTGATGTTGAAGCACTAGACTTCTGACTTCAAATTAGATGTCTGATGTCGCTTCATTAGATGACTGCGTCGTCGCTATTGCTGTTCCAACGATCTATTTTGCCTCGTTTCTTTATCATTTTGCTTCCAATCTTCTTGTGTCTCCTAATTAGAATTATGATAGGGATAAAAAAATACAAATTTTTATCATGTTTCTACCATGTAACATCAAGAAAAAGGTGAAACTAGGATTTTCCTATGAAAACTTATACATATATTCAAATCTACCGATTGTGTTTGGGTAAAACTCTATTAAATCACATAAAAACTATTCTAAAATATCAGGGAATCAACAACAACCTAACTGGTTTTAGGCCAAAAATCTAGGGTTTAATTAGATCCAAATGAATTAACAGTGAGATATAAGTAAAGGGAATTCCCCCAAAAAAGAATAAAGCTGGAGAAATCCTCGCTTGAGTTATTGATCGTTTTCTCCTACTGTGATTCCTCTCTCTCTCTCTCTCTGGTCGTCGTCTCCTATAGAACTCCTTCTCCCAAAAGTTACCTCTCAGAAAAGGAATAGGAACCCTAATAATCTGAGTTTGTATAGGCTTCGGATCTATTTGCAAAATATCTTTATTTTTTTACTCTTATAACCCTAAGGGTTACATATGCAAATCCCCTTTACTATTAAGTCAAAAGCATGATTAATTCATGAATCTTATTGTAAGAATTTGGTCATATCAAGTAGAAATAAATATATATTCTGCAAAAATCCCCTCAATTAAACATATTATTTACTTGAAGTATCTAAATAGGGTAGATATGTACCTCTAACAAATTTGGATATTTCTCTGCTATTGAATCATGTCGCTCCCAAGTAGCTTCACCGGGTGAATACGACTTCCATTGCACAAATTTCAATCTAGCGCCCAACCTCTCCTACAAACTTTGTCAAAATTGAGAGACGAATTGAGTTCTCAATCTGAAACAATGAAAACTGGCAATCCATGAAGTCATACTATTTCTTGTATATAATACTCCACTAACCATTCAATAGTTTGCCCAACTGAAAAAGTAATAAAATAAGCATTCTTAGTGAGTTGATTAACGATCACCCAAACTGCAGTATTCTACTTCAGGCTCCTAGGCAAAGCTGTCACAAAATTCATAGTTATGTGCTCCCACTTTCATTCGGTATCGGTAATGGTTGCAATAAACCTGTAGTCTTCTAGTGTTCCGCCTTCACTTGCTGACATGTGAGGCATTTGGACATAGATTTGGCGATGTCGGGCTTAATATTGTCCTACCATAAGTGCAATTTCAGGTCTTTATACATCTTTGTCCTTATAGAATGAATCAAAAACATCAAACAATGAGCTTCATCAAGCAATTCTCTATGAACTTCACCTACTGGAACCTACAAACGGTTACATTTCCTCAAATAATCAACTCGATGAATGCCGATGTCTTTTCTCTTATCTTCAAGTACTCTTTTTCTGACCACGATGAGCTCCTCATGCAATTGTTCATCCTTAATATGGTCAATCAATAAAATTCGTGCTTGTATATTCATCAATTGTTCATGACTATCCTACAGAATAACTTTAATACTATGATTCTTGATCACAATAATTAACTCCTTTTGCTTTGTGAGTGTCATTGTGCTTGGTGTTCTGTTGAGTGCATCGGGTACAACATTTACTTTATCCAGATGATATTGAAGACTGATATCATAGTTTACCATGAGTTCTAACCATCTCCTTTGACACATATGCAGCTCCTTCTGGGTATAAATATACTTGAGACTTTTATGATTGGTGAATACTTCCACCTCCTCTACTAGAATATCGTGTTACCAAATCTTCAATGCATGAATCACTTCTGCTAACTCCAAACTGTGAGTAGGATAATTCCTCTTGTGTGGCCTTAATTATTAAGAAACATAAACAATCACCTTCCTATTCTATATCAATACACACCCTATTGTGATTTCTAAAGTGTCAACGAGAATTATAAATTTTCCGCTCACCTCGAGCAACGCCAATCCCTATATGCTCGTTAGGCAAATCTTAGGAGTTTCAAATACCTTCTGACATTCTACCTTCCAATTGAATTTCTCACGCTTGCGAATCAACTTCGTATTGGTGCTGCAATGTGTGAATAGTCTTTGATGAATCTCTGATAGTAACCTGTTATTCCCAAGAAACTATGAACTTCTCCTACTTTAATCAGTAGCATTATCTTCAAAACTACTTCTACTTAGCTCAGATCAACTGATAAACCTTCAAAAGATATAATGTGGCCTAGAAAAAACACGCTCTCTAGCCAAAATCCACACTTGCTCAACTTGCCAAATAGATGTTTTCTTCGCATAATTTTTAAATTCAACATGATATCCTCTTCATGCTCTTCTAGCGTCTTTGAGTACACTAGGGTATCATAGATGAACTCAACTGCAAACTGATCCAAGTATTGTTAAAACACACAATTTGTAAGACTAGTGAAGTCTGGTAGTGTGTACACCGAATGACATAATAATAAATTCAAAATGCCCATAATGCATTCTAAAAGTTGTATTCGGAATGTCTTCTTTTCTTCACCCTCAATTGGTGGCCAGATCTAAGATCAAGTTTGGAAAACATGGCTTCTCCTAGTAATTGGTCGAATATATCATCAATTCTCAGTAACAGATATTTATTCTTGATGGTGACTCGGTTCAACTCTTGATAATCGCTACACATTCTGCCACTACCATCTTTCTTTCAAACTAGCAAAACCGGGGCTCTTCAAGGTGAAACACTCGGTCTGATAAAGTCTTTATGGAGCAACTCCTCAATCTGGACCTACAGCTCTTCAAGTTCTCTAGGCGCCATGCGATACGGTGGTTTCCAGATAGATGTCCTCCTTGATACGAGATTAATAGTAAACTCAATCTCATGTTGAGGTGGAAATTCCAGAAGATCATTAAGAAACATGTCTGAAAATTCTCACATGACTGACAGAATTGACTCCTCCTCTAATGCTATGTCTCCTTCTTCTAAACTCATGAGGGTTAACAACCCTTTTAGTACAGCACGATCTCTGGTGGATCAACTTATTTGCATCCCCTGCGAAATATAAATTTTGGGTGATTAAGCACGCTAAATAGTACCCTCTTATGACAGCACTCAATACATGCATGAAAAATACCTAACCAATCCATGCCCAATATAGCATTATAACCATTCGAGTCTATCACGAGGAAGTTAGCATAGAGTTCTCGCTCACATATTCTTTCAGGTCGCCTATGACATTCTCTATTGGAGACTAAGATACAACTACCTGTTATGAAATTCCAACCCTAAGATAATTTATGATAGGGAAAAGAACTTTCATGAGCAAACTCAGCGGAAATGAAGTAATGAGATGCGCTAAAATCCAAAAGAATATGTGCAGGTATATTATTAACAAGAATAATACTTGTGACCATATCACCAGCTTCTTCAGCTTTCTCGGCTGTCAAGGCATAAGCATACCCCTAACCACGAGATGTATTAGCCTCATTCTTCTAATTGGCATTGTTGTTTTGCACTCTATTCCACTTCTCATTGTATGCTTTGCCAAACACTTGAATTGCTTTCCTTAGTAGGGTACAGTGTCATTGCTATTTGCCTACTGATTCACGAGCTGCTGGGATAATAGCTCGAGACTTAGGGTAAAAATGGCCTTATGATCCGTAGTTCCTAAATGTTACATCATAGAAAAAGAATAGGAACCCTAATAATCTGAATATATTTAGGCTTTGGACCTATTTGCAAAATATCTTAATTATAATTTTTTTCTCTCTTATAATCATAAGCATTACATATGCAAATCCCTTTACTATTAAGTACAATTCATGACTAATTTATGAATCATATTCTAATAAAGTTATACTTTATGGAATTTCATCATATCAGTAGACATAATTATATATTTTATAAAATCCCTCAATTAAATATATTATTTAATTAAAAATTTGGGGCCTTACATGAGAACTCAATACCATATTGTAAACTAGCTAAAGGTTGGAATATCATAATTGGTAGTGGAATTTTGGTAGCGGATAGAGAATGTTTTAGATGTCTCGTAGTTATATGTGGATGAGAACTCTATGCCGATTTTCTCATAATAGACTCAAAGGGCTATGATGCTATATTAGGCATGGATTGGTTAGGAGCATTTCATGCATATAATGATTGCATTATTAGGCATGGATTGGTTAGGAGTATTTCATGTATATAATGATTGACTTCATAAGAGGATAGGATTTAAGTTACCTAATCATCCTAAGTTTGTACTCCAAGCAAGATGTAAATCTGTTGATCAATCGGAATATCGAGCAGTGTCGAAGGGTCTACTGACTCTAATGAATTTGGAGAAGGAAGATGGAATGCTAAAGGTGGAGAGGCTAATACCACAAGTAGTATGGGATTTCTTAGATATACTTCCTGATGAACTTCCAGGATTACCACCTCATCATGAGATTGAGTTCACTATTGATCACGTACCGGGGATGATAACTATCTTGAAAGCATCATATCGCATGACACCTAAGGAACACGAAGAGCTCAAGGTTTAGATAGAAGAGTTGCTTGATAAAGGCTTCATCAGACTAAGTGTATCACCATGAGGAGTCCTAGTTTTGCTAGTTCAGAAGAAGGATGACAGTGACAGAATGTGTATTGACTATCGAGAATTGAACCGAGTCACCATCAAGAACAAATGCCCATCGCTGAGAATCATCAATTTGTTTGATCAGCTAACGGGAACAACCTTATTTTCCAAATATGATCTTATATTTTCCAAATATGATCTTAGATCTAGCTAGCACCAGTTGAGGGTGAAGAAAGAAGACATCCCGAAGATATTTTCCATGACGTGTTACGAACATTTCAAATTTCCTGTTATGCTGTTCAGTGTGACAAACTACCATCAATCTTCATAAGTCTTATGAATTATGTGTTTTTACTCAGTTTGTGATCATTTTAATTGATGACATCCTAGTATATCAAAGACTTTAGAAGAGCACGAAGGGCATCTTAGGATTGTTTTAAAAATCATGCGAAGAGAACATTTATTCAGTAAGCTAAGCAAATGTGAGTTTTGGCTAGAGAATATTTAGTTTCTTAGTCATATTATATCCCTCTAAGGCTCGTCAGTCAATCTGAGCAAGGCGAAGGCAGTTTAGAAACTATCACCACCGATGAACATAAGAGATGTTCGGAGGTTTTTGGGCATGGCATTTAATTACCAGAGATTCATCAAAGGCTTATCACACATTGTAGTGCCAATAATAAAATTGTTTCCCAAGGGCAAGAAATTCAATTGGATGGCTGAATGTCAGAAGGCATTTGAAACCCAAAATTTGCCTTACTACAACACCAATATTGACACTACCTGAAGGGAGTGGTAAATTTGCAATACTCGTCGATGCATCTGGAGTCAGATTAGGGTGTGCACTTATGCAAGACAAGAAGGTAATTGTTTATGCCTCTCAAGAGCAAAGACCACAGAGAAGAATTACTCTACTCACAATCTTGGGCTAGCAACCGTTATTCATGCCTTGAAAATTTGGTGATATTACATTCTAGTAGAGAAGGTGGAAATGTCTACCGATCACAAAAGCCTTAAATACATTTTTACCTAGAAGGAGCTCAACATGCATCAAACGTGATGGTTAGAACTTATGGCAAACTATGACATCAATCTCCAGTACCATCAGGCAAATTATGAGGCTCACGAGGCAAAAGAAGTTAATTGTGGAGATTGAGAATCACGACACTGACATTATTCTACCGGATAATTGCAAGTCGTTGATGAATATTCATGTTCAACTGTCATTGATTAACAGTATCAAAGAACAACATGTGCATGATAAAAAACTCATTAAGGTCAGGAAGAGGGTGCTTAAAGGTAAAAGAAAGTCATCTGGATACACTGTGATGATTCCTTGAGGAAGGATAACCGCTTGTGTACCCCCACAGACGAGGTTCGAAGAGAGTTACTTGATGAAGCTCATTGTTCTATATTTTCGGTTCATCTAGGAGGAAGAAAATGTATAAGAACCTAAAATTGCATTGTTGGGGGAATGCATGAAGGGCGACATTGCTGTGTACGTGTCTAAGTGCCTCACATGTTAACAAGTGAAGATGGAGCACCAAGAGATAGCGAGTCTATTGCAACCATTGCACTTACTAGAGTGGAGTGGGAGTATATTACTATAGATTTTGTCACAGCATTGCCCAAGAATCCGAAGCAAAACAATATGATCTTGGTGATTATCGATCGACTTACAATGCGCGCTCATTTCATACCCTTTCGAGTTTGGCAAACTTCTGTATCATTGGCTGAATGTTACGTTCAAGATGCGGTATGACTTCGTGGAGTACTAATTTCCATCGTGTCTGATCGAGATACTCTATTCATCTCTCAGTTTTGGCGAAGCTTGCAAGAGAGATTAGGCACAAGAATAAACTACAACATTACCTATGACCTATAGACCGATAGTCAATCAGTGCGAATGATTCAGATATTGGAAGACTTGCTTAGAAGAATGTGTGATAGATTTTGAAGGGTCAAGGGAAAATCATTTGAATGTTGTGGACTTTTCATACAACACTAGTTACCAAGTTAGCATTTGGATATTCCCTTTTGAGGCTTTATATGAGAGAAAATGCAAGTCATGATTATGTTAGGTTGATGTTGGCGAGATAAAATTGTTAGGCCCTGAACTCATCCAATTATCTGAAGAGAAGATTAAGGTAATCCACAAACATCTCAATACAACTCAGGATAGATACCGCACCTGGGTTGATGCAGGTAGAAGACCTTTAGATCAAGGTCAGAGATCATGTGTTCTTCGAATTTCACCGACTTGTAGAGTTAATCACTTTGGCACTCGAGGGAAAGTAAGCCCGTGATATATCGAACCTTTTGACAACATGGAGCGAGTAGGCAAAGTAGCATGTGAACTTGCATTTCCACCCAAATTGCAAGGCGTCCACAACATGTTCCACGTCGCAATTGAGGGGTACATCCCCGAAGAGAGTCATATTCTTGATTATTCAAAACGGAAAGTCAGAGTGAACTTATCTTATGTTCAACATATAATTTCAATCGTCGACCAAAGGGAGAAGCACATGAAAAACAAATTCATTCTCTTAGTGCAAGTGTAGTGGAATCTATACTCACCCTGTGAGGCCACTTGGGAGCGAGAGGATTCGATAGTGAAAAAATATCCCAATTTGTTAGAGGTACCTATCTACCGTATGCTGAAATTTCGAGTGCAAAATTTATTTTAAGGGGGTAGGATGTAAGGCCCTAATATTTTCGACTATTGTTATTTTTAAGTAAAGGGAGTATTTGCATAATATCGATTTAATTATACTTAATATATTGAATTCCCTAAAGTATAACCTTATTAAAGCATATTTCATGAATTGAATATGAAATATGGACTGAATATAAAAGGGATTTGCATATATAAACCTTATGGTTATTAGAGTAAAGAATAATATTTGCAAATAGGTCCATAGACTATATATAGCTCTTTAATTTTAGTGTTTCCTTTCTTTTACTAAATCAAATCCCTGGAGCAGGAATTCTACTAGAAGAGTCGGCTAGAGAGAGAGGAGGAACAGTAGGAAGAACCACCCTACAATGTAACCGAGTGATTCTCCACTTGCTTTATATCGAAAACTTGGTTCTTTCCATCCCTCTTGTTTAATTCCATGCTATAAACCCTTGGAATATATTCTAGTGAATTTCAGTGATTATTTTCATTTGCATTGATGATCTCTATTTGTTTAACAATAGATCTAATAGTTAAATCTTACACGAACACGCTTAAAATACTGAAATCGACAAAACATGCACAAAAACATATAAACCTTAGTTCTATGTTGTCGTCATGATATTTACTGTATGAAACATGGTCCATACTATGTTATGTAGTTCCTTAGACGTGTGGAAGAATGCAGGAGAAGGCGGGAATCGAAATAGCAAAGAAACTTGTGTCACAATTGATCGAACAACAACTTGTCCGACAGTGATCAGCCGGGTGGCCCGATAGGCAGCCGGTTGTACAGCAGCAACCGGCTAGCCATCAAGCTAGTCGACTGAATTCTCAGGAGACAGAAAACAATGTTCTAACTTTTGGTTATAGTGCCACCTGACCCTATTGGTAGCCGCCTGGTCAAGATGATTAGCCAACTAGTGTACTGCTGAATTGTTGATCACTTGTTAAATGTTAATCTGCTGACTGGCTTTGTTCTAGCAGACTTTGAGGTTGTTTATCAGAGTAATGACACTACATAAACAACATGATAATTGTAACTAATGTCGTAGTGGTATGAGAGTTCAAAGAGGCTAATACACTAACCATTGGAATGTTTCGTCATCCATAATTATTTTGGCATACCATTATATAAATAATGAATATCATTGGAAATGAGAGAATGAGAATAGAAATTCCCGTTACAAGATGAAAGTACAATGTGAAATAGGAAACAAACCATAATCTTTGTACACCATAGGGGGTTCGCCTGAGAATCCAACCCGATTGGTGGAGAGAAGAAACTAGAGAGCCCCCGAGATCTCCATCTCCGCCTTCGCTTCGCCACAGCCGCCGGGGGTGGTGGCGGAGGTGGTGTTTGATGACAAGTGGAATCGGCGTGGAGTAGAGGGCTAGGGTTTGTAGGAGGAGTAGATCATAGAGGGTGAGATAGAGGAAAGGGGAGTAGCCGAAGATCCGGCGATCGGAGAAGGAAATGACCTGCCCTATCTTTTTTAGCCACAGACTCTCTTTGTTTGGCGAAAGTAGCACTTAATATACCCTATTGTTTCATGACTTCATCTACTTTTTACTTATATATCATCAATTGTATTTGGTAGCAAGAAAATACACTAAAATTTTTTAAACTTGCAATTATATACCCTCCCTTATTTTTAGTAGCACTTATATACCCTAAAGTTATTAAAACTTGCACTTTTTTTTTTGATAAAAATTAAAACTTGCACTTAAATACCGTAAGTTTTAAATCGACACTTAAATGCCTTAAAGTTTTTAAACTTGCACTTAAAACAACCTCAAGTTTGCATAACTGGGATATTTAGTTGTAAGTTTTAAAATTTTTAGGGTATTTAAGTGCTAGTTGTAAAACTTTAGGGTACTTAAGTGCTAGTTGTAAAACATTAGGGTATTTAAGTGCGACTAAAAAAGTGAGGTATTTAAGTGCAAGTTTAAAACTTTAGGGTATTTTTGCTACCAAATACAAGTTGGGGTATATAAGTAAAAGTAATTGAAACAATAGGGTACATAAGTGCTATTTAGCCTCTTGTAAAAGTAACGTATACGAATTGTATTTAAGGGGTGAACTCATATTTTTTTACTGAATTTTGGTGGGAGAACACGCATTGACTTAGTATTGGGGGTGCTCATATTCCATTTTCAAATTGGGGCCTCATAGCATTTTTCCCTTTTAAGTAGATAAATCAATCGATTTCTATAAATATACAAGGGGAAAAATGCTTTGAGGCTACTTTTTCTAAAATCGAATGTGAAATCACCAAAACTAAGCTAATGTGTGCCCTACCCCTTAAAGTGAAAGAAAAATGCATTTCGTCCTATTTTTTCTAAGTAGTATATAAATGATATACTTTTTTTCCTAAATACCTAAAATGTGTGCTATTTTCACCCTTATCCTTTATTAAGACCTCTCTTTATCCCTCTCCACCCCCCCCCCCTCCCTCTCTCCCCCCATTATCCTCCCCTCTTTCTATCCCCCAAACTAAGTCAATTTATGGCAATCACTAGCGAACTCTCATCCTTTATTCCCTTTCTCAACAATCATCCCCTCCTCTACACACCCCCACCCCCTTCCCTCTCTCCCCCAAACCCAACTATAGCCATCACAACCTACAACCTTGCCATTACCATAGAAAGCCGGCCCATCACAATCATCCTTCCTCTCTTTCCCTCTCTCTTTCACCCCAAATTCATCCTTCCATGGGCATCACCACCTAAGGTTCTGCTATTACAATCAACAACTAGCCTACCACAATTATCCTCCCTCACTCACTCCCACTCCCTACCCCCCAAAAAAAAAAAATCTTCAACCCTCCATGGCAATCACCACCAACAACACTAGTGTTGCTGTCGATAATTGATCCCACGCAATCATCCACGACCTTCCCAATGATATCCTAACCAATATAATCTTCACCACCACCGACATCACCTGCGCCTCCTTCTCCCTCCGTGGCAACCTTCGCGACCTCTTCCTCCTCTGTACCTCCTTATCCTCCATCACCCACCTCAATCTCTCCCACCTTCGCCACCCCCATTGACATTTCCCTAATTTGGTCTCTCTTATTGTTTATTCTTGAAATTTTTCGATCTACCTGGAGAGGATATTGATCCTTTG
The DNA here is from genome assembly GCA_012295165.1 of Asparagus setaceus. Taxonomy (NCBI): domain Eukaryota; kingdom Viridiplantae; phylum Streptophyta; class Magnoliopsida; order Asparagales; family Asparagaceae; genus Asparagus; species Asparagus setaceus. The sequence goes on from CM022702.1 coordinate 34,803,876, forward strand.
TTTTCTACTTTGTAACAATGATAGGTACCACCAAAACAAAACAACTATAAGCACACTCTAACATTTAACCTCTAACATTAACATATATTGTCTAACGTCTACAATTAACTTTTCATATTAACAACTAACTTCTAACATGCTATTAAATTCATCCGACAAGTGGCTTTCCAATTAAATTCATCAAATTTATCAATACACTCTGAACTAAAAACTATTGAGCTTTATGATATACAAAATCTCTAACATCATCCACCATCGCCTGAGCTTAGAATCGACTGTCAATGTTGTGAGTCAATGGGTAAACTTATGAGTTAGTTGGTAATTTACTATGTTGGTTGTTAGCTTATGAGTTAGTTGTTAATCTGTTAAGTTAGTTATTAAAATTATGAGTTAGTTATTAATCTTATAAGCTAACTGTTAAATTATGAGTTAGTTGTTAAAGTTATTAGTTAGTTGTTAATTTTATGAGTTAGTTGTTAAACTTATGAGTTATTAATCTTATGAGTTAGTTGTTAAACTTATGAGTTAGTTAATGGAATTATATCATATAATGCGGAAACAATACTACATTATAATTTGAAACAACCAAATAGGTATTTTTAACGAAAGTTAATCACAACCATGACAAAGTGTTTTAAAAAGCAGTAAGTATCTTCAGAGTTAATCGTAACCACAATAGATAATATTCTAACGTATTTTGCTTCACTCATCTCGTAAAGAATGGTTGTTAATATTGTGAGTTAGTTGTCAAATTTAAAATTAGTTGTTAAACTTAAGAATTAGTTGTTATATTTAAGTATTTATTGTTAATATTCTTCAAGAGTTGTTAAACTTAAGAATTAGTTGTTATATTTAAGTATTTATTGTTAATATTCTTCAAGAGTTGTTAAACTTAAGAATTAGTTGTTATATTTAAGTATTTATTATTAATGTTGTCTCACAATTGTTAAAGTTAAGGTTTGGTTGTTAAATTTATGAGTTATATATTAGATTTAAGTATTAGCTATTAAGTTTAAGAGTCAATTGTTAAATTTAAAGATTTACATCATATATTGCAGAGAAAATATTACATGATAACAATAAACATAATAAAATATTATCAATCATCCATGCTAAACATAAACAACAAAGTATTTACAAACAACTAGCTACTAACATAAAACTAATAAACTTAACATTTAGCATATAAACATAACAACTGACTATTAATCTTAACAACTAATTGTTAACCTTAAAACTAACTATTAAGCTTAACAACTAAATGTCAAACTAATAACTATAACTAACTAGTAAGGTTAACAACTAACTACTAAAGTTTCAAAATTGCACAAAGTTTAGGAAATTGTAAATGACCCCGAAAATTATAGAAAATCTCCCAGAAAGTTTTAGAACTTGCAAACAAACCTCTAAAAATTTTGGGGAAAAGATGCATTTGAATTTTAGGGGGAATCAGACGTTAACTAATTCACGTGGCTTTGTCATATTTTCTTGCTCATTTGAGGCGTATAAACATTTTTCTCAATGTTTAATAATCTAGTTTTATGAAAATTATAAGTGAAGGAACATGACATGTTCTTCTTCAATAATTTTTTTTCTTGAAAGGATTAACTATGAGAGGGAAGGACTTGACCGAAATGCATTGGGTGTAGGCATGGGGACATGTTACTCAATTCTTGGATGTTAAATGGCCAGATTTTGGTATGCCCCAGCATCTACTTTTAGACAACTTGTCTTTCTTTAGTTTAGGTGTTTTTGATGTTACTCGGTTAAATATTTCTCATTTTCAAATTAGTCCCCTAAATAATTGAAATTGGTATTCATCTGAACTACTAAAAGGGGGCAAGGGTAGGTTAACATTCGTCCTAATTTTTAAAAACTACAAACTTTAATCCTGTTGAAAGTGAGGAATTTTATGAAAAGTTACTACATTAAAATAGAATCAACTTACTTGCATCCATCTGAACTATTAGCGATTGATATTTTGTATTATTTAACTTAGTGGTTGTTAAGAAGGCAAAAAAAAAAAACAAAAACAAAAAACAAAAAATAAATTATCATTTTCACAGAAAATGAAATGTTAAAAGTGTAAATATCTAATCCTAAATAATGAAGGGTTGGTATGCTCCTGAGGTGCATTTTTAAGGCGATTTGTAAACGCGCGCCCCCACCCAAGCAATGGCGAGAAATCGCAATAGTCTTTGGTCAGAAACATGATCTCAGCTTTAAAGCGAGTGTAGATCGGAGCTCAGTGCATTACGCTTGAGTTGAAGGATGGTTCTACTGATGAAGATGGTGATGATTGGGATCGGTTCAGCATAGTAGTACAGGGCCCCTTGGAGAGGTAAGAAGAAGGTGTTGATGAAAGGTATCCTTGCTTCTACGTTAATTCTTGCCCAATCTGATCCAAATCCTGTGGTCTGGGCTAGATTGATAATGGTAGGAGTTGAAGTAGGGAGAATTTGCATCAGGAGAATGATACTGAGTTTCCCCTTCGCAGTCCGCGGGGGGTGGATTCTAATTTGGCTCAGAGGGTTGAGGAAGCTGCTCATGCAGCTGAAGAAGTTATGCGGGAGGCTCTGGGTCTAAGGAAGAGCATGTTGATTGTATTAGTGATGTTGGGACAACTCTCTAATCTGTGAGCGCACACACACACGAAAGGTAGAAGAAGAAGCTCAGTTTTTGGCGATACAACAACACAACTCACATCTATTTTTCTGTTATTCATAATATATATTAGCTGAATACAAGATGGGACCTAAGCTTGCGGTGAGCACTAGCTCGATCCGCTACTCACGCCACGCCTCCACAAGACGTGCTCCACTAACTCAAAGAAATGTAACAAACTAACAAACTCGTAACAAACTAACAAACTTAGCGTAGGAAATACATAAAACTCAACAAGATTAACTCAACATTCACCCCCTTAATCTTGTTGCTGTTGCTTCACATCCACCAACCCGATCTTGTGCCGCATCTACAAGAATTTAACTCGCCCAAGTGGCTTAGTTAAGATATCTGCAAGTTGGTCTTCTGAATTGACGTACTCCACTTCAATCTTCTTGTTCTCAACACATTCTCGAATGAAGTGATAACTTGTATCAATGTGTTTGCTTCTTTCATGGTAGACGAGATTCTTGCAAAGAGAGATCGCAGATTTGTTGTCCACCCTCAAAGTGACCTTCTTTGGTACTTCTTTCTTCATGTCACCCATCAACCGACCAAGCCAAATGCCTTGACACACAGCCGTTGTGGTAGCGATGTACTCAGCCTCACATGATGACAATGCCACAACCTTCTGCTTCTGTGAGACCCAGGTGATCGGGCTTGAACCAAGGAAATACACAGCTCCTGTGGTGCTCTTCCGATCATCTACATCCCTGGCCAGGTCGCTTCGCTAAATCCGATCAGCTGCGATTGCCCATCTCCTCTCCTTGCATAGTGACAACCAAAACTCAATGTGCCACTTACAGACCTCAGTATGTGCTTCACGGCTGCCATGTGTTGTGTCGTGGGAGCCTCCATGTAACGGCTCACAATTCTGACTGCGTACGTGCTGTCCGGCCTTGTGTTAACCAGGTATCTGAGACTTCCAACTATGCTTTTATACAAGGTGGCATCAACAGGAGGGTTTGTACTCTTCTTACTCATTTTCAAGCGGGCTTCCATGGGAGTTTGGCTCGGGTTGCAACCCTTCATATCGCATTTCTCCAATACCTTTGCTGCATAGGTGGATTGGCACAGCGCAATCCCTTTAGATGATTGCTTGACTTCGATTCCGAGGTAGTAGCTTAATAAACCAAGGTCACTCATGTTGAACAACCGCTTCATTTGGGTCTTGAACTTTGTGATGTCGCCGGTGCTTGTCCCTTAATGATCAGGTCATCGACATACACCCTAACCAGCAGGATTGAATCACCCAAAACCTTCTTGTACACGGCATGCTCGAGTGGACTACGCTCAAATCCGAGTTACACAAGGCTTGCATCTAGCTTTGAGTTCCGTGCCCTCGGAGCCCGCCAAGCCCGTGAGAGCCTTTCTTAACCTCAACACCTTTTGCTTACTATCCTTCACAACAAAACCAGGTGGTTGCGACACATATACCTCCTCACTGAGCTCCCCATTGAGAAATGCTGATTTCACATCCATGTGATGCACCTCCCAACCATCTTGAGCCGCCATTGCAATGAGTAGCCTTCTTGTTTCAAGTCCGCAACCGGCGCAAAACTTCATCGAAGTCCACTCCCTGTCTTTGGACATATCCTTTCGCCACAAGTCTTGCTTTGTGCTTCACTATTGTGCCTTGTCAGTCCTTCTTTACTTTGAATACCCATTTCAAACCAATGGCTTTGTGTCCACTTGGCAAAGTCACTAGCTCCCATGTATCATTGTCTTGAATGGCCCTCAACTCTTCATGCATTGCACGCCTCTAGCACTCCTCCTTCTCAGCTTCCTCATAGCTCACCGGCTCTTCCGAAGTCAGCAAACACAAGCCGGCGTAGTTCGGTTCCACCTCGGTTGTGGCATCATACACCTCCAGGAGGGACCGGTGGTGGTGTGGCCCCTCTATAGAGGATGCTGGAGATGACGCAGTGGAGCTCACCGCGATCGTCATCGGCGTCGCACCCAGCATAGGTGTTGCCGCGTGCGACATCGCTGAGCGCACTCGACGCCTGCCAGACTCAGCCGTCCGCGATCTCCTCGCACCTCCACTATCCGGTGCTGGCGTGTTTGCTCCATGATCCACGTTCTCACCTGCAACATTGTCAGTTTCATATATCACAGTGAACGTGTCGCCACGTTCAAGTGAGGTAGTAGCTTGTGCATGGCTCGCCTCCCATTCCCATTACTTCTCTTCTTCAAAGATCACATCACGACTGATGTGCAACTTCTTTGACTTGGGATCATAAACCCGGTAGGCTTTGGATCCCGGTTCATATCCAAAGAACACCATGGGAGTGCTCCGATCGCTAGTTTCTTGAGATGAGGGTTTGTCGCTCTCACGTATGCCACACGTACCGGTGCGGAGGTGAAACACCTTTGGTTTCCCTTGAAACCATGCTTCATCTGGGGTCATCCGGTTAGGCTTCGTGTTGGTGCGCGGTTAAGAAGGTAAACATTTGTTGACACCGCTTCTCCCAAAATACTCGGCACATCTTTGCTCTTGAGCAAGCTCCTTGCCATGGCCACAATAGTTTGATTCCTTCACTCGGCTACTCCATTACATTGCGGTGAGTATGGTGCGGTGAGGAACCGTTTCAACCCCACTCGTTGCAATAGTGAGTGAACTCTTTGGAGGTGAATTCTCCCCTCGGTCGTCCGCAAGGCCTTCACCTTGACACCGCCTCCATTTCAGCCGCTTTGATCTTCTTAAAAGCAATCAAAGCCTCATCTTTTGTCTTGAGTAACACCACCCACATATATCTGTGAAATCATCAACTAGTAACGAAAGTATCTATTACCTCTGGAGTTGCGGGTGTTATAGGGCCACATAAATCTCCATGCACTAGCTCGGCGGCTTCTCATTTCGGTAGGTCGAGTTGTGGGGAAATGGTGCGTGATGTTGCTTGCCCACCATACACCCCTCACAAAGCCGGGTCGACGTGCTCAATACGCTGCATACCTTCCACCATGTCCATGTGTGACAGGCTCCTTAATGCACGAAAGTTCAAGTGACCATAACGTGCATGCCACAACCACTCTTCTTCTTTGTACCTTGTCAGGAGACAAACCGGCTGAGTTAGATTGAGCTTGAGCACCTACAATCTATTCCTCGTTCTCCTCACTTTAGCTAGCAATCTCCTCTGCCTATTAAAGATGCACAGCTGCCCATCCTCCATGACGGTCTTGTACCTGTGTTCGTCGAGCTGTCCGAGGCTTACGATATTACTACGCAGCCTCGGAATGTAGTAGACATCCGTCAACACCTTATGCTCCATGTTTTGGCATTGGAACAAAATGGTGCCACGGCCACAAATGTCTACAACTGAGTCATCACCAAATCTCACCATGCCCTTTACCGTAGCGTCCAACTCAGTGAACACATCCCTACACCCGGTCATATGGTTGCTAGCACTGGTGTCGAGATACCACACTCCACTTGCATCCTGGCTGCCGGTTCCCAACCTGGGCTTTACTCTCTCCTCCTTGAGCATCACCTCTCGACATGTCCTCAACGGTTTAAACTAGCTCACAAGCCTCGGCCATGAGTAGAGCTGGCTCGTCGTCGTCTTGTTTCTCCACAAGGTGCGCCTTCTCCTCCTTTTTCTTGGACGGGCATTCCGATGCGAAATGCCCGTAGTTCCGCGATTGTAGCGGCGTACTTCGGCTTGTCAAACTTCCTCTCGGTGGTTGGAATCGTTCCCACGGTCGCCTTTCGCCAGCGCTTCACCGCCATGATCACGCCACGCCAGCCAGCGCCGCCACTACCACCTCACTCTTTGGCATTTGACGAGGTCTCCCCTCCGACTTTGGCGTCCACGGCCTTCGGTCGTACACAGTGGAAGGGCGTGCTCATCTTCATTGTCGCCACCGCCAAGACTGCTCTCATGCGTTGAGACAACCGATGACCTCCTCCACGGTCATGGTCTTAAGATCGCCGAATCGCCGATCAGACACGATCTGCAGAAACTTCGAAGGCACGGCCTGGAAGAATTTCTTGACGACGTAGGTCTCCTCCACCTTGTCGCCCAATGCACGAATCTTGTTGACGATAGTCGTCAACCTCACGACAAAGTCATCGATCGTCTCCGCCTCCTTCATGCGAAGAACCTCAAACTCACTCTTTAGAGTCTAGATCTTTGCCTCCTTGATGCGCTCGGCGCCCATGTGCATTGTCTTCAACGTCTCCCATGCCTCCTTGGCCATCTCCTTCTCGGCCAGCAGTAGAAGCGTCTCCTTCGGGATCCCTTGATAGATGGCGGCGAGGGCCATCTGATCCTTCCGCGTCTCTACCTCCTCGTTCGGATTAGTGAGCTCAATGGCGCCCCACACGCCTTGCGCACGCATGTACACCTTCATCTTGAGCGCCCACGCCGAGTAGTTGCTCTTCGTGAGCAACAGGTACTGGAGGGATACCGTTCCGTCTCTACCTAGAGCCTTCGACGTCGCCGTGTCGCTGGTTTCTCCACTCCTCGACGATGCACCGGTCGGCATGATCTTTGGCATCCACTCCTAACCTCGCTCTGATACCAAATGTTGGAACAACTCTCTAATCTGTGGACGCACACACACACACACAAAAGGTAGAAGAAGAAGCTCAGTTTTTGGCGATGCAACAACACAACTCACCTCTGTTTTGCTATTATTCATAATCTATATTAATTGAATACAAGATGGGACCTAAGCTTGCGGTGAGCACTAGCTCGATCCGCTACTCACGCCACGCCTCCATGAGACGTGCTCCACTAACTCAAAGAAACGTAACAAACTAACAAACTCGTAACAAACTAACAAACTTAGCGTAGGAAATAGATAAAACTCAACAAGATTAACTCAACAAGTGACACCAGGATCAAGAAGGAAGTGAAGGATAATGGTGACAGAATTAGTGAAATTTGTTCCAAGGCAATCGTGCAACTGGGTCCAATATGAATCTAAACTTCTATTCTCCATCTTCTAATGAATTTATATCATTTGTGATGAGGAGTGTAATTTTTTTTTTTAAAATAACCCAGCCTAGAATGGTACCAAAGACCATGGAATTCATATTGAAACCTCCCAAATATTTGAGTCACCCGCAGTGGGAGTCACCCGCGGTGGGGCTGTGATGAGGAGTGTATTGAAAGGAGTAAATTATCGAAGAGTTCTGCTATTAGACATGCATTGGTGGTTGATGTCAAATTTATAGCCATGGCTAACTATGTGCAATCAAATTGCAAATAAATTGCTCTCCCAAAAGTATTTTTACTTAAATCAGGATGTTCTTGTTTAAGTTTGATTTTGAAAGGGAGAGGGATGAAATTTGGCTAGAGGACCATGGTTAATCAAATTGCAGGGACTGAGGGGGAAAACGAGCTAAGAAGAATGTTTCTCCTAGTAGGAATTCTTTTGCCTCTCTTTTGATTCATGAGGATGCACTGGGGAGAATGAGGGAGGTACGTATATGAGAAACGTTGGTGCTGGACACAGTAGCGTTATAAGGGTTCATCATAGAGGTGGGGTATTAAAATGTGAGGAGATTAAGCGGCTCCATTAACAACGGGCTGACTTCCGGGATGGCCTAGAGGATAAGGTCCGGCTCCTTCATCGACTAACTGACCTCTTGCTCTTGAGGAAGGAAAACCTTTGGCGGATCATCGAAAAGCAAGTGGCGGAGGCCTTATAGATAATACTAGGACCAGCAGGCAGTCGTCAAGAAGCTCATGGGGTGCCTCCGCAGAAATCCGTAGCACTCTAGCAGTGAGGACACCGAGAGTGAGTAGCTGTTCTATTGTTATCATCCTTGGGATGGATTTTTGTAATCTTCCATTGGACTTAATAAATGAAATTTTCTAGTCTTTTGTTCTTTGTCGACTATTTTCATATTATTTGTGCGTGACTATGTTGAGCATGTAGGAACTTGAGCGTAGCTGTGCCGAGCGTAGCTCAAACCAAGCGTAGTTTAATCGAAACATATCTTATCTGGCGCGGTTGGAGATGAGAGTCCGTTGAACCATGCTCGTCATTCCTAGAAACCCTTGTCCTGAATCGCCTAATCAGCCTCCTTTGGAAATGAGAGACTTGGTCAAATTTCATTTTCCATGAATTGGTCAAATCAGTTACCTTTTGAGTAAATATTTGATTAATTTCAATGCCGCGTGACTTGCGCTTATTGATTTTCTGTCTATATATGAATGAGAGAGACTTTGTTAATTCATTCCTCTTTTCATCTTTTCACTTGGTTGTCTTTACGTGCCTAAGACAACGATGGCAGATTTGTTACAGAGATTTCGTGACATCGAAGCAGTGAATTGACGCCTTCAAGGCAACGTAGAAGCACAGATAGTTGTCAGGCATCGTCAAGCTGCCCGTTTGGCGAGCCACAGGCTGAGTGCAATTAATAGTCTTTGAGGGACTATTAACACCCTTTCTGCTAAGCTTCAAGCCATCAACGAGGAGTTGAGATCTATTAAGGATCTGGTGACTGAGGAATCTGCCAAAATTTGCAGACTTCATTGTGAACTTTAGGCTTTATATCGATGACGACCATCAAGTGCTTTTGTAATGTATCGCACTATCTGGTCTTCTCATGCGTCGTTCACTTGTTGGTTCCACGCTAAGAGGGAGAAGGATGCACCCACCCATTCTTGCCATGTCATACTGGCGAATAATAGATCTTAAAGCGGAAAACCGCCACCTTCATGGAGCAGTACAAGCTCATTTGGAGATCAGTCAGCGCATGGAGACCAAATTGAAATCTGTGGAAGCAAAGTGCGACTTCTTCCACGACATCATTAACCAACTCAATCAAGAATCGAATCCCGCTAAGGATCAAGAGATTGAACTGGCTAGACAACTTCAAGAGCTTCACTTAAAAATTTGTAACTTGAAGCTGCATGTATGTCAATCTGATGATTATGCTGAGGAAGCTTGATCTCCTCCTACGTTTATATTTATTGTTTGTCATTTTTGATCAATTGATCCCTTCTAGTTGTATGCTTAGGGCCTGTTTGGTTCAAATAATTAGGGCGGAAAATCAAAGAAAAGGACTGTCATACGTTTTCTGTGTCAGAACAGTAAAGAATTCCTATTCCTTGCTTTGTTTCTGCAGAAAGTTTTTTGGAAAGATTCTGGAAAATGTCAAAATGGTAAAAGTCAATTCCGAGTTTTTTTTCATGGAATTGGGTGGAAAGGAACTTAAAAATTAATAAAAAAAGTGGCTACTCTCTCTTTTTCATGTTTGATTGTTTGATTGGTCACATCAAAATGGTCATTTCCTATTCCTCAAGTTTGATCCAAAGTAAGGAATTGTATTGATAGAGATTTTCATTTTTCATTTTTTGTGTGAAACAAAGTAAAAAAATATTTTCAAGGAAACACCCTTAAATGCTAAAACGATGGGGGATTTACATTGGATTCCTATTCCTTTTTTTTTTTTTGGCAAAATAACCAAACAGGCCCTTAATCGATCAATGAAATCATTTTTTTCCCCGCTAAAAAGGCGGAAGCTTGCCAAAGAGGCTCCAAATCTCTGCTGATTCTTACGCTGAGGAGCTGCACAATGTTACCGGAGGAGTGGAGGATTCTATAGCATATGTAACCTGATTTACCATGGAATATGATGAGCTCATGCGTCGGTGGGTGCACGGAGAGGGCACATGGATCAATCAGCCACCATAGTGGAGCGTAGTCATCATTCTTAGGGAAATGGATGTAATGCCATTTCTTTAGTGTTTGTAATCAATTATTCTATGGTTTGACCTTGTACGTCCTAGCAATCAATAAATTTTCCCATTACCCTTTTTTTTTTACAGGGCTTTGTTGACTGTGGGGAAACTTCTTTGTATGTGAGCATCTGCTGACTCGGGTGTACTACGCTCGTTTAGGGATGATGCCCAAAGCATGTAACAAGTGATGTTTCGTGCTCACATTCATTGTCTTTTCTCCTAGTAAGTGCGATTCCAAGTGGCGCTTTTTCTAGATCACAAAATCGAGGCAAGCACGTGACAAAATAAGTCTGAATAGTGACTTGATAAGCTTTACCCCTTGTTTTGGTCATGTTCCTGTATAAAAAGAGGAGGGATACTTTCTGTAGCTCCCACTTTTTTCATCTTTTTCTCTAAACTCGTGTCCGAGCAATTACACAGACCCTATCATTCTCTGAATAAATTTCGACCAATGTTTCCGATGGAATAAATTTGAACCATCTGATTTTGTTGAATCCTTGATTTTTGACAGATGAGTCTATGCATATAAACCAAATAAGGAAAGAAATCAAGTAACATTCCCAGTAGATACGTCGAACACACATTACCCCATGAAGGTTTTCCCTAAATAAGATTAAGTAAAATCTGAGAATAGTTAGATGCACACACCACCTTTGCATCACACTCAAGGTTTAGACGCACTCTCGTTGTGATCTCTATCTAGTTGTATATTTGGTTTGTTTTTAGTTCTGTTTTATGATCTGAATTTTGAGATGCATATTTCTTATTCATGAAAGCAAGTAAAGTGATACAGTTATATAGTCTTTCTTTGATTTATACCAATCATGCATTCATGATACATGTTACATGTGCATAAATTACTCCTTCAATTTACCACTTGCTATACGGCCTTCTGACTATCCTGGTTTGTACATCAGTGGTGAACCCGGATACTTCACCACTGACCAGCTTATCTATTTGTTTATCCAGCTTCTTTTTATTTGTTACCAGATTTTGTTATCTATGTTTACTTTTTTGCTATTATGTAGTGACTCTGATGTACTTAGTTATTCTAGTTGTTATTCCAGACTTGTATAGCTGTGCGGCGTTGTTATTATGTTTATTGTGAGGATGATATTGATATCAAACTTGTGATATGCTATATGTTATTTAGTATCTGTGAGACTTGTTGTTTACTTTTGTTGAGCACCTTTGCTTCCATTGTGTATTTGTACTGTACACTTGCTATTTGCTGTGTATCAATTTTCTTGTATTTATATTTATGTATGATTCTATGATTCTATTCTAGATATGGTTGATGAGATGTACATATCGATCTTTCTAATGGGCTTAAGTATATACTTTCACGAGGTGTTTGGCCTGATTATATATGATGCCTAGCCTAGTCACGTGCTCGTTAGGTGTTTCAGGGACATGGAGCATGGCAAAATTTCATTTTGGTATCATAGCCTATGGTTTATTAGTACATACATCAAAATATCATAAGAATATTTCTCAAAATTTTCATATTTCCTTTTCTTTGACTCTATATCCTTTGAATCTATCATGATCCCTTCTCCTCCTATTTTAGGAGAGATTTGTCATTATTTCTCACCGTATTGCTGCTTCTGCTTCTTCTCTTTTTGATCTGAGTCTTACATCTAACCTTCAGGATTTGTTAGAGCAGGATTGTCATAATGAGGAAGCCATGGCTGGACGTGTTGAGGAGTGTTGTCAAGAGTTCGAGACCCTAATTAGAGCAGCAGAGCACCACAAGGAGATGACCCTAGAGGAGATCATGTTGGATTGATAGGAAGGTACTGCTACAGTAGTAGCAGCTCGGGCGCCTGTGATAGGAGTGGTGACAACTCACCTAATTAGAGGAGGTGATACTGCCGGGCAGGATCCATGTAGAGGATCAATAGCCAATTTCTGCAAGCTACACGCGATGGTTGTCTAGTGGCACAAGACTGTAGAAGGATTGCTTGAGGCTGCCTCTATTCATGAGGATGACCGAGTCAATATCATCAAGCTTCAGCTGACCCACACTTCACAGGAGTGGTTGGAGATCAAGGAGGGCAGCAGGCCCAGTCCATTCACTTGGACTGAGTTCGCAGAGGTTCACCGAGCGATTCATTCCAAAGACCACATCCAGTCTTTGGTGTGCTACTAATTTATGAATCTGAGGCAGGGTGACAGACGTGTTGAGGAGTATGCTTCCGAGTTGACTATGTTTAGCTGATATGTATTAACCTTGGTGGCTAGGGAAGGTGACAAGGCAGGGATTTCATTGATGGGCTGAAAGAAGAGATTCAACACATCATATTGATGATGGGGATTTGCTACCTATAATGGTGCCTTAGCTACAACTCGACATTTTGAGGAGTCTTATGGGATGGGCATGTAGAAGCATCCAAGAGTCTCGGTATTGGCCATTAATTAGCTAGAGGAGGCAAATTAGCCACGCAAAGGCCTTTTGTGCTGATAGTTCAACGGACGATTCTGTGTGACTTTTGTGTGAATATTAGGCATATCGCTAAGGATTGTTACAGGAAGTTGGGGAAGTGTTATGGATGTCGAGGGGAGGGACACCACCGAGACCAATGTCCTCTACTTAGTACTTGCACATACTCAGTTTGATTCTAAAGCTTCATATTATTTTGTATCATCTGCATTCATCTGACTTCACGCATTCCATGCATCACTAGTGGAAAAAGCAACAACACTGACAGCAACATCGCTGACGGGAAGTTGCCGTCGGTGATGTGAACATTTCTGACGGCTTTTACCATCAGCGATATTGCCGTCAGAGATGTTACATTGCCGTCGGCGATGTTAACATTGTCGACGGAGTCAATATCCGACGGATTCCCGCGGCGATGTTGGCTATATCGTTTTTACAGCAGTCAATTGCGATTTTACCACAAGAAAACCCTAGCCCATGTTAAACCCACAGCCGCCGAGTTTCCGCCATCGCCGCTTTGCTGCCATCGTTTCTGGCCGCCACACTGCTTGTCGTCCGTCTGTTCGCCGCCTCTCTTCTTTCTTTCTTCACCGGTAGCATGCCCCTGGCCGCCTCCCTCCCAGCCACCCCCTCCCACACACGTCTGCTGTATTATCTTCTTCTAAATTATAGTATTTTAGTATTTCTTGCAATTTTATGGGTTATGAAATACACATTTTGAAAACCCCAAATTAAATTAACTAATCTAACCTTAATTACATTGATCTACCCAAATTGATCTTCATCATAACCTCAATAACATTATCTTAAGCATATAATCCTAATTAAGCCTACTTAAAGTTTGGTAACCCTAACCCTAACTTTAATTTTCATCAAATATAGCTAAATAAACTTATCTACCCAAGTGAATAACATATTTTCAACTAACTTTAATCCAAAATTTAATATTTTCTAATTAATTAATTAATTTTAACTTTAACAACTTTAATCCTAACTTTAATAACTCAATAATCTACTTTAATCCTAACATTAATAACTTAATTAAATTAATCTACCAAATACAATCCTAATAGTAACCCTAATTATAATTTAATAACCCTAATCTTAACTTTAATAATCTACAATAATAATATACTTTTTCTTTTTAACATAATCCCATATATGATAGTACTAATTAAACTTTAGTCATCCAATTCCTAATTTAATAACCTAATTAAACAAATGTAATCAATTACTAATGACCCCTAATTCTACTAATTTTTACTCAAATATGATATTAAACCTAAATCTAAGTAATTAATTTAAATATATATAACTCTAATCCTAATTCTATGAACTAACTATCGATTTAATCCTAATACCAAACCTAATTACATTACCCAAGTCTAGAACTGTAATTAAACTAACTTTAAAGTTAATAAGATCAACAAAGTAACTTAACTTTAACAACTTAACTCTATCTCTAATTAATTAAATTTAACTTTAACTCTATCTCTAACTCTAATTAACTTTAACTCTATCTCTAATTAATTTATTTTAACTTTAACTCTATCTCTAATTAATTTTAACTTTAACTCTATCTCTATCTCTAACTTTAACAAAGTAACTTAAGTCTATCTCTAATTATCCTAAGTCTAGAACCGTAATTAAACTAACTTTAAACTTAATACTAACAACAATGTAACTTAACTTTAAGTACCATCATTCTTTTAAATGTCAAGACTTTTGATAACTTAACTTTAGCCATTGGTCCTAACTAACCATATTAAATATTACTATAAAGAGATTCAATAAAAATAAGCCTAATATTGATAATAATATTATATGACTCTAGTCTATCACCCTAACTAAACTAACTTTAGTCGTATTATCAATTTAATCCTATTTAAAGTAGACTGAATTTATCCTTAAATAACACTAATGCAATCATGATTATATTACCATAAGTCTAAAACTCTAATTAAACAAAGGATTGTTATGATATATGATTCGATGTTATTGATACATTCAATTTAGTTAGATATATGACATTGCATTGTGTTATATATCATGGCAATATGAATCGCAAGTCGTTACCCTAGTTTCTCGCCTAATAATGTTGGATGTGAATCTCTTCTAATATAAACGCACGCAATTCTAGTTGGATGTGAAAATACTTTTATATCTAAAGAGAATAATGTGATTTATGTTAGGAGCATGATCTACGTGCAATAATTATTAGATCTGTCCGGAGGATTCCCTTCTCATATGTTAGGAATACGAGTGTATCATCTATCTTTGTATACTTTATGTATTTTATTCATTGAAAATTTTGATAACACATCTTGCATTGTTCTCGTGTACAATAAGCGTATGTTGTTTTATGACGATCTATAATCGATCTATTATCGATGATTGATACGCATTATAACATCCGCGACAAGTACTCTGAGAACAAATGGTAGGTGTCAGTCAAATTTTCAAGAAATAAAATGCATAAAGTATGTAAAGGTAGTTGTAGACACTACTATATTCCAAATGAGATAGGTCCATTTCCTATGACACCGTTAAAGTGTCTTATTAAAAATTACATCGTTAGATTTTACTCCAACATAATTTATGTCGCGGAAAAAGTATGATACTCATGCAACCGCTAATTTGATGCGTTAATAATAAAATTGCGATTACCTAATTATGCTCAATTTCATTAATGAATAAAATTATATATGTATATGTATATCATACGATGAGGATAGTTCCGACAAATCATGGATCGATATTCCTCGTATTGATAGATGGAGGGACAATGATATAAAGATGGGATAAATCAATTCATACAAGATGCCTCGCGCACTCCACGGAAGTTAAATAGTGATGTCGTATTGCCCTTGCCGTTGGTGTAAAAATATGGCGTTGGTGAATAAAAGTGATTTACAAAACACTTAATATCGATTTTATGAGGAGTACAAATATTGGACGCTTCACGGGAAGGATGTCTTGAAGAAATGGAATTAATGGCGACACCGGTACGTCCGATAGGAGGATAGATGATACACATACGATGCTTGCCGATATGTTAACAGCCCAAGTATAGATGAAATTGAAGATGCCGTGGATGCCGGTTGCAGAAATGCGACCGGCGCGGAATGATCATGAGGAGATGGCACGATAATGAAATTAATAGACGATAATGAAAATGATCGTATGAGGGTTGCACCGAAGTTCACCAGGTTATCATTTATGCTGCGTCTTTTGGGTATAAAGTCTCTTAGCGGAATGGCAGACAAATATTTTAATATGTTGCTTGTGTTGCTGAGAAAAGTGATTCCAAATGGGAAAGAGAGCATACCAAAAAATTATGATGCTTCAAAGAAGATTGTTTCCGTTATAGGACTTGATTACAAAAAAATCGACGCATGCCCTAATGATTGTATCCTCTACTATAAGGATAACAAAGATCTTCAGGAGTGTCCAAATTGTGGAGTATCACGGTGGGTACAACGCAAAAATTATTCAACACATGGGACAACAAGGTGTATGCTTAAGCAAAAGAAGATTCCAGCAAAGGTCCTTCGCCATTTCCCCTTAATACCCGTGCTAAAACGGTTGTATATGAATAAAGACACCGCTAAGCAAATGAGGTGGCACATGGAAGAACGATAGATGATGGTAAAGTCGACATCCTACCGATGCAGGCATGGAAGCATGTAGATCGAACTTTCCTTGGTTTGCCAATGAGTGCGTGAATGTTAGACTAGGTTTGTCTAGCGACGGATTCAATCCATTTGGGCTTATGAGTTCGGTTGGTCTACATGGCTCGTTGTATTAACGCTTTACAATTTACCGCCTTGGCTTTGCATGAAACAACCGTGATATGATACTTTCATTATTGATACCGCAAGCATGCACCGTGCAATGACATAGATGTGTTTTAGAACCGCTAATTGATGAGTTAAAACAACTCGACTGGGGTTATGACATATGATACTCACACAAAGCAAACTTTCGGACTCAGTAGTATTTTACTATGGACAATTAATGACTTTCCGCCTATGCGAATCACGTTGGTCTACAAAGGAACATATGCGTCCGGTGTGGACCGAATTCAAAGGTATTTATTTGCAACACGATCGAAAATTTTGCTATTGGTTTAACGAAGGTGGTTGAACTGTAAACACAGTACGATCAAAAAATGGAGCAAATTTTTGATGGTACTGTTGAGAAGAGAGATGCTCCGTCCATTAGGTGGAGATCGATTGTACATTTGCTTGAGAGGTTCCCTCGCCACGTTTGGAAAGAAGCTATTCGAAGAAGATTTACTTGGAGTAAGGAATTTCCATATTAACAAAAGGATATCAAAACGAAAAAGACAAGCACAAGTCGTGAGTGATGGGGCTGAAGTCGTAAAATTGCCCTCGGGATGGACAAAGTTCAAGATTTTTTTCAACTCCCTTATTGGAAAGAGCTAAAAATACGACACAACTTGGACGCCATGCACATTGAAAAAATATTTGTGATAATCTTTTGTCCACACTGCTGCAAGATGCTAATAAATCAAAGGATGATCTATGAGCTCGCCAAGATCTAATTGCATTGAACATTAGAGAAGAACCGCAGCCAAAAATGTTGGAAATGACAGATATGAGTTGCTCAAGGCCTCAGATACGATGTCGAAGATTGAGATGCAAACATTTTGTCAAGTCCTTAAATCAATAAAGTTACCTGAGGGTTTCTCCGCAAACATATCGAACAATGTCCAGGTGCAAGAAAGGAAAATATTAGGTCTTAAAACTCATGATTATCACGTTCTTCTCCATTAATTGCTACCGGCACTACGCAGCATCATGCGTAATAAAAAGCAAAGGAAGGTTATTATTGATTTTTGTGGATTTTTCGTAAAGCTTTGTTCTAAAGTTATAGACGTCCGTGAATTTGAGAAACTTGGAGATATTATTTCGTAAACAATGTGTGAAATGGAGATGCTCTTTCCTCCGCCTTTTTCACAAGAATGGTTCATCTTACACAACATCTTGCGAGGAGGTCGCAATAGCGTGACCACCCATTATCGTTGGATGTATCCAATAGAAAGGTTAGTATTTAGACTCTAATGAATCTATTTACATCTATTAACTCCAATAGCTTTACATATATACCTGATTATTTTCCATTTTTTAGATATTTGGGTTCAATGAAGGCCAATTGCATAATAAAGCTCGGCCCGTAAGGTTCAATAGTCGAAAGTTACG
This sequence comes from Asparagus setaceus, assembly GCA_012295165.1. Lineage (NCBI taxonomy): Eukaryota > Viridiplantae > Streptophyta > Magnoliopsida > Asparagales > Asparagaceae > Asparagus > Asparagus setaceus. The sequence goes on from CM022702.1 coordinate 34,821,908, forward strand.
CGGAGAACCTAGTGTCTCTTATTTGCCTCTCGCTATATGAGAGGGGAACAAACTGTACTTCAAGCACCTCTTGATGATAAGGATAACACCGTTCTCTATCCTCAGGATGAACAAAAATATTCTAACATATTATTAGATCAAGCGCATGCATACGTAGTAAACAATCTTGAAATTTTCTCGGAGTACCGGAGGTAAAATATCACATTAGAGTTTTGAATATCATTTAACTAGTAAAATTTAATTTGACAATAATTCCTTGTTTATTGCATTAATAGGCAACATCGGGAAAAACTAAAGAATGAAGTTACCGGTAGTACCTACTGCATACGACATTAAAGAAAGACATATGAAAGAATTCCTGTTTGGTTGAAGAATGAAGTAAGTATTGTTAAATGTAGCAATATTTATATTTTCACTAAAAAACTTAGAAATTATTGCTTTAATAATTATATTATTTTTTATATTTAGATCCAAGAACAACTTGTCCTTAATAATCAAATATCAGAAGAAGTAAAGGTTCACGCACAACGGACTTACTATGCTGTAAACCAATACGGTGGGTATCGTGTTAACGGGTACAAATTTCACACAATGGAGGTTGATGATCTGAAGGTCACCCGTAATAGTGGTGTCATGGCTACCTTCTCACGGGAATGTTTCTCAAATAGAAGAGATCGAATCCGTTGAAAATAATATAACATATTATGGACGGTTGGAAGATGTGGTGGAGATATTCTACGCTATGGTGGTCCAAATGAATATAAATACATGATGTTCATGATTCGATGGTGTTTTGCAAAGACTCAAAAGGATTCTTTTGGATTTACAATTGTCAATCTCGATAAAGAAATTGATAGTGATGAAAATTCATGTTTGCATCTCGTGGGACAATGTTTCTATGTGAAAGATTCTATGGTTAAAGACGAGTGGGTTGTCCTATACAAGGATTCCAGAGCTTATATTCAACATTCTACCAATGAAGATGGTGACGAGCTATATAGAGAATTTCAATGAGCCAAATGCAATGATCGATGAATTCCTCAGACCGAAAATGTAGTGTTTGATACGGATGCTCCAACGACTCGCATGACATTCCAAATATTATCACGCATATTTCAAGGAGCTAAAATTATTTAGTTAAAGTCGAAGTCTTCATGTAACTTTTGTTTTAGTTTGCAAATTGTAATATGAAAAGTTTAATATCATGGTAAACGATGTATCTTAATTATCTTTTGGACAATATAAATTGCATATAAATATGTAATATATATCATCTTTTGTATATTCAACTTGCACATGCATACATCTTGAATTGAAATGAAAAGTTTAATAACTCTCTTATTACATATTGTTTTTATTTTGAACAATATAAATTGCATCTATAATATATTATTTTGTACATTTATTCAACTTGCGGATGTCTAAAACATTAGCAGAGGCTATTCAAGAAGCCAATCCCATGCAAGACCAATCCACCGAGGAAGAGCGTTCTAGTTCAAGAGATCGGAGGTATAACTTAGTTTAAGTTAAGTATTTATTATTCTTGATATATGCACAATAATAATTTATTTCTGTTATTTCTTTAGGTGAGGGCGAGGATGAACCATCTCTGTACCATTATATGCATCCCGCAGTAATACTTCATGCATATATTCCTGGATTGAGCGGGCCTTTACCAACATGTGCGAGGTACGCATCGCTGCATGCAGAGATACCAATTGGCCAAAAACGGTTGGATGGATGGATGCCATGATTGAGGAGATATTAGCCGATGCAAAAATGAAATCAGACAAAGATTTGGTGAGTTTAATCATTTATTTTCGAGTATTTGATAATTAAATTGAATCAATCTAATATGTATAATACATGCAAGCCAATAGTACTATATAAGTTCTGATGATATTCATCTAGTGCGTAGTAGGCTTAATTAATAAGTAGGTGCTCTTATAACTTAATTAGTTGTGGATTCTTTTGGTATTTTCGAGTATTTGATAATTACATTGAATTCTGGGAGCTTAAGGTTGATTAAATAAAAGTGTTGACATATTTATTATTTTTTCTTTATTGTAGGAGAAAAACTCTTCAAGAAACCGTGACTCAGTGGAAGTAATTTTAAGAAAAAGTTACCACCGGATGGCTTTCGTGCATTTGTCGTGGGGACACAATGGGATTCCGACCGGGCAATGGGCTAATAACTTTAGCTCATATATTGGATGCTTGATACGGAGGAGTGATAAAGTGAATCCTTACTACGAGGCCGAGGCGCAGCCCTTTAATGTCCTGGAGAGTATATATCGAGATTGTTGGGTAAAATACTCTATTTTTTCAATTATTTTACATTTTTATCAATTGACCGCTTAACTATATGTTAATATTTAGAGATATTTCAACATCGAAGACAATCCCGTAGGGTGGGATTTTATTTGGATACATGGAAAGTTCAAGCATGCTCTTCTGAGTGGAGACATGAGATAAAGAAGAAATGCTTCAAAGTTTCACTCCTAGCGGGAGAGGATCTACAAGCGAGATAGGAGGATTGAGCCGATCATTTAGTCAAGACTTATTGTATTGTGGTGCCGGGAGGAGCACCGGTAAATATGTATAAATGCATAATAGAAATTAGATTCTTCATATAATATTTGAATTTAGTGATATATTTCGTTTTATATTTACTAAAGTTCTCTTTGTTCATGTTGAAGAAAAATATCGGAGAAACAAACTAAACCGATGGAAGAAAGATTATGATCATCATACGGAACTACTTCATTTGCCCAGATTGAGGATCAATTTTGTAGGACTACTGTATAAGATATTTTTATCTTATATATATATTCTCTCCGCTTCCTACAATATTTGATAAATAAAACTAATAAATAAATTTATAATTTTAACGCCCCTATATCTCGCCTTAATTACATAAGAGGACGATGGTTCACTTTAAGAAGGGTATGATGCCGATGATGATAAGAAAAAAGCTAGAATCGGCTAAGAAAATGCGTAAGTATATCTATATATAAGTTTAGTTCCTTGTTTATTTCCACTCTAACCGAATGAATTGCATGTAATTGAAAACAAATATAAAATAAGTAATGTTTAAGGCACAACAAGAGAAACGTGACTTCACAACATTAATTAGAACGGACTTCACATTAGAACCTGATAGATAGTTTAGTTACTTAATGAATTACATTTTACTTCCACTCTATCCTAATGAATTACATGAAACTGAAACTAATCTTGAAGGCTTACATTTTACCTATTTTAGAAATTCCAATTCTTAAATCGCGATTCTTTAATCTTATAGGAAGCTCTGGAAAACACATATGCTGAGGTTGTTGCACAGAGCCAGGAGCCCCTGACTAGAGAAGAGAATTATAATGTGAGCTATTTGGTTTGTGGACTTCCTAAAAAGGGGAGGACCAGGTGGATGGGAGTTGGAGCTCAGAGGGTGTCTATACCATTCCAAACCGCCAATTTCAACGCCATCGACTATGCCCTCGGGGTCCTCTTACATGTCAGCAGAGGATTGCACTGCAGTGATGCGCCTTGTTAGTTCGGTGATGGATCTTTTAGATGGCCAGATTCCTGAGGAGATGTGGGAGGATATTCAAGAGGAGCTTATACGAGTGATCCACCCTACTGCTACTTTTGCGATGGTTTCCAGGCAAATATTAAAATCTTGTAGACGGCGGGTTCCTATTCGGTTGCAAAACCAAATTATGAAATGGTTGGCCTCTCAAAATGCATTTGGCGGTAGTGGAGAGAGTAGTAGACAAGTATATTTATTATATACGTAAAACATGATTACACACAATATTAAATATGTGATTCTAAATTGGTTTTTATTTTATGTTAGAATGAAGATGTTATCATTGGGAGCACGAATGGGATGGAGACGCCGGTGGCAACGCGGACGATGATATGGATAGGACGGATGACCTATCTTAGTGAGTTATATCCTAAACTCATGTTTGTATATTGGACATCTTTATATTGGAGAATATTATGATTTGCTTGTATGCTTAATATCCTAAACTCGTGTTTGTTGGAATTGTGAGATATATGTGGGTATGCATGTGAGTATTATATATATGGACAATAGCTTGTTTGAGTTGGCATGTATGTGCATGATATATGTGGATATAGAACTTTTCGCTTTATTTGTGTGATTTGTTGTGGAAATTTTGTGTGGCTTGTTGTGGAAATATATAAAACTTATCATATTATTTGTAATTGCTAATGAAATTTGGATTGTGGAAATTTATAATTTGTTATGGAATGTGCACGAAAATTGTGATTGCATATAAGTTTGTTATGGATTGTGCATGAATTTTGTGAAATTTTTATGAACCGTACCTAATATATGCAGGGAACGTAAGCAGATGTTTGTGAAATTTGGATTGGATATATTTCATATGTCGCTTTAGAATGTGCGTGGATTGTTGTTAGCGGAATATATGCGTGGAATTTAGGTTGTATGTACAGGAATTGAATGAAATCATCTCGTATTTTGTCGCCGTAAACATCGCCGACGGAATCCCGTCACCGAGCATGACGGCCGATGCAATACCACACCGATGTTCACATTCTCACCGACGGCTAACCGCCGAGATTTTCTTCGCCGACGGGCGCCGTCACCGGCGGTGAACATCGCCGACGCAGATTGCCGCCGCCGAGCACGTATCGCCGACGGGATTCCCGTCGCCGATGTTTACAATATCATCGACGGAAGCCGCCGCTGATGTAACATCAATGACGGCGATGCCGCCGAACGCAATTCACAAGAATGAGCATTACCGACGGCGTTGTTCGCTTTAAAAGTCGGGATGATTGTCATTGATTTGAATTTGTTTACAGCCTTCTTTTGCCTACAACAAAATTCAAAAAGAAATTGCCTTTATTTTAAGGCGCATAATGAAAATCAAAAGATTGCGACTTCTTCCTAAACAAACACGAGGATCTCTCATATGTCGAGGTCCTCGCCATGCGGGTTCTTTGCCTCGCGTCGGACTTTTGTGTCCGTGAACCACCGCAAGAATTCGATCCGTAGAGACCCGGTTCGAACTACAGATGTAAAGGCCTGCTTCATTAAGGAAACGGTTACCGAGGGGATCACACTCACGAAGGAGAGGATCGCCTCGAAAGGGTGAGATCTACTAGGAGAAATCACATAGCTATCCCGAGATTAAGACGGCTTAATCTAGAGGGTATCTCAGAGTTCGACCAATTCGCTACCTTTTGCTTATAGATCCGACGCCGATCGACTTGAGCTCGGGTGCTCGAACCGTATACCGACACTGTGAGATCTCGCAAGAATTCTTCGTAAGTCCCAGCTCTTCCAAATCACCAAAAATCCAAGCCTCCTAAGCCTTGAAATCCCCCAAATCCAAGACCTCTCCCACTCAAGACCCCCTATTTATACAAAAAAGAGGGGATGTGTGCTGCCAAGGGTTTCTCGGCCACTGTCGAGCCACCTCGCCCTGTCGGGTGTCTGAGGCACCTCGGCCAAGTTGGCCGAGGTGGCTCTACCAGTGGTCGAGCCTCCCGGCCACTTGCCGAGGCACCTCGCCAAGTGGTCGAGGGGTTCTACCAAAGTGGCCGAGCCACCTTGGCCATTTGGTCGAGGTGTCGCCTTCGGCTCACTGCCAAGCCTGGCCGACATTCTTCACCCCCACACTCTTTCGGTCTTCCCGGGCTTAGTTTTGCTCGGTGATGTCGCCATTGGGTTTGAGTTCGTGGTCCGATCAACTTTCGAGCTCGACGGCTCGCTTGCATCGACGACTAAGTAATGCTGATTTCATCGACGCTTGAGTTTAATCAACTCGACACGCCGCTTCATTGGTCGCACGCCTTGCCGACTCACTTCATGTGCTCGCCGACTCGCTTCTACGCTGCTTTGCAGCGGATGCATTTGGCGACGCCGGTTTGTCGAATGGATCGCCGGTTGTCAACCCATCGTCACGAAGTTTCGCTCGCACCGATAAGCAATTTTTATGCCTACAGATACCCTCCAAAGCCGCCTCGGTCTCGATTCTTGATGAGTCCGATGCTTTGGACATGATGGTTCCCGCCTTCACGGCCGAGGGTCCCAAAGATAGCTTCAAATCTTCGATTCTTTCAGATCATCCAGCTTCTTTGTAGGATTCTCGATAAGATCACTTGTCTGCATTTATTGTCCGACCGCTTGTTATCTTGACTCAAGCCGGTGGGTGAGTTTTGTTTGTAACTCGTGCCTGCTGGTCGCTGTTTGACTAACCATCGATTTTTGACTTCTCCGTATGTCGGCTAACTCCTTGTTGGCAACGCTGGTCGTGGTCGTAATACATGGAACTTCATAACCATCACTCGGCTAATTCCTCCATCATGACGGTGTTGTTGGTTTAACTACAGCTGAGGATATGATTATCCGATGTCAACATGACTTTCACTCTTCATCGATTATCCCTCTCTTGGAGATTATGGTGGGAGGACATTAAGGGTTGCCGAAGTTATCCTTAAGAATATGGATTTATTCTCCGTGAACTCCTCGCTGAAATTTTGGAAATAGTTTATACTGTAATCCTAGTTGGAGTAGGATTAGGCGACGCTGATCGGCCGATGCATCCACCGATCGAAGTTATCCCTAAGAATATTTTTGTGAAAATATTCTTCCGAACTTCGATAAATTAGGAAACAGCTTATACCGTAATCCTAGTTGGAGTAGGATTAGGCGACGCTGATCGGCCGATGCATCCGCCCGATCGAAGTTATCCCTAAGAATATTTTTGTGAAAATATTCTTCCGAACTTCGATAAATTAGGAAACAGCTTATACCGTAATCCTAGTTGAGTAGGATTAGGCGACGCTGATCGGCCGATGCATCCACCGATCGAAGTTATCCCTAAGAATATTTTTGTGAAAATATTCTTCCGAACTTCTCGATAAATTAGGAAACAGCTTTATACTGTAATCCTAGTTGAGTAGGATTAGGCGACGCTGATCGGCCGATGCATCCACCGATCGAAGTTATCCCTAAGAATATTTTTGTGAAAATATTCTTCCGAACTTCGATAAATTAGGAAACAGCTTTATACTGTAATCCTAGTTGAGTAGGATTAGGCGACGCTGATCGGCCGATGCATCCACCGATCGAAGTTATCCCTAAGAATATTTTTGTGAAAATATTCTTCCGAACTTCGATAAATTAGGAAACAGTTTATACTGTAATCCTAGTTGGAGTAGGATTAGGCGACGCTGATCGGCATCGATGCAATCCGCCCGATCGAAGTTATCCCTAAGAATATTTTTGTGAAAATATTCTTCCGAACTTCGATAAATTAGGAAACAGCTTTATACTGTAATCCTAGTTGGAGTAGGATTGGCGACGCTGATCGGCCGATGCATCCACCGATCGAAGTTATCCCTAAGAATATTTTTGTGAAAATATTCTTCCGAACTTCTCGATAAATTAGGAAACAGCTTTATACCGTAATCCTAGTTGGAGTAGGATTGGCGACGCTGATCGGCATCGATGCAATCCACGGGTGTTATCCTCACAATAAATCTTCTAATTTTTCCAAATATAGCGGAGGGAGTAGGGTCAATCAACTGACTGATTTGGCATTATTTTGGCATCCAATTAGGTTCTAATTAGGACTCCTAATTAGGGCTGATTAGAGTCCTAATTGGAATTGATTTGGGCCCCAATTAGAATTCCTACTTCTGCCAAATAATAGTCCTTGTTCAAAGAGGATTGGGTTCATATGGGATTGTTATAAATACCCATACTCCTCCTCCTTGATGACCTAGGCCGCCCCCTTCTCTCGTGGTTTGCTCTTGTTTTCATCTTGCTTCTCCGCCTTTTCATCTTCGATCAACAAGGTATGCATAATGAGGGTTTTGTAAATTCTTTTTCTTCTTTTCTTTTTTGTAGCGGTGTGACGCTGACCAGACCGAGGGCACGATCACGGACGGCGGCGCTGATGATCACGTCTGATCTCAAAGCGGGCGGTATCTGGCGCCAGTTAGCGCTGCTGGCCATGCGCCACAATACTGGCGTTGGCGCCACACATGGGCGCAATACCGCCACATGGCTGCTGGCTACCGTCGCTACGGGCCTTTGGCGCCGGGCCACTGGCGGGCGGCGCACGCTACTTTCAGGCGCTACCGCTGGCTGGTGCTCATCGGGCTGGCTCCAGCCATACAAGGCGCTTTGGTTCTGGCCGCTGGTCGCGGCACGCTGGTCGTAGCTTTATTGACACTTTATTTGCTGATTTTCGCCGTATTTGACTTTTCGTCGATTTTTGCAGCTTCCGATGTCTACAGAAGATCACGCCCCGAGGAGTCGCCGACTCGCGACGCGGAATGCACGCCTCCTTCTTTCGGTAGGCGCCGCCGCCATCATATTCTCATACATATATGCTTGTATCCCCGCTTCGCTCTCCTTTGTGAGGCGATTGGGAAGAGCCGAGATTCTCCTTCGTGAGGATTGAGGCTTCAAAATCACCCGCCTCGATGTTTTAACGGAGCGATTTCACATCAGATTTCGCCTCAGAACGGAATATATTGCCGCTGATCATGCTTATATTTATCTCTGGTGTTAATACTGATGAAATCGCCATACCCGCTATAAGGTCGCGGACTCAATCTATGTAAGATGAATTCAACGCCATTTATTAACCGAGTATTTTCTCGATTTCGCTTGATTATTCCTCGAGCTTTTCCATTTACGCTGTCGATGGACGCCATAGTGACTATTATTCCATGTGTGATGATCCCGCGATTTCTATCTCGCCGATTTATACTCGACATCACGAGACGATCCAGCCGATTTGAGGGGAGTTCCCAAGCCCGACGATTGGTCACCGATGCGCCAGAAGGGACGCCAAATTTCATCAACCTTGCAAAGATGATTATCTATTCGGCGACTCGCTTAAGGATCCTGATACGCCTCTTATCGAGAGTGAGAGGTGGTTGAACAAAGACGACGGAGGCCCTTTGTATATTCCCTGATACCTCGCCACTCGCTTGACCGACCTTAGACACCATGCCGCGGACACGCCTGCATGTCATGGCGCTTGACCGAGGAGCATGATCATATTCATTGTGGGTTTATTACCCAGCTCGCCTCGGTTCAACAGAATCGCCATCGCCTTCACCTCGGGTTGTGGCCGACACACCGCCTGCGATGAGCTTTTCGCTCCTCGCCGACTTTGAAGAATCGCCTTTGCTAAATCAGCGAGATGCCGCCCACCATAGATTCTTCTACCGGGTACACTCGCCAAGTAAGCACCGGTGGGTCGCCGACCGCCACGCCCTCACCGATGGGATGGAGAACTTCGGTTATGGTCTCAGATTCAACGATTCGTGCCACTATGTATGGCCTTCCAATCGCTGTCAACCATTTCTTTACCTTATTCGAGCTTTATAATCCGCATCAATACGCTTTTCACCAAACATGGCGAAGTTGGGGTTGGCTTTGCATGAGATGTACCAGATTTCGTGTCTACCCATGGGGAAGATGCTATATCGAGTACTTTCCTCCAATCGTGAACCGAGCCACCAAGGAACGCATCACCATCGTTATAAGACTTTATGGGATCTCACTTGTCATTACCATATAGCTCGCCCAATCAACCTTTGCGCTTAAGAGGAAATCGCAGTGAGTTCAAGCAGCCACACTACTTGTTCCAAAGATTTGGAGGACAACTGGCGAGGAAATATGTGAACTATCACCGCCACCCCTTCAAGGTTAATGAACTGATCAAGAAGTCCGAGGCTAACTCAGATACACTCAGCCACGCCAAAGAAGGCTTTCCTTCGTGGACCAAGTTTTACATCTTTCTGTGGCATGCGGTGAAGCCTATCCAAATGCAACTCTTCTAGCGTGCTATCTTGCAACTGCTCAAGAAGTGTGTGGTTCCTTATCAACTGATGATGCTTTACCTTTGGAGGTCCTTTATCCCGCAGCTCAACTCGCCCACAAGAAGGAACTCTCTCCTTCCGTGATGGTGGCCAGATTCACCGTGGATTGCGCATATAGTTCGAAAGCTACTCGCAGAAAGGACGAGCCATCATCACGCATCCCTTCCGTCCGAGTAGAGCTCCCATATACCTATTTGATGACCTCGTTGGTCCTTCATCGCCCGACATGATGTCGCACCGGTTCCACAGATTCGCCTACTCCTTTCTTACGCTTGGTAGAGGATTGCGATGGAAGGGCGTGGTTTTGCAGAGATCAAGAAACGATGCATTCACAAAGGGTGGATCTTTTCCGATGTTTTCCTCGATTCTCGGGTCAATATGGTGAGTCCTTGGTCGACGAGGAGGTGCCAAGACACGCAGACTTCACTTAACATTGGCTATTTCAATTGGCTAGTGAATATCGTGCCGTGGTATCTCACCTTCCGAGTAAATGAGGAATGCTTCCTTGAGCCTTATTTTCCTCGTTGCTTTGCTCGCCAGCCGGTTAATGCACCAACTTTATGTTGGGAACCCGAACCGACGCCTGCACTCGAGGTGGACTTGTGGATGGCCTTCGAGCATGGTTATGGAGCCGCCATGGGTGTACCGTGCTAGGTTCGGGCCTCCGAGCTCGTAATCACCACCGAGTCGACATTCCTCTATTGTAGTTGGCTATTAGTAGCTAATGAGTCACCCCGTGGAGGGCCATCTCAGACCGTAGCCGGCATCGCTATGCAGCCGGCCGACACACCAAGATGCCAAGTTCGAGGAAGCGCAATCTCATCCACCCATTGAGGCCGAGGGGAATTCCACCACTCGTGTCGGACTTTAGAAGAGGACCAAGCGCTGCGTCGCGAACCTCGTACTCTCTTTTTCCCCTTCATTTTCTTATCCTCTCTATTGATTTCTCATTCAACCGAATTTTCGTGAAAACTGCTGAAGAAGAAGAATTTCAACCCTCTCAAGGGTTAAATGAAAGAGGTTAGCCCATAAGAATCGCGTGAATCCTCGGTCCCTTGATATAGACTTGACCGTAATGATCCAAATGGGTGACGGAGGTAATAATTCACCGTGACAAAATTTGAAATTTTGACTTTGAAGGTCGACATTCTCCTCTCGCATGCAGGGGTTATAGGATTATGATCCCGCTTTGATTTTGATCACCACACTCACGAGCCCAGCCGCTTCATGCCGAGCCCGCTTTACTCAACAAATGTATGGAGCTATGGCGAAGAGGCCGATGTAGGACCCGATCCGGCGGACCCGTGTACATCTAACATCGATAATTCCTCTTCGGGTGGCAAATGCGAATGGAATGACTCGATTTGTACCCCACTAACCGCCTCTTTGTTTTTGTTCTTTAGAGAGATCGCAGGAGACAAATGCACAAACCGAGACCAGCCTAATCACACCGTAGGAGGTAAGTAACTCTACCTATTGTTCGCCTTAATTGCATTCACTTTCCTAATGCCTTCTTTTTCGACTTCTCAATGGAAGATCTCGGGTACCGGTTTATACTGTAGTACCTCCATGGATGACTTGTTACGCACTTGGTCACAAGATGGAGATACCCTTGGTGAGGATTTACCCGGCTACTATCCCCAAGAAGGTATGAACTTTCCTTCGATTAATTATAGGACCACCGCTTGGCCAATACTACTATAATTAAAAGAAGCCGAGACATTCCATTCGTGGTGTACCCTTCTCCGCCGCTCGAATCGCCTACCACGGCGACCGCTGAGATAGATGAGCACACCGAGGGCTCACAGCCTGACAAGATCCCAAATGATAGATACCGTAGACTCGCTAGCCTCGGGCTACAATCAAGGAGACGGGTGAGGGTCTTTAGCCCAATAAATTTCGCCCATTTCTTTGAAAATTCTAAAGTCCTCTTTTCTTACGTGCGAGCCTACATCTCGACTCCATGACTGGGCGAGCGTTGATGGTGGATGAAGATCCATCCCATCTTATTATCCGCTTGGAAATACGCCATTCTTTCTTTGGTGAACACCGGATCGAAAAGGTCCTTCATGGTGGCTTTCTTCATCGCCTGCACTCATCGCTTGACCCCTGATGGCTTTGATATGGATATGGGTTACCCCGAATGGCTCGTGCCATTGTTGATGATCTCGCCCATCCGAGGGACAGCCCGAGACCGCAAGAGCCGCGGCTACCGAGCTTCCTCATATGTAGCCGCCATACCGCTCGCTTAGAGGCATGGCGCGATGCTCGTGTTTTACCGGCTCAAGTCCGTGATGCAGAGACCGCTACCATCGCCTTGGAGCTATTGTTGCCGACATATTCTTCCCTAAGCCATATCCGCACCGAGCACGGCGGAAAAGCGGAGAGGATAATATCGCCGTGGGAGAGCTCCATGCCGAGGAAGATAGGATGAGCAGCTTGAGCCGCCAAGGCCAACAAGGAAGAAGACCTCACCGCTATGCCTAGGGAACTCGACCGTCGGGCGTAAACCGGCCGAGCTCGAGGAGGCAACCATGAAGACACCAACACCGATGAGGAGTCCTTCAGAGCCGAAGGTGAAGAATTCACCAGCTTACAATGGTGAAGTGTCTCACCAACAACAAATCCTTTGTCATAGACTTGATATTTAAACAGCTTGTAGCTCCTTTATATTTGCTTCAAATGAATAAGATCCATTCCTTTCATTGTTTATTATGATTCTTTTACTTCCTCGTAAATAATTAACCATAATACTTTTAGGATTTTTGGCAAACCCTCACCATCAACGGGTTTGATTAGCCTTTACCAACCACCGCTTGAGTTGGGCTAGCATGTAGATTATCTAAACCGCTCTACACACAACGCTGTGCTAAAAGAATGAAACTCTTCTAGACTTGTTGCTATGATATCGAATACATAGGCTTCAGACTTTTACCGCAAGAGACCACCCAAGAACGGTTACATCGACTCGCCCCTCCTTAGGCTTCGGATAAAATGCCCCGTAATCAACTCGTGTCTTCTTCAATCGGAGAAAGACTAAACCGCAACGCCAGAGGCGCTGGCTTTATCCCTTCTTAGGCTTCGGATAAAATGCCCCGTAATCAACTCGTGTCTTCTTCAATCGGAGAAAGACTAAACCGCAACGCTGCGGTGAGGCGCTGACTTTAGGGTTATTGGCCAACCCCCACCTTCAACGGGTTTGATGAGCCTTTACCAACTACCGCTTGAGTTGGGCTAGCATGTAGATTATCTAAACCGCTCTACACACAACGCTGTGCTAAAAGAATGAAACTCTCTTAGGCTTAATGCTACGATGTTGAATAATGAGGCTTTGTCTTTGTCACGGAATTGACTACCCTAAGAACGCTGGTAGGCTGGCTTTATCCCTTCTTAGGCTTCGGATAAAATGCCCCGTAATCAACTCGTGTCTTCTTCAATCGGAGAAAGACTAAACCGCAACGCCAGAGGCGCTGGCTTTATCCCTTCTTAGGCTTCGGATAAAATGCCCCAAGATGAATCTTGGTGTCTTCTTTGACCGAGAATGACCGAACCTAAGAAGATTGATTGAGGTGGGAAAGGAAGAATGTGTTCTATTTCCTGATGAGATAACAGCAGCATTCCTTGTCAGAGGAATCGAAAGACTCGTGACCTTCACGGACAACCCGGTCCGAAAATCCCTACAAGATACCTTCACCGGCGCTACCTAAGATAAGAGGGGAACTAAGAGTGGATCTCCACCGAGAACCGAAAAGACTCGTGACCTTCACGGACAACCCGGTCTCGAAAATCCCTACAAGATACCTTCACCGGCGCTACCTAAGATGAAGATGGAACTAAGAGTGGATCTCCACCGAGAACCGAAAAGACTCGTGACCTTCACGGACAACCCGGTCCGAAAATCCCTACAAGATACCTTCACCGGCGCTACCTAAGATGAAGATGGAACTAAGAGTGGATCTCCACCGAGAACCGAAAAGACTCGTGACCTTCACGGACAACCCGGTCCGAAAATCCCTACAAGATACCTTCACCGGCGCTACCTAAGATGAAGATGGAACTAAGAGTGGATCTCCACCGAGAACCGAAAAGACTCGTGACCTTCACGGACAACCCGGTCCGAAAATCCCTACAAGATACCTTCACCGGCGCTACCTAAGATGAAGATGGAACTAAGAGTGGATCTCCACCGAGAACCGAAAAGACTCGTGACCTTCACGGACAACCCGGTCCGAAAATCCCTACAAGATACCTTCACCGGCGCTACCTAAGATGAAGATGGAACTAAGAGTGGATCTCCACCGAGAACCGAAAAGACTCGTGACCTTCACGGACAACCCGGTCCGAAAATCCCTACAAGATACCTTCACCGGCGCTACCTAAGATGAAGATGGAACTAAGAGTGGGATCTCCACCGAGAACCGAAAAGACTCGTGACCTTCACGGACAACCCGGTCCGAAAATCCCTACAAGATACCTTCACCGGCGCTACCTAAGATGAAGATGGAACTAAGAGTGGATCTCCACCGAGAACCGAAAAGACTCGTGACCTTCACGGACAACCTGGTCCGAAAATCCCTACAAGATACCTTCACCGGCGCTACCTAAGATGAAGATGGAAAGAACCCTCCGCTTATCACGAAGGGGTCTTACGCTGGAGAGGAAGAATTTTATATTCTATCTCCACAGAAAGGGATTTTGAGTGGGCCTCTTGTTCATAGAAGGAATCAAGAGAGGATTATGGTGATGTACCGTGGTTTTAGACCCACCGCCAAGGAATTTGATCGGTGGGGAAATTGTGATGGAGGATAAATCTAGGGTTATCCTCGCAAAAGTGGGTGAAACATCCCACGAGGAACTTCCCGCTGAGATTATCCCAAGATACTAAGGGTAGTATTTCTTCAGAACTTCCCATTTATCTAAGATTAATTGCCTGGCCGCCATTTTGGGTAATTAGGCGATATGCACCATTGAGTAAACCGCTTTATTACAAACGGCCCTCCCATTTAGGTTCAATTTACCTTTCTTTTGAAGTGAGGATTATCGGTCGCCGAGCAAATGAGGACCAAATCTCCTTCTCTAAAGGTTCTCTCGTCGAACTTTCTTGTTGAAAGCCTTCACATCCTAGCTTGGTAGAACTCAATGCATTGTTGAGCCTCCAGCGCCATCTAACATCTCAAGCTCTTCGAGACGCTGATGTTGTTCTTCGCCATCTCGCTGAAAGGGCGATGCGGCGACGGATCTGAATTTCCAATGGGAGAACCGCTTCACACCCGTGACCGTAGAGTACCGGGTCGCCTCCACATGCGGCGTATCACAGCGATACCGAGTGCTTCTCCGAAGTTTATCATCCCGCCTCGCTTTGTTACTTTTCACAAGCTTTGATGTAATTTTGATAATCGCCTTGTTGAATGCCTCGCTAATCCATTTGCAAACGGATTATAGGTCAGCCGATTTGACGCCTTGTATCTTGAATTTCTCGCAAAACCCGATGAAGGAATTGCCGATGAACCGGGACCGCTGTCATGCACGATCCGTTTGGGACACCATGTCGATAGATGACATGGTGTTTGATAAACTTGATGACTGGTACTCGCTTTACTTTTAGCGGATTGCTTCAGCCCACTTGGAGAAGTAGTCGGTGATCGCTAGAATAAACCGACGCTTTGACAGACGGAGGAAAATGGGACCTACAATGTCCATTCCCCATGTCTCAATGGCCGTGATGTGGCCAAGGATGCAGCTGCTCAAGGCCGATGCATATAATTCGCGGAATTTGACACGCTGGCATTTCCGAAATGCATCGACCGCCATTAACCATTGTTGGCCAAAAGTAGCCCATTCTCCCGATTCGATCAGAGTTTGGGACCAGTCGGTGTGCACCACATTCACCCTCGTGGTAAGCCTCAAGGACCCTTCCTTGTTTGAAAGGCATCGAGTAAAAGACCATCGCACTCGCCATATAGCCCGGTTTCTCGTGGTCGTAAAGAATCTTGAGCTCTTCGCCGATCGACTCTTTTCCTTCACGCCTTCCGTAGAATACCATGTAAGACGAATCGATGATAGGAAAGCCAATCTCGGCTCCAACTTGGTTTGGGTTGTATACACTTTGGTAACTACCCCTTATCTTCTTGTGCCTCATCGATAATGGTACAAAGAGTTGGTGAGTCCCGACCGCAACTAGTTGCTCGGTCTCTAAGGTTGTGCTAACGACACAATTTAACGCCAAAGGCATCCGATGAACGCTTTTGGAGGCGCTGGATATATTCGATGAAAAATTCTTCAATGAGTCCGCTATTTCAACAGCCTATCCGATGGTAGGGATTAGATCCGATTCTCGACTTCAGAGTCACCACTAACCCGCTTAACTATCAATTGCGAATCGCCAGATGCTTCGAGATATTCGACCCCCTTGGCGAAACTAAGTCCAATAAGTAGCGCTGTATTCGGCTACATTATTGGAACAAGGTTCGTGAGTGAATAAGCACGGGCATGACATGATTCCTGGGAAATCAAGACAACTCCGACTCCAAATGAGATTTTAGAACATTCGGGGTACTCGCCACATTGGTGGCCCGAGAAGCTCCATCAAAATACAATCGCCATATTTGTTGGTGCGACGTAGTGTTGACTTCCTGAACTTCATCCTAAGATCATCATATAGCTCAACCGCATCCGTCGGGCCGGGCACCAAGAGATCGCAAATCGCTTGTCCTTTGACCGACTTCGTTTGAAGTGCAAGTCATATTGGGACAAGAGCAAGGCCCATTTCGCCAAACGCCAACTCATCGAGGCCGGTTGGTCATAAATATTCGGACCGGATTTACATTAGAGATAACATAAATCGCCCGTCCACTAAATAGTGCCGCGATTTTTCAATCGCTAACACTAATGCAAGGCACCGCTTCACCATTGGGTATCGAGACTCACCACTAATGTTCGCCTGTAATACATCACTGCTCGGGATCGGGGCCGCCGCCTTGCTGAAAGTAAAGCGCTTAACGAATGATCCGTTCTTGACGAATCAAAAACGTTTTCCGATCACGTGCAACAAGAACAGAGGTTTAGCGAGATACAATTTGATCTCTTCAACGCTCGGCAAAGGCCGCCCCAAATATATGACACTCTTCTTGTTCAACTTAGAGAACGGTTGGCACTTCCTGATAGGTTCGATATAAACCGCCGGATGTACGCCAATCGCCCTTGTAACCCCTCGAAGTTCTCTCGATTTCTGAGGTTGCAATTCTTGAATCGCCTTCACTTTGTCGATCAACATGGATTCCTTTGTTGGTGACGACGGCCAAGGAACTTGCCACCGACATCCCAAGGAAGGATTTGGTGATTCATCTTTAGTTGATGAGTTCGCATGAGTTCAATACCGCTCTAAGATCTTTGATGTGATCTCCTTTGTCACGCTTTTACGCACCAAATCGCCGACGTAGCATTCGACCGCTTTCCCAAGATGATCCCGAAAATCTCCGCCATTGCTCGGGTATGTTGCTGCGCAGATTTTGAGGCCGAACGGCATGACCGTAGCAATATATGCCGATGGGCGCTCAACGCCGTGGTGTTTACGCCATCGGTACATCTTGATCTGATTATACCCAAAAGCCATCCATAAAGGACATCCTCTCAATCCACATGTATTGTCAACTATGACGCCGGTGATTGGCGAGGGAAATCATCCTTTGGGCAAGCAGCCGCTAGGTCTCAGAGTCCATACTGCATCCTAATCGAACCATTCTTCTTCATGACCGACTATATTCGCCACCCAATCCGGATGTTGAATTTCCTCACTAATCCCGATTCTATGAGTTTCTTCACTTCCAACAATTGCCTCCAATATTTGTGGATCTAAACCGCCTTTGCCGTTGCTTGACAGTTTGACATCCGCTTTGATGTTGAGGCGATGTGTTGCCACATTAGGGTCGAAGTCCCGCATGTCCTCGTAACTCCGTGCTAATACATCGATATACTCCCCGATTAGGGCAATCAACTCTTCCTTTCTTCCAAGGGAGAGTATTGCTGATGTTTATGAGTTTGGGATGCTCTTCATCACCCATATTAACCTCGACTACCTCATCCTTAGTGGGGGTTCTCTTTGTTCAACCTATCCCCAAACCGCTCTCGAAGTTGATGGATCCATGGGTCTTCCCATGTTGGCATATCTTCATCACCCTCAATAGTAGCAGGATCGATCGTGGCCATATTCGACATCAAAGCCTTGAAAGCTTCTCCAGGCCGGTGTCAATCCCAAGCCAAGAGTCGACTAATGTCCGCTCTCACCGGTGGACTATTATCAATCACCACGAGCATTCATCTTCTCGAGGAGGATTCGTGATCCCAATCCCTTCTAAATGCATAGTAATTATCTCTGGGACATATGCCGCTTAGGAGGGACTCGAGGACCTCGCCCAAAACATAGACCTTCCCTCGTGTCAAGTCATACCCCATCTTTTCATGATACCCTGTTTCGACTATATCCGAATGTGGAGGATAGGCCCATTGTCATCTTCACCTTCTTCAAAGAAATGATTCTGCTTGAACCGTGATCTCCTTTTCCGTAAACCAAGTCTCTTTCACTACTTGATCTTCGGATGACAAGTGTTGTCCCAAAGGAATCCCGAATCGCTTTTGTGTGAAGTAAGATGATCGAAGTCAAGTGTGCAACTCGATCATTGTATAACTCGCTATCACATCATTCAAAGATAAAGGATACTCTAAATCGCCATTTATTGATTCATCGGCAATTTGCCAATTACAATGTTCATCCGACGCATTCTTCATCGCCAAGATTGATTACAAGGTACAATGTCATTTAAAACAAAACCTCCACTATAACCAAGCCCTTTCGTGACGCCTTCTTCACCGCCGTCCGCATCTTTGGGCCGATGATTCGCCGGACTCATTACCGTGAGGAGAGAATCGCTGAAATAATTCTCCATCCCCTTAAACGGTTGTTTGTCCACACCACCGCCTTGACTCATTATTCGTGGTCTACATATTTGAGACACCGATGAAGAGTAGACGGACTATAACGCTATTGTGGATCCAAGGCCAATCCAACAATAAGTTATAGGAAGTCTCACAATCACATAGCAGTGACTTCGACTTTAAGTTCCCATTTGGCACTTTATCCGATTTTACCAAGTGGCCGAGACCACTGGTGTTAAACCCAGATTATCAGGCTCGCTGACGCCATACCGGGCAGTGGATTCCAAGGTGATACATGAGGCGCTAGGGCATGATGCTCACAATGAACCCGGATCGACTTGGATCCGTTAACTTCACTAGAGCCAATATACCCGTGAAGTATAGCGCCTATCGTGTTTGAATTCCTCGCCCGCATATCCTCCTTTGTAAAGGTGATGGGGAAGTGCTTAGTCGCAAGGTTAGATTGTTGGGCCGACTTTTCCGACTCGCCTAACTGGTGAGGAAGACTTCAATCACGAGGGCTTCTTGAAGAGCTTCTTCGCCTCTTTGATAAGCGCAGCAGCTCATAGAGAGTGATCCTTGCGGGATATTGGCCAATTGTGCTATTACATCAAAGCGTATGGAGAGTTCGGTTCCCTGCTTATCTCTTCCACCCGATCCAGATCGCTTCGGAGTTGAACTTCATGCGGCCGCTGTCGTAGCTTCTTTGGCGCCACTGCGCTGGCGCTTTCTCTCAGGCGAGTGAGGGGATTTGTTGGTACCCCCAGCTCGAGCCGCCTTGGCATTAGGGTCGGGACTTCCTGATACTTGTATTTGTACTGTGTCCACTCGTGGCGCGGCATCGTTCTCCTTCTGGACAAATTGAATGTTACCACTGCTCATCGCCTCCTCCGAATTGCGGAAGTAGCATGACATGCCTTTCCTTCGCCGCTTTTTCTTCAAGAAGAGGCTACCCATTGCTCGCCTTCCAAGAAGTTCGGTGGACCCACAAGACTTCGCCATTCGGGTCAGATAATGATACAAGTCCTTTCTCGGCGTTGTTTGTGGGTCGCCATTCACCGCCTTCATCGCAACTTTGACCACCGGTTCAGTTCAAACCATGTCAACGCACCGACCAAACTTATGGATACCGTGATTCGCCCGACCTTCTTTCTTTGGACGGCTTCATAGTAATGACCCCTACATCAATTAAAGCCCGGATTTTGTCCTTAAGGTCAAACAGATTTAGCGGGTGATGAACTCGCCTATGGTACGACAAGATCTTGGGTCATTCGTGGTTCATCGCTTCCTCTTGATTCCGAATCTGAGGGAGCTTGATCTTGTTATTTTCCACAAGATATTTGAAGAGACCGGAATCTCGCCGTCCCTAAAGGAATAGGACTTCGAATCTCGCTCTAAGACCTTCGCTTTTGTGGCCTGTGCTGCCACTTGATCAGGCTCGTTGCGGCGCTCACTGCCGCTGCTGCCACGGCCGCCGCCGGGTTGAGTTGAACGCTTGTTCGCGAACCGCCTTGGCTTGCTCTTTCCTTTGCCACGGGACAAAGTTACGCTTCGAGCTTCCGCTGTCTACCGACCCTCTCTCGCTTTTTCCTTTTGAGGAATCTCGCTTGCTCTCCACGAACCTTCAAGTCCTTCCATCGCTATCGATGGTGCTGCTCCCATTGCTTCAAGCACATCTATTGATAAGTTGTCGTAGGTGTTTGAGGATGAACTCCTCTCATATTGATCCCGCAGCTCATTGCCTTGTTCCTAATCGCTTAACAAAGATGTCCACGGTTTCTCCGCCTTTTCGCTTCGCCGAGTTAACGCCCCGATCGATACCTCGTATCGCCATCAAAGAAATTGGTAAGGAAGCTAGACTCCATGTCGCCCCAACCGCGGAATGCTCCCGCTTGAGACGGCGGTACCATTCGGCGCCCTAACGGCGGTGCTAACGAATGACCGAACCATCAAGGGTTCGCTGCCGTAAATAACTCCGAGGTGTGACTTGAAATAAATCAAGTGTGCGGCCGGGAACCCTTCCCACAAATGGTGTGAAGTTTATTAAGTTAAACTTTGACGCACGGATTGATTCCCACTTCTGTATGGGCAAGGAATACCCGTCTTTTACTTCTTGAGCGGAAATCAATGAGTTGATTTTGCTCTCCAAGTCTTTGATCTTCTCGCCTCCTCGAGCAACAGCCAATGCCGTGGTTCGGGGGTTATCATCTTCGGTGCTTCCTCCCGATCCGAATCGCTATCATCTTCATCGACGCTGACGCTACACTGATTCACCTTGATGTTTTGTCGTGGCTTGATCTGTTGGTCGCATTTCTCTCATCGCCTCGCATGGCCAACTCCATTTCTAACTTGAAGTTTTCCCGTTGTTTATTCAACGCTTGCCTAGCATTTTGGCCACTTGATCTGACCGATCATAAGTGTTTTTGGGGCTCCTTCGCTAGATACAAGATGATCGACGCGACAGGAGCCAATATCTCGACGATCATCCGCTGTAACCCTTCGTGCTTATCGATTCGACCGCCGATAGTCCCGACCGCAAACGAAGTTAGCCGCTATGATGCGCCAGAATAGCCCGTGACGATGATTCTTTGCCGGTCATATTATTAGTGACCTCGCAACTCACCTCTCTCGAGATCGCCCTTTAACTTTGACCTAGGTCTCTGCGATCTCCGCGGTGAGTCTCTCGAAGATCGACACCCTTTCGAGCTTGATGGCAATTGCACCGAGAGCATCGCCTTAATGAGCTTGGAGCACAAGCATGATCGGTCAATTTGGGGAATCCTTCGAGATTTTCTCGCACTCTTGCACGGTAGTAGTACCATCGGCTGCAGGTGTACCGGAGCACCCCGCCAGAGGCCTTGATTCTGCATAACATCCTCATCATCGATGAAAACGCCTCTTCCGAGGACGGATCAACCCATCGAAACTTCCGAAGTGACTCGCCTAGACTTTCACGATGTGAGTGCGGTTCGGCAGACTCTCTGACTTCGATTTTCAACCGATAGGAGGCTATAGGAATCTTCTTGTCCTTGTTGAACGGGTGCACTCTCCCGCATGAGGAGTGACCCGCGATTCTCTCCGGGACCAAGACGATCCTTGATAGTCGGCTTGGTAGTGGTGACGGAGTTGGCTTCACCACCGATTCGCATGCACGCCTTTGTCTTTGAGGCGCTGTCGCCTGGGCTTTGGCGCTGGATTTGTAACGCCAGATCCTTCGGCTTAAGCCGAGACGGAGTGTGGGCAACCGAGGTTGGGGCACCATTAGACTTGGGCCGCCAAACCGGTGGTACGCTGGTGGCTTCTTTACCACCTCCTTCTTCAACGCGACGAGCCCGCCGCACCAAAGCTCGCGGCTCGCAAGGAGTGCGCGGGCGCCCGGATGCGCCTCGGAGGTGGGTTGTTTGGACACGGATCCACTCGCTGGTTGACGGCTTGGATGGACCGCTGATCACTTGAGGTCGGCTCGAGTAAGCTCTAGATCTTAGATCCGCCAGAAGCGACCCCATCTACGGATTGCATGGCTGGCAAGCTTGCGCCGCCATGCTTTGTCGCCGCTTTGGCGAAGCTCGCTGAGAGCGCCGGGCGATCGCCGGCGCTCATCTCGGCACCATCCGACTTCAGCGCCGGCGGATTTCGCCAAGGCAATGGTTGACTCGGCCCCGGGCTCTACATCGGAGGCCCATCGGTTCTTCTTGCAGCCGAGACCCTTGGAGCGCGGGGAACGGATCCGAGGAGGGTGAGGACAGTACTCCTCGACTTCTCCTCGGGTCGAACTCGACCTCTTCTTCCACCGGATAGGGATCCGCTGGTTATGCACGACTCCTCTCCGATTCGAGGCCGGTGGTTCCCATCCGGGTCGCCAAATTGTTCGCTTTAAAAGCCTGATGATTGTCATTGATTTGAATTTGTTTACAGCTTCTTTTGCCTACAACAAAATTCAAAAAGAAATTGCCTTTTATTTTAAGGCGCATAATGAAAATCAAAAAGATTGCGACTTCTTCCTAAACAAACACGCAGGATCTCATATGTCGAGGTCCTCGCCATGGGTTCTTTGCCCGTGTCGGGACTTTTGTGTCCGTGGACCACCGCAATTCGATCCGTAGAGACCCTGTTCGAACTACAGATGTAAAGGCTCGCTTCACGAAGGAAACGGTTACCGAGGGGATCACACTCACGAAGGAGAGGATCGCCGAGCGGGTGAGATCTACTAGGAGAAATCACAACATTATCCCCGAGATTAAGACTAAGCTTAATCTAGAGGGTATCTCAGAGTTCGACCAATTCGTTACCTTTGCTTATAGATCCGACGCCGATCGACTTGAGTCACGGCGTTCTGAACCGTATACCGATACTGTGAGATCTCGCAAGAATTCTTCAAGTCCGAGCTCTTCCAAATCACCAAAATCCAAGCCTCCTAAGCCTTGAAATCCCCCAAATCCAAGACCTCTCCCATTTTCAAGACCCCCATTTATACAAAAAAGAGGGGGATGTGTGGCCAAGTGGTCTGCCACTTGGGTCGAGCCACCCCACTGTGCTGGGCCGAGGTGGCTCGCCATGGTGGCCGAGCCACCGGCCACTTGCCGGCACCTCAGTCAAGTCGAGGAGGCTCTGGCCAAAGTGGCCGAGCCTCCCGGCCACTTGGTTGTAGCACTCCTGCCAGTTGTCGAGGTGGCTCGCCAGTGGCCGAGCCACCTTGGCCATTTGGTCGGTGAGGTGTCGCCGCCGCTTTTTCCGCTGTTCTCAAATTCATTTA
This sequence comes from Asparagus setaceus, assembly GCA_012295165.1. Classification (NCBI taxonomy): domain Eukaryota; kingdom Viridiplantae; phylum Streptophyta; class Magnoliopsida; order Asparagales; family Asparagaceae; genus Asparagus; species Asparagus setaceus. The sequence goes on from CM022702.1 coordinate 34,845,495, forward strand.
TTCTTCAGCACTCACGACTCTTTTCCGCCTTCCCGCTTATTTGTTCGTGATGTCACCATTGGGTTTGAGTTCGTCCATCAACTTTCGTGAGCTCGACGCTCGCTTGCATCGACCGACTAAGCACGGTTGATTCCGCCTCATCGACGCTTGAGTTTAATCAACTCGCACGCCGCTTCATTGGCTCGTACGCCTTGCCGACTCACTTCATGTGCTCGCCGACCGCTTCTACGCTGCTTTGCAGCGGATGCATTTTGGCGACGCCGGTTTGTCGAATGGATCGTCGGTTGTCAACCCATCGCCACGAAGCCTGCTCGGTATCGATAAGCAATTTTTATGCCTACACCCGCCGTGATGTTTTTCTCCGACGGACTATTACGACGCATATCCTTGACGGAAGCCCGCCAAGGATAGTCATTGCCGACGAGTAGGGCATCCTGACGGAAAGCCCGCCAAGGATGCGCGTGGTTTTCCACTAGTGCATTCTTTTAGACCAAGCTAGCATGTTAAGATCAATAGTGGAGTAGTGGTAGTGGATCAAGAATGTAAGCTATGCTTTATAGTTATATGTGTTCAGAGCTTTAACGTAATTGTTAGTGCTTGATTACTTGGGTATGGCATCATTCAAGGAATAGATTGGATTAGCACCTTTCACGCAACTATAGATTGCTGCTAGTGAGTCGTTAGTTTCCATTTGCGTTAACATACACCTTCTGAGTTCGTGGGTGTTAGTCTGTTTGATTCATTAGAGTATCGGTTACAGCTACCAAAGTTCTAGCCGTAATGGAGGTAGAGAATTCAAAGGTAGGGAGACCGATTCCACTTGTAGTGTGGGAGTTCATAGACATATTTCCTAAGAAGTTGCCAAGATTACCGCCACCACATAGTATAGAATTTTCCATCAACGTATTCACTATGCATGGCACCGACATCCAAACCAAAGATACCGTGATGGCCCCAAAGAGTTGGAAGAATTCAAGGAGCAATTGGAGGACTACAAGAGGAACAAGTTTATACATCCTAGTTGTCCATCATAGGAGCACCAATTTTACCGTGAGAAAGAAAGATGGGGTGGACGATCGCTGGCGGTGAGATCTACTAGGAGAAATCCTGGCGCTATCCACGAGATTAAAGGCTTAATCTAGAGGGTATCTGTAGTTGACGAATTGGTTACCTTTGCTTATAGATCGGCGTCGGTGGACTTGAGCTGCGCCGGTGCTCCGAGCCGTCGCCCGATTACTCGTAGATCGCCAAAATTCTTGGTCAGAGCTCTTCCAAATCACCAAAAATCCAAGCCTCAGGAAGCCTTGAAATCCCCCAAATCCAAGACCTCTCCACTTCAAGACCCCCTATTTATACAAAGAGGGGGATGTCTTGTGACCAAGTGGCTCGGCCGCTTGGAGCCCTTCGGCGGTTGGTGGCAGCCGTGGTGGCCGAGCCACCTGACTGCTGGCGAGCACCTCGACCAAGTTGGTAGGAGGCTGGTGTGCGAACCTCTCGACCACTTGGTGAGGCACCTCGACAAAGTTGGCGGGGTGGCTCGGAAAGTGGTGACCACAACCATTTGGTAGGTTGTGCTTCCGCGTCGCTTTTCATTTGTTTAGCCGTTTCTCCGTCGATTCTTCGTTAATTTCCGTCGACTCTTTGGTCTTAGGGCTTAGTTTTGCTCGGTGATGTCACCATTGGGTTTGAGTTCGTGTAGATCAACTTTCGAGCTTCGGGCGGCTCGTTTGCATCGGCGGACTAGAATGCGGATTCCGTCTCATCGGCGTTTGAGTTTAATCAACTTCGGCGCGTCGTTTCATTGGCTCGTCGTCTTGCCGACTCACTTCATGTGCTCGTCGACTTCGCTCACAGCGTTTTGCGGCGTGATGCATTTTGCGGCGTCGGTTTGTCGAATGGATCGTCGGTTGTCAACCCATCGTCCGCGAGTTTCGTTAGAGTCGATAAGCAATTTTTATGCCTACACCGTCGGGATGTTTCTTCTCGGCGGGACTATTCGGCGGCATATCCTGGCGGAAGCGAGTCAAGGATAGTCATTGCTGACGGGCTTGTGGGCATCCTTGACGGGAAAGCCCGTCAAGGATGCGTGGTTTTCCACTAGTGCATTCTTTTAGACCAAGCTTAGCATGTTAAGATCAATAGTGGAGTAGTGGTAGTGGATCAAGAATGTAAGCTATGCTTTATAGTTATATGTGTTCAGGAGCTTTACACAGAATTGTTAGTGCTTGATTACCTTGGGTATGGCATCATTCAAGGAATAGATTGGATTAGCACCTTTCACGCAACTATAGATTGCTGCTAGTGAGTCGTTAGTTTCCATTTGCGTTAACATACACCTTCTGAGTTCGTGGGTGTTAGTCAGTGTTTGGATTCATTAGAGTATCGAGCCATAGCTACCAAAGTTCTAGCTGTAATGGAGGTAGAGAATTCAGTGTAGGGAGACCGATTCCACTTGTAGTGTGGGAGTTCATAGACATATTTCCTAAGAAGTTGCCAAGATTACCGCCACCACATAGTATAGAATTTTCCATCAACGTACTACTATGCATGGCACTGACATCCAAACCAGCATACCAGATGGCCCCAAAAGAGTTGGAAGAATTCAAGGAGCAATTGGAGGACTACGAGAGGAACAAGTTTATACATCCTAGTTGTCCATCATAGGGAGCACCAATTTTACGGTGAGAAAGAAAGATGGGGGTGGACGCATGTGTGTGAACAGTAAGGAGTTGAATCAAGTGATCAACAAGAATAATTGCATGATCCCTCATATCAATGATCTATTTGGTCAGTTAGGAGGAGCCACCGTGTATTATAAGTTAGATCTGAAGTCTAACTATCAAGTTTGAGTGAAAAGAACGGCATACCCAAGACTACTTTTAGAACCAGATATGACCATTTTGAGTTCCTAATTATGCTTTTTGGTGTAACTAATGCCCTATTTTTGTTCACAGAAGTGATGAAGCACATCATTGCTCTATACATGGACAAGTTGATCATAGTTTTCATTGATGATATCCTTGTGTATTCAAAGAGTTAGGAATAGCATGAGGAGCACCTGAGAGTAGTGCTAGAAGTCATGAGGAAGGAGCAGCTGTATGGAAAACTCAGGAAGTGCGAGTTTTGGCTTAGTGAAGTTGCCTTTTTGGGTCATATAGCATCGGCAACAGGAGTAGTTGTTGATGGCAAGAAGACTGAGGATATAGTCAAGAGGCCGACACTGAAGGATGTCACAAAAGTTTGTAGGTTCATGGATTGGTAGGGTATTATCGGAGATTTGTTAATAATTTTTCACAGATTATTAGTCTCATGACTAAGTTGACCTGGAAGGAAGAAATATTCAAATGGACCAAGGACTATCAGGAATCCTTTGAGGAGTTGAAGAAGAGATTGACAAGTACTCCTATCCTAGCCGTACTAGATAGATTAGGAGGTCATGCAATTCTTAGTATGCATCAGGGAAGGGACTAGAATGTGTATTGGCGCAAAACAACAAGGTGATTGCTTACGCCTTGAGACAATTGAAGCCTCACGAGAAGAATTATACCACTCATGATTTGGAGTTGGCCATAGTCATTTACGCCTTGAAATTTAGAGGTATTACCTATTGGGTGAACGAATTGAAGTCTTCACTAACCATAAAAGCATGAAGTATACATTCACCTAGAAAGAGCTCAACAGAGGAGATGGTTAGAGTTATTGGCAAATTACGATGTAGTTCTATAGTATCATCGTGGAAAGGTTATTGTGATATCCGACACATTTAGTAGACACCTAAATATGAGGATGTTGACATCCAGGCAGATTTGGCTAAGGAATTCTCTTTGTTACTAATTGAAGTGTTGCCTCCAAATGCAAGATGACGACTGATGGTACTCCAGATTGATTCCAATTTGGTGGATAAGATTTGGGTAGGAAAACCGATTGATGAGAGGATCTAGGAGTTGAAGAAGTTGGTAGGATGGGAAGAGGCTAGATTTATGCATAAGGAAAGACAGAAGCCTGATGTGTGGGGACAGTTTATGCATACTAAAAGGAGGTGCCAGAGGGAGCTTTTGATAGAAGCTTATACCTCGGTATACACTATACATCCTGGTGGTACAGAAATGTATCGAGACCTTCACCTAAAATTTTGGTAGGAAGGTGTGAAGAAGGAAATTGCCGAGTTCGTATTCCAGTGCATGACCTGTTAACAAGTTAAAGTCAAACATCAGAGACCAAGGGGTCTGTTGTAGCTGTTATCCATTTCGCAATTGAAGTTGGAGCATATTACCATGCATTTTGTGATAGCATGACCTAGGAGTCTAAAAAGTAACAATGCAGTATGGGTAGCCCCCTAGATTGATTGACAAACTCGGCGCACTTTTTACCGTTTAGAGTTGGGTAGTCTACTGATCAGCTAGCCGAGAGATAAATGCAGGAGATTATTCGACTTCACAGAGTTCCTCTTAATATCATGTCTGACAGGGGGCACCATTTCTTATCTCATTTTTGGTAAGAGCTTCACTCTAAGCTACACATTCATCTTCATTTTAGTTTGGCTTATCATTTGCCGACTGGTGTCCAGTCCGAGCGTACCATTCAGATCCTGGAGGACATGTTGAGGGCATGCATGGTTGATTTTGGAGAATCGTGGGAGCCTTATATATATTTTTCAAAGCTCTCCAACAATAAGAGTTATCAGTCTAGCATTCAGATGGCACCATACGACCCATTGTATGGCTAGAGGTGCTGATTACAAGTTTGTTAGGACAAAGTTAGAGAAAGAAAGACATTAGGCTGGATATGGTGATACGGACCATGGACAAGATCCAAGTGGTAAGAAATTGTTTGAAGAGAGCTCAAGATTGCCAAAAAAGCCGGGCGGATATAGGAAGGAGACCTTTAGAGTTTAAGGAGGGCGGCCATGTATTATTGAGGATTTTATCAACTTGGAGAGTTATACTCTTTGGAGCAAGAGGCAAGTTGAGCCCTAGATATATAGGTCCATTCGGTGTCTTGGAGCATGTCGGAGAAGTAGCCTATCATTTAGTGTTGCCACCTTCTCTATCCAATGTGCATGGTATTTTCCATGTTTCCCAACTTTGTCTATATATTCCGGGAGATGGTCATGTAATGGACATCTCTGAGCTTGAAGTCGGAGACATTATCTCATTCTAGCAAGACCCCATTGCTATCATAAATCGCAGTGAGAAGATCCTTAAAAATCATAGTCTACCAATTGTCTTAGGGCAAGTTTGATATTGCTAGAACTTATAATAAGTCGTTTATAAAAGTAACTTATATAATCTCTAAAATAGTAGTTTGGTAATCAAATATAAAAAATACTTAAAAGCAACAACGGTGTTTGGTAGAATTATGCTTAATGATCATTGTTAAAAGATAAAAGGTATATAAGATATATAACTAAAAACAAATATAAGATGCTTTTAAAAGCATCCTCAAATTTCTTCTAAAAAAGCACCCCCTTAAAAGTATAAGCAATTTTAATGAACATGATAAAAAAAGTTTTCACCAAACATAATTATTGGGTATTTTTTAAAAATAAGCAAAAGCACCCTAATAAAAAAGCAATACCAAACTGGCTCTTTGTCTCTTAAGATCTGAACTGTCCCGGTGAGGCCACTTGGGAGAGAGAGGACAGAATTCGTGCCTGATATCCACATCTTTTCAATTAGGAGGTATCTTTTCTTTCTATTCTTTTCCCCATCTTGTTTTTTTGGATTTTGAGAACAAATTTTTTAGGGGTATATATTGTAAGGATCCTACCCCGCTCCGAATAAATTTCAACTATAGACTCCAATCAACTAAATTTAAACTGTCCAATTTTGTTGAACTGTTAATTTGACATGTGTCACATTCTTTCTTCTAGTAGAAAGTCACAAATGTTGTTTTATATTTGTCAATTCATATTTTGAGTTATTAATTTGATTTATTGGGTTTTCATAATGGTTTGGACCTTAAGAGAGAGATAAATGGGTGTTTATGACAATTTAGCTTATTGGATTTGATCCAATAGAAAAGATACTCATTGATCCAAACCCTCTTCTTAATGCCTCATATAAAAGTCCCAAATCCTCTCCCTCATAAGATTAGGGGCATAGATTGGAGAGCTTGGAGGCCAAGAGTGGATTGCTTCTATACCCAAAGCAAGTATTTTCTTGCTCAAGGATTTTCTTTTTAAAATATTGACTAATGGATTTTGAAGATCGCACTCTCTTCTTGCTAATGGTATATGTCTAATTTTGAAAGAATTTATTTGGTATTTTTGTTAGATTTGAAGAAGGGAGGATCTCTACGAAGCGGATCTCAATCCATAATCTCTTTCAAGGAGAAGGACCCATTGTAACAGATAGATGTTAACTTTGGAAGATAGAGTCTTTGATCCAAGTTTTGATGAGATTTTCATGGTTTTTTTAGTATTATGTGATCTCTGCAATTGTATGATGTTATTGGATAATTTTGAGTAGATTGGATAAAGGATTGTCCCCCATTTTTGGTTAGATTGTGAGCCCTTGAGCTCTAAGAGTAAATTTAGAATTACTTTTTCATTTAATGTGAAAATTGATAGAATAAAGTCTTCTCAGTAGTAGAAAACTTGGGTAGAAGTTTGTTTGTTATTTTGTTTTGAATCGAGGAAGTATTAGATCAAAAATGTTTTGAAACTCATGGATTTCAACACACGCGCTCAGTGAAGTACCAAGGCAGTTTTGTCTACAAGGTTTGAGTGTAAGGGCCCAAACAAAGAGCGCACATGCTCAAGCAGGTTTTACATAGATGGTTTTCTATTTTGGATTTCTTAGTCTTCTACTAGACCCTGGTTGACGTGGCATTGAGGTTACACCGCAGCAAGCGGCGCCGACGCCAGAAAATAAATTCTTGATTGGGGAAATTGATCCATTTGAGCTTGTTTTTCATCATTCTTTTGTCTCCATTCATGGAATATGATATCAATTATGTAGTTGCTTGGTTATAGTTCCTTGTTTATTTAAAATCATGACATATCCTTATTTACATATGAAAGTAGCGCTTGTTGTGCTATGTCATCGCGTAATATTTTATCACATGTTTCTATCATGCTATTCTATGATATGCTATGAGCTAGAATCCACGGACATTGTGCATGTTGGCCCACATTAAACCTTTGACTTTTATTTATTTAGTTCGTTATCATAAGACGTGGCCCTAAGGGTATGCATGATTAGGCAACATGATGTGGTATATACATGCTGACAATGATTGCTTGTGTTTGGATATTGGCAGTGTCCCTCGTGACATAAATCAACAACGTTTTTTACTTGAACAAAGAAAGTTCACCATTAGGGATACATTGTGATTGTGAGTGAAGTCTTATAACTCTCCACCACCAAAAAATTAATCAAATCTAAACATGACAAATAAAGAAAGAGAAAACCAAAGAAGAGATAAAGTAATTGCGTGTATTAAGTTCTGAATGACTTGCTTTGATATTTAACGGGCATGTTTTATTTGCTTTGGAAACCTAGTAGGACAAGGCACCCAATGATGGATGTTCTTTATAGATTAAGTTATTCGGCCCCTAGTGCATAATATATCGTGTATAACTAAATAATAAAAAAATGTATGGCCCGTGATTGTGTCTGAGCGCTAGTGCCGGATGAGTTTGTGCACATAAAAGAGTAGAGAAAGAAACCAAGTAACCTTCCTAGTGGTCACATCAAACACACATTATCCCGTGAGAGGTTTTCCTAAATAAGATTAAGCAAGGTTTTAAATGTCGGATGTCGGGTTCATGTCAGACGGCTGAAATCCATGTTGGATAGCGAAAATCGGGGATATGTTGGGGGACATGGATTAAATATCGGATTGCCATATCGGGTGGTGCGGATATGTATAATATCATGTCCTAAATACAATCTAAGCATTCCTAAATTCAATTTAAACATACTTTATAAGTTTCATAGTTTAAACATATAAAAAGTATATAATATATGATGTTTAGGGTCACTAACCGATTACATTTACATATTTAAATCAATTGCATATTTAAACTGACAAATTAAATAATTATGCATTATTCAAAGTTTACTAAAATACCAACTACCAAGTCCATTATTCAAAGCTTATTAAAATGATGAAATCTTTAAGCGATGGCGATTTGATACAACATTTAAACACAATGATGGCCAACCAATTGCTTAGAAAGTGTATAGGGTAGTGGAAGTGTTGTCTCCACACTAAAAAGTAAAAGCAGGGTGATAATTTCAGCTCGGGTGCTTGGAAGTTCGATTTTAATTTAATTTGACAACTTAGTGAATTCAAGAGAGCTGTGAACATTAGGAATGTTAAAAGTTAAGTATCTCTATGCATTAGAATTTGAATTTGTTACATATTAATTTTATAATTCAATTGCTAACTTAAAATCAATTTTATTTGATAGGAAAAAGATTCAAGAGGTAAATTACTTGTTGATTTTGAGAAACAAGAAAAATGATTCAAGAGGTTGGCCTTTGCTTAGCACAAGCGACAAAATCAGTGAAGTAGAGAGGAGAGACTTCGAGAGAGATGAGAGAAAAGATGGAAGAAAAAGTGAGAGACTTCGGATACTAGAAATTTGAGGCTTCGAAGTGGCGATGTCGAGTAGAAGAAGGGCGTATGGGTAGGTTAGGCGTTGCGGGGGAAAAGAGAGAGAGGCGAAGCGGCAATGGCTTCCGCCTCACAAGGATGAGACGAAAGCGAGAGACAAAGAAACGGTGATGGCGATTGGTTCCCAAGTTGTAGCCTTAGTTTTTCTTTTGTTTGGCTATCGGGTTCATAAGAAAACCTAAACTTGAATAGGTCAAAGCGGGTTTGGGTTTTCATCATAAACCGCAAAATGAAAGCCTTTTTAAAAGCCATATCGGTAATTTTTAAAGTGAAAAATCGGTAGATATACCGATCTCTAGATATATCAGACTTGATCTGAAAAATGACATACCACTTAAAATTGTTCAAGTCGTGTCGGTTGAGCCCTCAAAGATATCGCGTAGGCATATCCAAGCAACATGTCGGCCGACATTAAGACGAGATTAAGTAAAATCTGAGAATAGTCGAGATAGCACATTACCTTTGCATCACACTAAAGGTTTTAGGTGCACTCTCATTGTGATCGTTGTGTGGTTGTATTTTTGGTTTATTTTTTAGTTCTATTATATAATATGGATTTCGAGGTGCATGTTTCTTGTTTATGAAAGTAAGTAGAGTAATACAGCTACATAGTCTTTCTCATGTTTATACTAGTCATGCATTCATGATACATGTTACATGTACACAAACCACTCCTTCATTTTATCACTTGCTAGATAACGTTCTGACCGTCATGGTTTGTACCTTGGAGCGAACCCAGACACTTCACCCCTACTTTTAGGCACTCCAAAGTCTAGTGATCTTCAGTAGATAGGCTTCCACCGATCAACTTGTCTATCTATTTATTCAATATCTATTCCAGCTTGTTTGTTACCAGACTTTGTTATTTATGTTTACTTTTCATTTGTTATGTAGTGACTCGATGTACTTAGTTGTTCTAGTTGTTTTCTAGACTTGTATGGCCGTGCGGCCTTGTTATTATGATTACGTGAGGATGACATTGATATCAGATTTGTGATATCCTTTATGTTATTCATTATCACGTTGGACTTGTTGTTTACTTTTGTCATGTACCTTTGCTTTTGATGTGTATTTGTAGTATATACTTGCTATTTCTTTGTATATAAGTTTCCGATAGCTCTGTTGTGTATGATTACGTGATTCTATTATGGATATAGTGGATGAGATGTACGTACCGATCTTTGCGATAGGCTTAAGTATATACTTTCAAGCTATGTTTGGCCCGATTGTATATACTGCCTAGCCTAGCCACATGCTCATCGGGTGATTTCGGACAAGAGGCGTGATAGTAATGGAAGATTTCTTCTAGCAAATTTGTGAGTTTGAAGTGGAAAACCAACTATTTTGGTTTGTGATTTGACGTCATATCTGGGCTAGAGAGCATTTTTGATGACCAAGTTGGATGAGACTTGAGCACGGAGAAAGGACTTTCAAGCTTCTATCAATGTCTTGACACAGGAACTTCATAACGCCAAGGAGGAATTGTAGGATCTTATAGCAACATCTACTACGCTAATTGTAGGAGTCGTCGTGGCATGGATGAATCAACTAGCTGCTATAAATGATCTTAGTTTCTCTAGAGAAAGTGATTGTAATGTCTTTCCTGGAGAGTGTCTTCATTATCGCCTCTTCTATGTCCTTCGGGTGATGTAGTTGCAACTCTTGTTTGGTTGAATGAAGTGTCATGATTTTCATGATTAAACTTGTGATTGACCACATTTGCACATATTTTGTTGATTATTGATGGAGTAGATTATTCTTTAACTAATACTGCATGTATTTCAAGAAAAATATTGCTTTTAGTTGAGCGCAACTCTTCAATTGAACGGGATTAGCAAGCTGACCGTGGTCTTTCGAACTTGGGCTCTTTGTCTAGTCAAATCACCTTCATCATAGTGTGTGCATGCCTTAGTCAAACCATTTATTCCTCTATGAGGCGGTCCTCTCGCTGGATGACGTTGCCATATATCAGGCTTTGGTTGGTCATGATGGTTAAATAATTATGCATTATTCAAAGTTTACTAAAATACCAACTACCAAGTCCATTATTCAAAGCTTATTAAAATGATGAAATCTTTAAACAAGAATCGATTTGATACAACATTTAAACACAATGATGGCCAACCAATTGCTTAGAAAGTGTATAGGGTAGTGGAGAGTGTTGTCTCCACACTAAAAAGTAAAACAGGGGGTGATAATTTCAGCTCTCAGGTGCTTGGAAGTTTCTGATTTTAATTTAATTTCAGCAACTTGGTACGAATTCAAGAGAGGCAGCAGACATTAAGGAATGTTAAAAGTTAAGTATCTCCTATGCATTAGAATTTGAATTTGTTACATATTAATTTTATAATTCAATTGCTAACTTAAAATCAATTTTATTTGATAGGGAAAAAGATTCAAGAGGTAGGCTTACCTTGTTGATTTTGAGAAACAAGAAAAATGATTCAAGAGGTTGGCCTTTTGCTTAGCACAAACGACAAAAGAAAAAAAAATCAGTGAAGTAGAGAGAGACAGAGACTCAGAGAGAGAGAGAATGAGAGAGAGAAAGAGATGGAAGAAGAGTCAGAGACTCAGATACTCACCGAAGGCTGAGGGAAGCTCGAAATTTGGCTTTCGATGTCACAGGTAAGAGAGAGGGAGAGGCGGCAATGGGTAGGTTCCGACGTTGCAGGGAAGAGAGAGAGAGGACGAGGCGGCAATGGCTTCCGCACTCACAAGGATGAGAACGAGAAACAGAGAGACAAAGAAACGGTGATGGCCGATTGGTTCCCAAGTTGTAGCCTTAGTTTTTTTTTCTTTTGTTTGGCTATCGGGTTCATAAGAAAACCCTAAACTTCAGAATAGGTCAAACGGGTTTGGGTTTTCATCACTAAACCCAAACCCGATAACAAAGAAACAGCCTTTTTTTAAAAGGCCATATCGGCCAATTTTTTAAAGCTGAAAAATCGGCCGATATACCCGATATACCCCCGATATATCCGACTTGATCCTGAAAAATGACATACCACTTAAAATTGTTCAAGTCGTGTCGGTCGAGCCCTCAAACCGATATGCCGACCGACATGTCCAACATGTCGGCCGACATTTAAGACACTGAGATTAAGTAAAATCTGAGAATAGTCAGATAGCACATTACCTTTGCATCACACTAAAGGTTTTAGGTGCACTCTCATTGTGATCGTTGTGTGGTTGTATTTTTGGTTTATTTTTTAGTTCTATTATATGATATGGATTTTGAGGTGCATGTTTCTTGTTTATGAAAGTAAGTAAAGTAATATAGCTACATAGTCTTTCTCATGTTTATACTAGTCATGCATTCATGATACATGTTACATGTGCACAAACCACTCCTTCATTTTATCACTTGCTAGACAACTTTCTGACTGTCATGGTTTGTACCTTGGAGCGAACCCAGACACTTCACCCTTGCTTTTAGGCACTCCAAAGTCTAGTGATCTTCAGTAGATAGGCTTCTACCGATCAACTTGTCTATCTATTTATTCAATATCTATTCCAGCTTGTTTGTTACCAGACTTTGTTATTTATGTTTACTTTTCCGCTGTTATGTAGTGACTCTGATGTACTTAGTTGTTCTAGTTGTTTTTCTAGACTTGTATGGCCGTGCGGCCTTGTTATTATGATTTCTGTGAGGATGACATTGATATCAGATTTGTGATATCCTTTATGTTATTCATTATCTGTTGGACTTGTTGTTTACTTTTGTCATGTACCTTTGCTTTTGATGTGTATTTGTAGTATATACTTGCTATTTGCTGTATATAAGTTTCTCTATAGCTCTGTTGTGTATGATTCTGTGATTCTATTATGGATATAGTGGATGAGATGTAAGTACTAATCTTTGCGATAGGCTTAAGTATATACTTTCAAGCTATGTTTGGCCCGATTGTATATACTGCCTAGCCTAGTCACATGCTCATCGGGTGATTTCGGACAAGAGGCGTGATAGTAATGGAAGATTTCTTCTAGCAAATTTGTGAGTTTGAAGTGGAAAACCAACTATTTTGGTTTGCGATTTGAGGTCATATCTGGGCTAGAGAGCATTTTTGATGACCAAGTTGGATGAGACTTGAGCACGGAGAAAGGACTTTCAAGCTTCTATCAATGTCTTGACCCAGGAACTTCATAACGCCAAGGAGGAATTGTAGGATCTTATAGCAACATCTACTAAGCTAATTGTAGGAGTCGTCGTGGCATGGATGAATCAACTAGCTGCTATAAATGATCTTAGTTTCTCTAGAGAAAGTGATTGTAATGTCTTTCCTGGAGAGTGTCTTCATTATCGCCTCTTCTATGTCCTTCGGGTGATGTAGTTGCAACTCTTTTTTGGTTGAATGAAGTGTCATGATTTTCATGATTAAACTTGTGATTGACCACATTTGCACATATTTTGTTGATTATTGATGGAGTAGATTATTCTTTAACTAATACTGCATGTATTTCAAGAAAAATATTGCTTTTAGTTGAGCGCAACTCTTCAATTGAACGGGATTAGCAAGCTGACCGTGGTCTTTCGAACTTGGGCTCTTTGTCTAGTCAAATCACCTTCATCATAGTGTGTGCATGCCTTAGTCAAACCATTTATTCCTCTATGAGGCGGTCCTCTCGCTGGATGACGTTGCCATATATCAGGCTTTGGTTGGTCATGATGGTTCATAAATAGGGACAAAAATGAGGGGTATTGTTCATTTCAAATCCTCCTCTTCTCCTTTCCTATATCTCACAACTATGTCTAACTATAATTCCTCTTTCTTCTCCATCAGATGATCGGCTGATGAGATGAGTTTACCTACATAGAATCATCATTTTGAAAGTGAGAATGACCACCTCTAAGCATCATGGATGGGTTGAAGAGTACGGAGAATAGGCGTCTTGAAGATATCGCTGAGGGTCTTCGGAGAGAATGCAATCATTCGAGAGGCTAATAACAATTTTGTCGTCATGTTTGCTCGAACGGAGAAGGAGCTTCATGATGGGCGATGGTTGGCTATGGCCAGTTTTTTGACAGGGTCACAGAGTTCAAGCATCAACTTCACGGTCTTCCACCTAGCCCTTCCTATGAAGAATAGTTAAGGTGGTTTGTAAGATTAGAACGGATAAAGATGGGGTAGGCTCTTTTTATTTCTAATGCCCATTTGTAATCCTTTATTTGGTTAACGAAACATCTTTTTGCAAATAGTCTCCATCTGTAAGTGTTATGACCGTTGGGAGTATGTGGTCCAATTAGGCGTGGCTCATTTACAAGTAGATTTTCTTGTCATAGCTAACTGAGCACAACTCATTCTTGCACGTGCTAGTCTAGGCGTGGAATTCTAATACTAATGCACATGATTAGTCCAATTGTTTTGAAAGTTAAAACGACACAAGTCAACCCTCGTTTCTCCAAATGACAGTCGTTTCACAAAGAAGCTAACATGGCAACATATCACTAGTCAATTGGTTACATTTTCCTAGATAAGGGCTTTACACTTCCCGCTTATATTTTGACCTTGCTTCTTCTTTCTTCTCTTCAACTCTGACAACTACGGCAAGCAGCGGTAATAACTCCAACATCGAAGAGATTTGTGCAGTTGAATACGTCCACACCCTAGAAGAAGACACACACCACCTTAAAGGTATTTGTTGGGATGCGGGGTCACGCCCGCACGCCGCGGAAGCGAGATCACCTAGAGAATGCCCTGATTTATATTCCCGTCTCACGAAGGAAACAAGAATAGAAAGTAAAATATCCCAAGAAAGTGAGATATTTACTCTTCCTCTCAACAGTACTAGGACTGAATCAAGGGAACCTACAAATAATAGTAAATACACAGCAAAACAGTAAAGACACGAGATTTACGTGGTTCAGCAAAATTGCCTACGTCCACGGGAGGGGGTGAGGGGAGATTTGACTATAAAGAACACTAACAACTTGTACAATCCACAAGCTCGTCCCAAAGAAAAAAGCTTTGATTTTTACCCAAGAGAAATTGACCTCTCTCTTGTAAAATCTCTCCAAGCTCTCTCTTTTTCTCTCTCTAGCCGCCGCCAAAAAACCCTAGCTTTTTCTTCATTTTTCTTCACTTTTCTCCACACCACAAATCCTAGGTTTATTCCCTATTTAAAGGGAATTAATTAAGAATTTTCCTTCAACCTGGCTGATGTGGGACTAAAATTTTTTTTTTCGCTTATGCTGCGAAGAAACCACGGCAAATGGGTTTTGTGTCGTATGGTAGAGAACGTGGGTGGGGTGCCCTACCCACGGGATGTTCCCACGCTCACAATTATCCACCTCGTATATCATTTGATAAACCTCAAATTTTGACTAACACCGTAAGAACACCGTGGACATTACTAGAGAGATCTCTATCAGCCAAACCAGGCCAATCCAGCTGCGCCACTATACCGCTGGCCGCCTCACGCACTTCTAACCGGATCAAGCTAATCATAGTTCTGCAATTCTCCATATAATCTCCACCTCACCCCATCACCGCCCGAAGGGTCATGCCCTCTTGGGCAGATCAACACGGGCTGATATGAAGCAAGTCCAAGCAATGCTTAAACTTGCTACCTGTGACCACCTTGGTTAACATGTCTGCGGGATTCTCATTCGTGTGCACCTTTATGAGAGAAATATCGCCTTCCTCTATGACATCTCGCACGAAATGATACCTGACATCGATATGCTTGGTACGAGCATGATGAACTTGATTTTTCGCCAAGTGAATTGCGCTCTGACTGTCGCATCACAAGTTCACTTTCTCCTACTCAATCCCCAAATTATCTAGAAGACCCCACAACCACAATGCTTCCTTCACTCCCTCTGTCATGGCCATATACTCAGTCTCTATAGTAGAAAGTGCCACTGTAGTCTGTAACATCGATCGCCAACTAACCGGAGCCCCATGTATCCTGAATACATAACCAGTAGTCGATCGCCGTCTATCTAGATCGCCCGCATAATCAGAGTCCACAAACCCATCAATCGACACGCTTTCAACCAAAACACACTGCGATACACTCGGTACCCTTTAAGTACCTCAGACCCACTTCACCGCTTCCCGCTGTGCCTTTCCGATTCGCCATGAATCTATTGACCACACCGACGCCTATGAAATATCCGGGCGTGTACACACCATTGCGTACATTAAGCTGTCAACTGCACTAGCATAGAGAACACGCTCCATGTGCGCCTTCTCTTCGGCTATAGTAGGAGATTGTTTACCAGAAAGTCTAAAGTGTGGAGCCAATGGAGTCACCACCGACTTAGCACTTTGCATCCCGAACCTCGCGATCACCCGCTCTATGTAGCCCTTCTGACTTAAGAACAATCGCCGGTTCGCCCGCTCTCTTCTAATCTCCATACCCAGTATTTTCCTAGCAGCGCCCATGTCCTTCATCTCAAACTCTTCACCAAATTGAGATTTCAGCCTATCTATCTCCACCCTGCTCTTAGAAGCAATAAGCATGTCATCCATATATAAAAGAAGATAGATATAATTACCTCCACGAAGCTTCCGAATATAAACGCAACAATCATAGTCGCTTCGAAAAAACCCATGCTTCAGCATGAAGGAGTCAAATCGCTTGTACCACTGTCGGGGAGATTGCTTCAATCCATACAGTGACTTCTTTAAACGACACACATGATCCTCCTTGTCCTCAACCTTGTAGCCCTCAGGTTGATGCATGTAGATCTCCTCATCCATGTCTTCGCAAGAAGGCCGTTTTAACATCGAGTTGTTCCAGCCCAAGATCACCATGAGCAACAATACTCAATAGCACCCGAATAGAAGTGTGTTTCACCACCGGAGAAAATATCTCATTGTAATCCACGCCCTCTCTTTGTGCAAACTCCTTAGCCACTAGCCTTGCCTTGTACCTTGTACCACCGAGCTCTGAAACATCTTCCTTTATTTTATACACCCACTTACAACCAATAGCTTTTCTTCCTACAGGCAATGGGACCACCTCTCATGTTTGGTTCTTCCGAAGAGATTTCATCTCTTCCTCCATCGCAGCCAACCAACTCTCACTACCCTTATCCCGAATAGCTTCCTTGAAGGAGACCGGCTCGTCCTCCTCCACCGAGAGTGCGTATTCAACCAAATTAACCTGCCCATAGTGCTTCAGGGGTTGATCAGCCCCCAGCTTCTGTACATACTTGTATGCTTGCCTTGGCCTAGTGGAAGCCAAACTATCCTCGAGCTGTTGTTATTGTAGTGCATGTGTATTCTCCTGCTGAACCTCCTCCTGTTTAAGCTCATCATCTACCTGACTTTCCACTTGAACACGACTAGAACCTGGTTGGTCTTTAGGTTCTATTTCAATAACCCGAGACTTAGAAGTCTCATCAGTCCTAACACCATCATCCTTGAAGCCCTAGTAATCATGGATTTCTCATCAAAGGTAACATCCTGGCGATCACGAACTTCAAATCTTCCGTACACCAAAGGCGATAGCCTTTTCATACTCATATCCCAAGAATATTGCCTTCTTGACCCTCGCGTCAAGCTTTTCCTCGTTGGCGTGATAGTAGCGGTACATTCAAAATTCGAGCCTATCATAATCGCATGCTCCCGTGACCACCTTGGTTAACATGTCTGCGGGATTCTCATTCGTGTGCACCTTTATGAGAGAAATATCGCCTTCCTCTATGACATCTCGCACGAAATGATACCTGACATCGATATGCTTGGTACGAGCATGATGAACTTGATTTTTCGCCAAGTGAATTGCACTCTGACTGTCGCACCACAAGTTCATGTTGTCCTACTCAATCCCCAAATCATCTAGAAGACCCCACAACCACAATGCTTCCTTCACTCCCTCTCTGGCATGGCCATTTCGGCCTCCATAGTAAAAGTGTCCTGTAGCTCGTAACATCGATCGCCAACTAACCGGAGCCCCATGTATCCCGAATACATAACCAGAGTCGATCGCCGCTATCTAGATCGCCCGCATAATCGAGTCTACAAACCCATCAATCGACCGTTTCTCAACCAAAACCGGGCCAGTATCAGCGGTACCTTTAAGTACCTCAGACCCACTTCACCGCTTCCCGGTGTGCCTTTCCGATTCGCCATGAATCTATTGACCACACCGACGCCTATGAAATATGCGGCGTGTACACCATTCGTACATTAAGTACCAGCTGCACTAGCATAGGAACACGCCCATGTGCGTCTTCTCTTCGTAGTAGGAGATTATTTACCGTAAAGCCTAAAGTGTGGAGCCAATGGAGTCACCACCGACTTAGCACTTTGCATCCCGAACCTCGCGACACCCGCCTATGTAGCCCTTCCGACTTAAGAATAATCGCCGGTTAGCGGCTCTCTTCTAATCTCCATACCCAGATTTTCCTAGCGGCCCATGTCCTTCATCTCAAACTCTTCACCAAGTTGAGATTTCACCTATCTATCTCCACCCCGCTCTTAGAAGCAATAAGCATGTCATCCACATACAAAAGAAGATAGATATAATTACCTCCACGAAGCTTCGAATATAAACACAACAATCATAGTCGCCGAAAAACCCATGCTTCAAAGATGAAGGAGTCAAATCGCTTGTACCCTTGTCGGAGATTGCTTCAATCCATCAGTGACTTCTTTAAGCGACACACATGATCCTCCTTGTCCTCAACCTTGTAGCCCTCGGGTTGATGCATGTAGATCTCCTCATCCATGTCTTCGTGCAAGAAGGCCGTTTTAACATCGAGTTGTTCCGGCTCAAGATCACCATGAGCAACAATACTCAATAGCACCCGAATAGAAGTGTGTTTCACCACCGGAGAAAATATCTCATTGTAATCCACACCCTCTCTTTGTGCAAACCCCTTAGTCACTAGCCTTGCCTTGTACCTTGTACCACCGAGCTCTGAAACATCTTCCTTTATTTTATACACCCACTTACAACCAATAGCTTTTCTTCCTACGGGCAATGGGACCACCTCCCATGTTTGGTTCTTCCGAAGAGATTCCATCTCTTCCTCCATCGCAGCCAACCAACTCTCACTATCCTTATCCCGAATAGCTTCCTTGAAGGAGACCGGCTCGTCCTCCTCCATCGAGAGCGTGATTCAACCAAATTAACCTGCCCATAGTGCTTCAGGGGTTGATCAGCCCCAGCTTCTGTACATACTTGTATGCTTGCCTTGGCCTAGTGGAAGCCAAACTATCCTCGAGCTGTTGTTATTGTAGTGCATGTGTATTCTCCTGCTGAACCTCCTCCTGTTTAAGCTCATCATCTACCTGACTTTCCACTTGAACACGACTAGAACCTGGTTGGTCTTTAGGTTCTATTTCAATAACCTGAGACTTAGAAGTCTCATCAGTCCTAACACCATCATCCTTGGGCGCCCTAGTAATCATGGATTTCTCATCAAAGGTAACATCCCTGCTGATCACGAACTTCAAATCTTCCGTACACCAAAGGCGATAGCCTTTTACGCCCTTCGCATATCCCAAGAATATTGCCTTCTTGACCCTCGCGTCAAGCTTTTCCTCGTTGACGTGATAGTAAGCGGTACATTCAAAAATTCTGAGCCTATCATAATCTGCATGCTCCCCTGACCACACCCTATAGGGTGTATCACCATCCAATGTCGAGTGTGGTGAATGGTTCACGATGTAACAAGTCAGAGCCATCGCCGCCCACCATTCGTTGCCCAATCCGGTATGATCGCATACTCATTGCTTTCTCCGTAATGTTTGGTTCGGTCTCTGTGACCCCATTCTGCGTGGTGTTGACCTGACTGTCCAGTGTCGAACAATTCCCTCCTGATCACAGAACTCCTTGAAAGCACCATCGTATACTGCATACCGTTATCAGATCTCAGTATCTTCAATTTCTTTCCCGTCCTGTTCTCAACCATTGCTTTCCACTTCTTGAATGTCTCGAACACCTCATTCTTATGCTTCAGAAAGTAAATCCAAGCATACCTCGAATAGTCATCTATGAACGAGACATAATATCTGGAACCACCCTTAGAAGTGGTCTGAGCGGACCCTAAACATCCGTGTGCACATAATCTAGTATCCCTCTGCTCTTAGACTTGCTTCTCGGCCCGAACCACGTGTGACTTTCCATACACACAATCCTCGCAAAAATCCATGCTAGGTTCCTTCAGATTCTTCAGCAGACCCTCTTTACCAAGCAGAACTAGACCCTTCTCTGACATATGCCGCCTATGCCATAACCGTGTGTGCTCACATGGGTCTCCACCACTTTCTTCAGTTCCAACCGCTGCATCTCCCGTCACCGTCGTACTTGAGAGAGTATATAAATTACCATGACGAACACCCTTCATCACTATAAGGGAACCCCGAACAACATTATTCACTCCATTCTCCATAACAATTTTGCAACCGCCGGAGTCCAATGCACCAACTGAGATAAGATTCTTCCGTAAGTCGGGAACATGCCTCACATCCGTCAAGGTTCGAACCACTCCATCATGCATCTTGATTTTTTTTGGGATCAGGTCAGATCTCCCATGTTCTTTCAATGCTTACTTAGGAATAGAAGTGTGTTTCACCACCGGAGAAAATATCTCATTGTAATCCACACCCTCTCTTTGTGCAAACCCCTTAGTCACTAGCCTTGCCTTGTACCTTGTACCACCGAAGCTCAAAGATCTTCCTTTCTTTTATACATCCACTTACAACCAATAGCTTTTCTTCCTACGGCAATGGGACCACCTCCCATGTTTGGTTCTTCCCAAGAGATTCCATCTCTTCCTCCATCGCAGCCAACCAACTCTCACTATCCTTATCCCGAATAGCTTCCTTGAAGGAGACCGCTCGTCCTCCTCCATCGAGTCGTATTCAACCACATTAATCTGCCCATAGTGCTTCAGGGGTGATCAGGCCCAATACGTACATGCTTGTATGCTCGCCTTGGCCTAGTGGAAGCCAAACTATCCTCGAGTCTTGTTGTTGTAGTGCCTGTATTCTCTGTGAACCTCCTCTGCTCAAGCTCATCATCTACCCGACTTCCCACTTGAACACCACTAGAACCCGTTGGTCTTTAGGTTCTATTTCAATAACCTCGAGACTTAGAAGTCTCATCAGCCCTAACACCATCATCCTTGGGCTCTAGTAATCATGGATTTCTCATCAAAGGTAACATCCCTGCTGATCACGAACTTCGAATCTTCCGTACACCAAAGGCGATAGCCTTTTACACCCTTCACATATCCCAAGAATATTGCCTTCTTGGCCCTCGCGTCAAGCTTTTCCTCGTTAAAGTGATAGTAGGTACATCCAAAATTCCGAGCCTATCATAATGCATGCTCTCGACCACACCCTATAGGGTGTATCACCATCCAATGTCGAGTGTGGTGAATGGTTCACGATGTAACAAGCTGTAGCCACCGCTTCTGCCCACCATTCGTTGCCCAATCCAGGGTATGATCGCATACTCATTGCTTTCTCCGTAATGTTTGGTTCGGTCTCTGTGACCCCATTCTGCGTGGTGTTGACTGACCGTCCATGTCGAACAATTCCCTCGATCACGAACTCCTTGAAAGCACCATCGTATACTGCATACGTTATCGGATCTCGGTATCTTCAATTTCTTTCCGTCCTGTTCTCAACCATTGCTTTCCACTTCTTGAATGTCTCGAGCACCTCATTTTATGCTTCGTAAAGTAAATCCTAGCATACCGAATAGTCATCTATGAACGAGACATAATATCGGAACCACCCTTAGAAGTGGTCTCGAGCGGACCCTAAACATCCGTGTGCACATAATCTAGTATCCCTCTGCTCTTAGACTTGCTTCTCGGCCCGAACCACGTGTGACTTTCCATACACACAATCCTCGTAAAATCCATGCTAGGTTCCTTGATTCTTCAGCGGACCCTCTTTACCAAGCGAACTAGACCCTTCTCGACATATGCCCAAGCCACCTATGCCATAACCGTGTGCTCACATGGGTCTCCACCACTTTCTTCGGTTCAACCATTGCATCTCCCGTCACGTGCGTGCCAGAGAGTATATAAATTACCATGGCGAACACCCTTCATCACTATAAGGGAACCCGAACAACATTATTCACTCCATTCTCCATAACAATTTTGCAACCGCCGGAGTCCAATGCACCAACTGAGATAAGATTCTTCCGTAAGTCGGGAACATGCCTCACATCCGTCAAGGTTCGAACCACTCCATCATGCATCTTGATCTTGATATTACCTAGCCCCACCGTTTTACAAGCATGGTTGTTCCCCATCAATACGGTTTCACCATCAATGCCTCTGTAGGTAGTAAACCACTTACTATTTGGACACATGTGGTAAGAGCAACTAGAATCAAGTATCCACTTCCCGGAGATATCCTCGCCACCCGTGACGACATAGCACTCCTTATCGCTCCCTTCCTCTAAAACGTAGCTCGTCTCTTCCTTACCCTCTCTTCTCTCAGTCTTGTTGTTGTTCTTCTTTCCACCTACTCTCTTATTTGGACAGTCGACCTTGAAATGCCCAACTTCACCGCATTTGAAACACGATTTTCCCGCAAGAGGTCTCGATTTAGATCTAGACTTTCCTCCCTTGTCTTTTCCTCCTTCATTGCTCCTTCCTCTAGCAAACAATCCCTGCGCTTGTTCTTTATTACCACAAGCAGTCATGTCACTGGTTGCAATCTTCCGAAGGTCATCCGCTAGAAGCGCCGTTCTAGTCTCATCCATCTTCAAATTGTCTCATACAAGCATCAGTGTTTGCACCAGGTTCTCATAAGACTTCGGCAGAGACAGAAGTAGTAGAAGCGCCTGATCCTCATCTATAACTTTCACATCTATGTCTTTCAAGTCTGATATGATCCTATCAAACTTGTTGATGTATTCCCGGATTGATGAGCCCTCCTCCATCTTGCAAGTATACAATTTAGATTTTAAATAGATCCGGTTCGTTAGACTCTTCGTCATGAAGGTACTTTCTAACTCGACCACACGCCAGACCGTTTCCTCTCCATCTACCAAGAAAGCTACATCCCTTTCAAGGCATAGGATAATCGGCCCGTGCTTCGAGATCGACTCCTCCCAATCCTCATCCGACATATCCTTGTGCTTCTTCTCTTTTCCAGCCAAAGCCTTGTGCAATTTTTGCGAAATCAATGAGTTTTTCATCTGCATCCTCCAATAGAAAAAATCATTCTTCCCATTAAACTTTTCAATCTCGAATTTTCCCACTTTGACCGATTCTTGGTAGGCGTCATTCTCGGTTTGTATTAATAAACCCGCTTCTCTCGAAATTACCGAGCACCACCTCAAACCGAAGCTACACCACTTTCAATCGAATACTGACTCGATACCAATTATTGGGATGCGGAGTCACGCCCATACCTTATATCACCGAGAAGGCCTGATTTATATTCCGTCTCACAAGAAAATAAGAATAGAAAGTAAAATATCCCAACAAAGTGAGATATCTACTCTTCCTCTCAACGATTACTAGGGTGAATCAAGGAACCTACAAACAATAGTAAATACACAAAGAAGTAAAAGACAGAGATTTATGTGGTTCAAGCAAAATTGCCTCGCCCACGGGGGGTGAGGAGATTTGACTATAAAGAACAACGGCGACTTGCACAATCCACAAGCTCGTCCCAAAGAAAAAACTTAATTTTACCCAAGAGAAATTGACCTCTCTCTTGTAAAATCTCTCAAAGCTCTCTCTTTTTCTCTCTCTAGCGTAGCCAAAAAATCCTAGCTTTTTCTCCCTTTTTCTTCACTTTTCTCCACACCACAATCATAGGTTTAATTCCCATTTAAGGGAGTTAATTAAAATTTTCCTTCTTTGCGTAGATGTGGGACTAAAATTTTTTCGTTCTTGTAAAGAAAGAACCACACCCTATGGTGTATCACCATCCAATGTCGAGTGTGGTGAACGGTTCACGATGTAACAAGTCAGAGCCATCGCTTCTTCCACCATTCGCTGCCTAATCCAACAGATGATCGCGATACTCATTGCTTTCTCCCGCAATGTTCGCCTCGGCCTCTCATGACCCCATTGGTGTTGACTGACTCGC
Source organism: Asparagus setaceus (assembly GCA_012295165.1). Classification (NCBI taxonomy): domain Eukaryota; kingdom Viridiplantae; phylum Streptophyta; class Magnoliopsida; order Asparagales; family Asparagaceae; genus Asparagus; species Asparagus setaceus. Next base: position 34,869,146 of record CM022702.1, read on the forward strand.
CCAAGGTCAACACCCTCCCCGATCACGAACTCCTTGAAAGCACCATCTCAGATACTGCAGACTGCTATCCGATCTCGTCTTCACTTTCCCCCCAGCCTCAACCATTGCTTTCCACTTCTTGAATGTCTCGAGCACCTCATTTTATGCTTCGTAAAGTAAATCCTAGCATACCTCGAATAGTCATCTATGAACGAGACATAATATCGGGAACCACCCTTAGAAGTGGTCTCGAGCGGACCCCAAACATCCGTGTGCACATAATTTAGTATCCCTCGCTCTTAGACTTGTTTCTCGAATCAACTCGCGGTGACTTTCCATACACACAATCCTCGTAAAATCCATGCTAGGTTCCTTCGATTCTTCAATGCTCTTTACCAAGCGTAACCAGACCCTTTCTCTCGACATATGCCCAAGCCACCTATGCCATAACCGTGTGCTCACATGGGTCTCCACCACTTCCTTCAGCCCCAACCACGATCTCCGCTACCGCTGCATCGCAGAGAGTATATAAATTATAAAGTGACTAACACCCTTCATGACTACAAGGGAACCCCAACAACCTTCTTCACTCCGTTCTCGTAACAATTTTACAACCGCCGAGTCCAATGCACCAACCGAGATAAGATTCTTCCGCAAGTCGGGAACATGCCTTACATCCGTCAAGGTTCGGACCACTCCATCATGCATCTTGATCTTGATATTACCTAGCCCCACCGTTTTACAAGCATGGTTGTTCTCCATCAATACGGTTCCACCATCAATGCCTCTGTAGGTAGTAAACCACTTCCTATTTGGACACATGTGGTAAGAGCAACCAGAATCAAGTATCCACTTCTCGGAGATATCCTCGCCACCCGTGACGACATAGCACTCCTTATCGCTCCCTTCCTCTGAAACGTAGCTCGCCTCTTCCTTGCCCTCTCTTCTCTCAGTCTTGTTGTTGTTCTTCTTTCCACCTACTCTCTTATTTGACAACGACCTTGAAATGCCCAACTTCACCGCATTTGAAACACGATTTTCCCGCAAGAGGTCTCGATGATCTAGACTTTCCTCCCTTGCCTTTTTCTCGTTCATTGCTCCTTCCTCTAGCAAACAATCCTGCGCTTGTTCTTTATTACCACAGCAGTCATGTCACGGTTGCAATCTTCCGAAGGTCATCCGCTAGAAGCCGTTCTAGTCTCATCCATCTTCAAATTGTCTCATACAAGCATCGGTGTTTGCACCAGGTTCTCATAAGACTTCGACAGAGACGTATAGTAAAAGCCGATCCTCATCTACAACTTTCACATCGATGTCTTTCAAGTCCGATATGATCCTATCAAACTTGTTGATATATTCCTGATTGATGAGCCCTCCTCCATCTTGCAAGTATACAATTTGGATTTTAAATAGATCCGGTTTGTTAGACTCTTCGTCATGAAGGTACTTTCTAACTTCGACCACACGCCCGCACCATTTCCTCTCCATCTACCAAGAAAGCTACATCCCTTTCAAGGCATAGGATAATCGACTGTGTTTCCGTGATCCAAATCCTCCCAATCATCATTAGACATATCCTTGTGCTTCTTATTTTTCCAACCAAAGCCTTGTGCAATTTTGAAATCAATGAGTTTTTCATCCGATCCTCCAATAGGAAAAATCATTCTTCCCATTGAACTTTTCAATCTCGAATTTTCCCACTTTGACCGATTCATCGGTAGACGCCATTCTCGTTTGTATTAATAAACCCGCTTCTCTCGAAATTACCGAGCACCACCTCAAACCGAAGCTACACCACTTCCAATCTCACAATACTGATACCATTATTGATGGGTCAGTACCGCCATGGAAGTTTATATCACCCAGAGAAGGCCCCGATTTATATTCCCGCCTCACAAAGAAAATAAGAATAGAAAGTAAAATATCCCAACAAAGTGAGATATCTACTCTTCCTCTCAACAAGTACTAGGACTGAATCAAGGAACCTACAAACAATAGTAAATACACAAAGAAAACAAGAAAGACACGAGATTTACGTGGTTCTAAGAAAATTGCCTACGCCCACCGGAGGAGGTGAGGAGATTTGACTATAAAGAACACCGACGACTTGCACAATCCACAAGCTCGCCCCAAAGAAAAAACTTTAATTTTACCCAAGAGAAATTGACCTCTCTCTTGTAAAATCTCTCAAAGCTCTCTCTTTTTCTCTCTCTAGTCACGCCAAAACCCTAGCTTTTTCTCCCTTTTTCTTCACTTTTCTCCACACCACAATCATAGGTTTAATTCCTATTTAAAGGGAGTTAATTAAGAATTTTCCTTCAACCCGGCCGATGTGGGACTAAATTTTTTTCGCTTAGTACCAGAAAGAACCACACGTCAGCGGTTTTGTGTCGTGCGCGCAGAGAACGTGGGTGGGGGTGGCCCCCACCCACGTGGGATGTTCCCACGTTCACAGTATTGTTGGCGATATGATGATGGGGGTTAAAGATCTCCAAAAGACAAATGTGACCTCATCTCCTAATTGAAGAAGGTGAAGAAGGAGAACTCTGGCCTGAGGAAAGGTTATGTTGAACTATTTGGGCAGATTGGTTACCTAAAGCATCGTCTCGCATGTCTTAGTGGGAGCTCATGCGGTCTGTGGATCTCTTCCAGCATGGGCAGTAGTTAGGCGATTGCTCATGCCACAGAGTTCTTCATTTTGTTGTTCCTCTATTTTTTTGGTTTGTCTTAGATTATAACCATTGTAAATACCCTTTTGATAATCACATTTTTATTACAATTTTACACCCTCATTATCTAGTTTATATCAATAAATATACCACTAATAATATGTGTTATCTTAATATGCAGGTTAATGATGAAATAATGAATAAAAGCTCAAAAGACTCAAATTTCCTCATTTTCTAACCTTTTATTGAAGCCCGGGATCAAGCTAAGCAATCTATAGAAGCCGACGAAACAAGGATCTAATATGAAAAGAAATCAAGTGAAAATCATGTTCAAGATGATTAGCCACAAAAAATGACGATATCTCCTAATCCGTAAGGCGAAATTTAACATATAATATATATGAAAATCGCCTATCTCGACGAGACGGAGCTAACTGCAGTTTCAGAATTTTGAGATTCCAATCGGTCGACCAACCGATTGGCCAATCAGTCGGCCAACTGATTGATCAACCGATTGGTGAACGGCAGTTACAGATTTGTGGCCATATTTGATTCCTTTGTTGCCAAGTTTCATCCAAGGGTTCTCCTTCATTACTGTAGACTATAAATAGAGGGGTAGAGTGAGGGGTTTGAGGTGTGAAATATTTTGTAAAAACTCCATTTGGAGAGGAGGGTTACTCTTAATTGAGAAGACTTTCCAAAAATTATAACTTTGTTACACAATATATAAAATTTTTCACCCCTTCAATTTCATTTCTCTTTCTTGTCAAAGGAGCAAAAGGAGGATGAGATGAAGATCGAGTCGGAACATGCCTTACATCCGCCAAGGTTCGACCACTCCATCATGCATCTTGATCTTGATATTACCTAGCCCCACCGCTTTACAAGCATGGTTGTTCCCCATCAATACGGTTCCACCATCAATGCCTCTGTAGGTAGTAAACCACTTCCTATTTGGACACATGTGGTAAGAGCAACCAGAATCAAGTATCCACTTCCCGGAGATATCCTCGCCACCCGTGACGACATAGCACTCCTTATCGCCCTTCCTCCTCAGAACGTAGCTCGCCTCTTCCTTGCCCTCTCTTCTCGCTTTGTTGTTGTTCTTCTTTCCACCTACTCTCTTATTTGATGGTCGACCTTGAAATGCCCAACTTCACCGCATTTGAAACACGATTTTCCCGCAAGAGGTCTCGATGATCTAGACTTTCCTCCCTTGCCTTTTTCTCGTTCATTGCTCCTTCCTCTAGAAAACAATCCTGGCTTGTTCTTTGTTACCACCAGTCATGTCATCGGGTTGCAATTTTCGAAGGTCATCCGCTAGAAGCTGTTCTAGTCTCATCCATCTTCAAATTGTCTCATACAAGCATCGGTGTTTGCACTGTGTTCTCATAAGACTTCGACAGAGACGTATAGTAAAGCTATCCTCATCTACAACTTTCACATCGATGTCTTTCAAGTCTGATATGATCCTATCAAACTTGTTGATATATTCCCGGATTGATGAGCCCTCCTCCATCTTGCAAGTATACAATTTGGATTTTAAATAGATCCGGTTTGTTAGACTCTTCGTCATGAAGGTACTTTCTAACTTCGACCACACGCCCGCAGCCATTTCCTCTCCATCTACCAAGAAAGCTACATCCCTTTCAAGGCATAGGATAATCGACGCCTGTGCTTCCAGATCCAGCTCCTCCCAATCATCATTAGACATATCCTTGTGCTTCTTATTTTTCCAACCAAAGCCTTGTGCAATTTTTATGTAAATCGAGTTTTTCATCCAGATCCTCCAATAGGAAAAATCATTCTTCCCATTGAACTTTTCAATCTCGAATTTTCCCACTTTGACCGATTTATCGTAGACGCCATTCTCCGCTTGTATTAATAAACCCGCTTCTCGTAAATTACCGAGCACCACCTCAAACCGTAGCTACACCACTTCCAATCTCAATAACAACTCGACAATTATTATTATCGATGGGTCATCAAGACGCCATGAAGCGATATCACCGAGAGAAGGCCCTGATTTATATTCCCGTCTCACAAAGAAAATAAGAATAGAAAGTAAAATATCCCAACAAAGTGAGATATCTACTCTTCCTCTCAACAGTACTAGGACTGAATCAAGGGAACCTACAAATAATAGTAAATACACAAAGAAAACAAGAAAGACACGAGATTTACGTGGTTCTAAGAAAATTGCCTACGCCCACCGGAGGAGGTGAGGGAGATTTGACTATAAAGAACACCGACGACTTGCACAATCCACAAGCTCGCCCCAAAGAAAAAACTTTAATTTTACCCAAGAGAAATTGACTCTCTCTTGTAAAATCTCTCAAAGCTCTCTTTTCTCTCTCTAGTCACGCCAAAAATCCTAGCTTTTTCTCCCTTTTTCTTCACTTTTCTCCACACCACAATCATAGGTTTAATTCCTATTTAAAGGGAGTTAATTAAGAATTTTCCTTCAACCTGGCCGATGTGGGACTAAAATTTTTTTTCGCTTATACTGAGAAAGAACCACGGTCATGTTTTGTGTCGTGTACACAGAGAACGTGGGTGGGGTGGCCCCACCCACGTGGGATGTTCCCACGCTCACGATTGTTGGCTTATATGATGATGGGGGTTAAAGATCTCCAAAGACAAATGTGACCTCATCTCCTAATTGAAGAAGGTGAAGAAGGAGAACTCTGGCCTGAGGAAAGGTTATGTTGAACTATTTGGGCAGATTGGTTGCCTAAAGCATCGTCTCGCATGTCTTAGTGGGAGCTCATGCGGTCGTGGATCTCTTCCAAAGATGGGCGAGTTAGGCGATTGCTCATGCCACGAGTTCTTCATTTTGTTGTTCCTCTATTTTTGGTTTGTCTTAGATTATAACCATTGTAAATACCCTTTTGATAATCACATTTTTATTACAATTTTACACCCTCATTATCTAGTTTATATCAATAAATATACCACTAATAATATGTGTTATCTTAATATGTGTTAATGATGAAATAATGAATAAAAGCTCAAAAGACTCAAATTTCCTCATTTTCTAACCTTTTATTGAAGCCCGATCAAGCTAAGCAATCTACGTAGTTTAATTTAAACAAGGATCTAATATGAAAAGAAATCAAGTGAAAATCATGTTCAAGATGATTAGCCACAAAGAAATGACGATATCTCCTAATCCGTAAGGCGAAATTTAACATATAATATATATGAAAATCGCCTATCTCGACGAGACTGAGCTAATCGTAGCTTCGAATTTTGAGATTCCATCGGTCGACCAACCGATTGCCAATCACGGCCAACCGATTGATCAACCGACAGAACGGCAGCTACTGATTTGTGGCCAGATTTGATTCCTTTGTTGCCAAGTTTCATCCAAGGGTTCTCCTTCATTGCTGTAGGCTATAAATAGAGGGGTAGAGTGAGGGGTTTGAGGTGTGAAATATTTTGTAAAAACTCCATTTGGAGAGGAGGGTTACTCTTAATTGAGAAGACTTTCCAAAAATTATAACTTTGTTACACAATAAATAAAATTTGTCACCCCTTCAATTTCCTTTCTCTTCTTCTTGTCCAAGGAGCAAAAGGAGGATGAGATGAAGATCAGGAGTTGTTGGTTTTTCTTTTATTTCTTTTTCATTTCTTGTTCATTTATATGCTTTGTAGCTTAGGTTTACTATCATACAATTTACTTTCATGCAATTTACTTTCATGCAATGTCTTTAATTCTCGTATTTACTTTCTAGTATAGATTTTTCTTTTTAATTCACCTTGAGGCTAGAACCCTCTGAATTGCCCTTTCTAATTGTGGAGCTAATATTTGTGGGATCCCTAGAGATTGTTTGAAACTAGTTAACAAATCCAACTTATTCTATATGATTGAGATAAGCTAAGTAGATCTACTCTAGATTCCTCATATCTTTAATTAATCCTCCATACTTTACCTTCTTTATTTTCCTCTTATTCTTGCTTTTCATTTGTTTGTTTTCCTTCAATTTTCTTTCTCCTCTCTTGATTTCTTTTTCTTTTATTTGCACAAATCACAATCACTCTCCATCTCTCAAACTTATTTTCTTTTATTTTTACTTTACCACTTCCATCTTTAAATCCTCCACACTCACTTTCTTCCTCATTTTTATCACACACATTTTCTAATCTCTCCACTCTCATTTTCTTCCTCGTTTTATTGCGCATAATCCACAACTACTCTCTCTAACCTCTTCACCACCACTTTCACCATGTTTTACTTTTATTTTGAATAACTTCTAATTGTCGCACATAATCTAAAAGAACCAAACTTGATAACTCCTACTTTCACGCTCCTCGTGGATCGATAACTTTATATACTATAACTCGATCAAAGTTGTATACTTACAACTTAAAGGTAATCCGTTTTACCCCATCACCTTTGCTCTTCTTTTCTTTAATAATGCGATACCAATTATTGGGATGCGGGGTCCGCATCCCGCAGAGCCGGAAGCGATATCACTGAGAGGCCGATTTATATTCCCGCCTCACAAAGAAAATAAGAATAGAAAGTAAAATATCCCAACAAAGTGAGATATCTACTCTTCCTCTCAACGATACTAGGATGAATCAAGGGAACCTACAAATAATAGTAAATACACAGAAAAGCAGTAAGGCGAGATTTATGTGGTTCGGCAAAATTGCCTACGATCCACGGGGAGGTGAGGGAGATTTGACTATAAAGAACAACTGACTTGCACAATCCACAAGCTCGTCCCAAAGAAAAAACTTTAATTTTACCCAAGAGAAATTGACCTCTCTCTTGTAAAATCTCTCAAAGCTCTCTCTTTTTCTCTCTCTAGCCGCCGCCAAAAAATCCTAGCTTTTTCTCCCTTTTTCTTCACTTTTCTCCACACCACAATCATAGGTTTAATTCCCTATTTAAAGGGAGTTAATTAAGAATTTTCCTTCAACCCGGCGATGTGGGACTAAAATTTTTTTAGTTTGTACTAGAAAGAACCACGGGCCGCGGTTTTGTGTCGTCTTGGCAGAGAGCGTGGGGTGGCCCCACCCCGTGGGATGTTCCGTTCCGCGGTATTGTTGGCGATATGATGATGGGGGTTAAAGATCTCCAAAGACAAATGTGACCTCATCTCCTAATTGAAGAAGGTGAAGAAGGAGAACTCGGCCGAGGAAAGGTTATGTTGAACTATTTGGGCAGATTGGTTACCTAAAGCATCGCCTCGCATGTCTTAGTGGGAGCTCACCTGTGATGCATGGATCTCTTCGGCATGGAAGCGTAGTTAGGCGATTGCTCATGCCACGAGTTCTTCATTTTGTTGTTCCTCTATTTTTTGGTTTGTCTTAGATTATAACCATTGTAAATACCCTTTTGATAATCACATTTTTATTACAATTTTACACCCTCATTATCTAGTTTATATCAATAAATATACCACTAATAATATGTGTTATCTTAATATGCGAGTTAATGATGAAATAATGAATAAAAGCTCAAAAGACTCAAATTTCCTCATTTTCTAACCTTTTATTGAAGCCCGATCAAGCTAAGCAATCTACCAAGCCGAAACAAGGATCTAATATGAAAAGAAATCAAGTGAAAATCATGTTCAAGATGATTAGCCACAAAAATGACGATATCTCCTAATCGTGGTATTTAACATATAATATATATGAAAATCGCCTATCTCGACGAGGCCGAGCTAGCTGCGATTTCAAATTTTGAGATTCAATCGGTCGACCAACCGATTGGCCAATCGATCGGCCAACTGATTGATCAACCGATTAGTGGCGGCGATTCTGATTTGTGGCCATATTTGATTCCTTTGTTGCCAAGTTTCATCCAAGGGTTCTCCTTCATTACTGTAGGCTATAAATAGAGGGGTAGAGTGAGGGGTTTGAGGTGTGAAATATTTTGTAAAAACTCCATTTGGAGAGGAGGGTTACTCTTAATTGAGAAGACTTTCCAAAAATTATAACTTTGTTACACAATATATAAAATTTTTCACCCCTTCAATTTCATTTCTCTTCTTCTTGTCAAAGGAGCAAAAGGAGGATGAGATGAAGATCGAGGAGTTGTTGGTTTTTCTTTTATTTCTTTTTCATTTCTTGTTCATTTATATGCTTTGTAGCTTAGGTTTACTATCATACAATTTACTTTCATGCAATTTACTTTCATGCAATGTCTTTAATTCTCGTATTTACTTTCTAGTATAGATTTTTTTTTTTTAATTCACCTTGAGGCTAGAACCCTCTGGGAATTACCCTTTCTAATGTGGAGCTAATATTTGTGGGATCCTAGAGATTGTTTGAAACTAGTTAACAAACCAACTTATTCTATATGATTGAGATAAGCTAAGTGGATCTACTTTAGATTCCTCATCTTTAATTAATCCTCCATACTTTACCTTCTTTATTTTCCTCTTATTCTTGCTTTTCATTTGTTTCTTTTCCTCCAATTTTCTTTCTCTCTCTCTTGGTTTCTATCTTACAAATTAAATCATCATTTACCCTTTTTATTTTACCATCCATCTTAAATCCTCCACACTTCTTCTGCGGATTACATTAATCTTCTCATTTTTCTTCCTTATGGCATAATCCACAACTACTCTTCTAACCTCTTCACCACCACTTTCACCATGTTTTACTTTTATTTTGAATAACCTGTCCAAGACATAATCAAAAGAACCAAACTTGATAACTCTACTTTCATCGCCTCGCGGATCGATAACTTTATATACTATATCGATCAAAGTTGTATACTTACAACTTAAAGGTAATCCCGTTTATACCCCATCACCTTTGCTCTTCTTTTCTTTAATCAATGGATTTAGTTTCCCTCTTAATTATCTCGTCTTTTAATGTACGTTTGTATTTCTATGTTATCTAGCTTCTGTAATTGATTTGTGATAGAATTTGTCTCTAAAGGTAGAAACCAAGCTGAACACACGTGCATGCGCACGTCACTTGGGTGCACAGTCATTCTGAGGATGTGTGTGGGGTGAACTAAGCGTGAAACTCTAAAATTTAGGTGGTAAGCAAATTGAACATGTGGTTCTGAAACTTTGGTCACTTGTTGAGTCTAATCATCATCTTGGACGTTGGATCGATCTTGGTCAATGCACGTCTTCCAAAAGATAACTGCCTAGTGAAGCAGTGTTGCCACTTTGCATAATCTAATTAGCAAATTTTACTTATACTAGTACGTAGGCACGTGCGTTGCACGTGCTTTTTATTATAACTACTGATTTTTAGAGGGCTATTTGTAATTCTAAGATTTTGAATCTACTATTTGTAGATTTGAAATATTCACATATTTTTTATAACTTTTAAAATTTTGAGGGTGTTTATTACAAATGTGAAAGTTTCGGTGTTTTTTACAAAATCAAAAATTTTAGGGGGCTTCTTGCAATTTATATATTTTCATTGTAGGTTTGAAATTTTCAAGCTTTAAATTTTAGGGGCCACTAGCAATTTATAGATTTTTATTTTAGGTTTGAAATTTTCAAGCTTTTTCTCAGAAGTTTTAAATTTTGAGCAGCTTTGTGGTGTGCTTTTCAAAGTTAAAACTTTTATTAGTTTCCGTTTGAAACTCTAATTTTTGGAAATTTATAATTTTTATGGTTTTTAAAGTATTTATAGTTTTAGGGTGTTTTCTCAGAATTCTAAATTATTAGGGTTGTTTGTTTCTTCTTGAATTTCATTGTAATGTTTCAGATATGAAATCTTCAATTTATTTTTAAACTTAGTTTTTGAGTGTGTTGGAGTAAATTTTAAATTTTGAGGGTGTTTGTTGCAAATTTAAAAGTTTCGGGTGTTTTTTACAGAATCTAAATTTTTAGGGGGCTGCTTGTAATTTGTAGATTTTCAGTGTAGGTTTGAAAATTTCAAGCTTTTTCTGTAAGTATAAAATTATTGAGCTTATTTTGGGGATGTTTTTATAAAATCTAAATGTTTTGGTTGAGGGTGTTGGTTGTAATTTTAAAAAGGTAAAGGCGTTTTATACAAATCGATATATAGAGATAGAGATATAGATATAGAGATATATATAGTAAGTAGGCACGCCAAGATTGCATGTGTTTGTTTTATATGTGAGTGGAAACTCGCTGGCAAAAGTGGCCAAGTAAAGTTACATAAAAAGCACAAGAGTTGTGGTAACTATTGATTTTAGGGCACTATTTGTAATATTGATATTTTCTTATTAATTTTAAATTTTGAGGGTGTTTATTGCAAATTTGAAAGTTTCTACTGATTTTTAGTGGGCTATTTGTAATTCTAAGATTTTGAATGTACTTTTGAATTTTTGAGGGTGTTTATTACAAATTTAAAAGTTTTGGGTGTTTTTTATAAAATCTAAAATTTTAGGGGTTACTTGAATTTATAGATTATCAGTGTAAGTTTGAAATTTTGAAGCTTTAAATTTTAGGGGGCTTCTTGCAATTTATATATTTTCATTGTAGGTTTGAAATTTTAATGATTTTTCTATAAGTTTTAAATTTTGAGCTTGTTTTTGCTAAATTTGAAAAGTTTTGTGGTGTATTTTTGAAGTTAAAACGTTTATTGGTTTCCGTTTGAAACTGTTTATTTTTGTAAATTTATAATTTTATGTTTTTACAAGTATTCTGAGTTTAGGATGTTTTCTATAAATTCTAAATCTTTGGGGTTGTTTGCATCTTCTTGAATTTCATTGTAATGTTTCGGATATGAAATCTTTAGTTTACTTTTAAACTTAGTTTTGAGGGTGTTGAGATAAATTTTAAGTTTTGAGGGTGTTTGTTGCAAATTTAAAAGTTTTGGGTGTTTTTGAGAATCTAAAATTTTAGGGGTTACTTGCAATTTATAGATTTTCAGTGTAGGTTTGATGCTTGTAATTTATAGATTTTCAGTGTATGTTTGAAATTTTCAAGCATTTTCTGTAAGTTTTAAATTTTGAGCTTGTTTTTGCTAAATTTGAAAAGTTTTGTAGTGTTTTTTCAAAGTTAAAACTTTTAAGCTTGATGTTGGTTTTCAGTTTATTGGTTTCTATTTGAAACTCTTATTTTTTATAAATTTATAATTTTTATTGTATTTTTACAAGTATTTATAGTTTTAGGGTGTTTCTTGTAAATTCTAAATCTGTTGGGGTTGTTTGTATCTTCTTGAATTTCATTGTAATGTTTGATTTGAAATCTTGGTTTATTTTTAAACTTAGTTTTTAGGGTGTTGGGGTAAATTTTAAATTTTTGAGGATGTTTGATGCAAATTTGAAAAGTTTTGGGTGTTTTTATAAAATCTAAAATTTTAGGGGTTACTTGCAATTTATAGATTTTCAGTGTAGGTTTGAAAATTTTAAGCTTTTTATAAGTATTAAAAATTTGAGCTTATTTCTCTTAAATTTTAAATGTTTTGGGTGTTTTTGCAAAGTTAAAACTTTTAAGGGATGTTTTTGTAAATTATAAATTTTTGGGGTTGTTTATATCTCCTTGAGTTTATTTTAGATATGAAATCTCCTTGAATTTGATGTTGGTTGTAATTTTAATGAGTTAAAGGTGTTTTCTATATATGTGTTAATTTAAAGGTGTTTTGTAAAACTGGTGAACGATGAGATAGAGATATATATAGTAAGTAGATGCGTGCGTTGCATGTGTTTGCTTCATATGTGAGTGGAAACTTCGAGGGCAAAGTTGTCCAAGTAAAGTTACATAAAAAGCACAAGAGTTGTGGTAACTATTGATTTTTGGGGGCTATTTGTAAATATTCACATATATTTCTATAAATTTTAAAATTTTTGAGGGTGTTTGTTGCAAATTTAAAATTTTGGGTGTTTTTTGCAGAATCTAAAATTTTAGGGGTTACTTGCAATTTATAGATTTTCAGTAAGTTTGAAAATTTCAAGCTTTTTCGTAAGTTTTAAATTTTGAGCTTATTTTTGCTAAATTTGAAAAGTTTGGTATTGTTTTTTCAAAGTTAAAACTTTTCGTGGGGATGTTGATTTTCGGTTTATTGGTTTCTATTTGAAACTCTTATTTTTTATAAATTTATAATTTTTATGGCAGCCCTCCTAAATAGCTTCAACCTTCTGCATCGTACCAAAGGATGTCTCTTGATGATTAGTTCCATAGTCTAGAAGATGAGGTCCAGAACTTGAGGACCATGAAACAATAAATTGAGGGCAGAGAACATAGCCCTCCGGTAGTCCAACAACAGTCTCGTTCTGAAACATAACAAGGTCGAAGAGAGGGCTTTGCATTTGAAGGATAACTTTGAGGAAATGCTCATACAAGTTGAAATCCTCAAGCATCAAATCAAGCATCTTAATGGTCGTTCGCACGTGTCTCAGACTTGTTCGAGTGCAGGCAGCACCAACCGATAGATAGTCACCTTAGGCTAGCATTTTTGTTCTTTTTTCACATTGTAGCGATCTCTTAACCAATGAAATTTTTATTTATCTTCAGTTGTATTTGTGTGCATTTTCTTTCGTGAATTTTGTCGCAATGTATTGTGGAAAACTTAACTATTATATAGAAGTTGGCCCAAACACGGATGGCAGTGGAACTGTGTGCCTTGAGCTGGCTGTGGCGAGGCGGTGACCGGGCTAAGCATAGTATATTTTAAACTCATGCTTGGTTAGAGGCCACATGATTTGAAGCATGCATGGGGAGAGGGTACATGGTGATCATCTGGGCCATCTCTTAGTTGATGGGAGTGGAAGCACAGTTGAGTGCAGCACCACTTCTGCGAGTAACTTTCCTATCGGAACCTCCGCTGTCGCGGAAGTTGAGCCACACTCAACTACAAATAGAGGCGGTAAGTCATTAAGCGCCCCTTGTAACTATCGAGAACCCGCGCGGTCGCGGGGTTCTTATAGAAAGTTACTCCACATCTGCGCCGGATGACCGCGTGTTATCCAATTTTCAATTTTATTTATTAATAAACAAAGCGGTGGACTATTCCTCTTCTTCCCAATGCATGCGTGTGAGTTATAGAGAGCCAAAAACCCAAAAGTAACTTTCCTTTCTTTACTTCCTTTGAGTTCTCTTTTATTTGCCGTTGATCTTTGCTAGAAATCATGCACGAACAATTTAATCCTCCAGCATCCACCAAAATTCCCGAGCGCCAAGCCAAGTGGCCAATGAGCGTGTGGAGATCGCGAAGTAGCGAATTAAGTGTTACGGACGGTATGCCTAGTGCTATCGTTGGTGGGTTAGATGTTGTATGAGAGGGATCTACGGTTATCAACCACCGCGTGGTTGCACCTGCACCACCATTGTGGGTGAGTCTAAATTGTTAAGGAATATATTACGTGATATTGTTGAGATATTGGGTGATATGATTGGATATGATTTTACCTCATACGTATTTTGTAACATCCACCTAACATCTATTTAAGAGAAGTTAGGGTTAGATGAATAATATCTTGGCCTTTTTCTATTTCTCTGCATGGTATCAGAGCCATCCTCTTGATCCTAGAGAGGCCTCTTTCTTCATCGTCTACATCTAGTCGCCTGGGGTTTTGAAAACTTGGTTTCCCCTCGGTGGCCTCGACATCAAATTATCGTCCACCGCTCTTGCTCATCAAGTATTGTTCATCCGTTGATTTACTATCCATGGCTGCTTGTTCATCGGTTATCGTTCATCTATATCGGGTACTCTTCATATCCGTGAATTCATTCCGCGATCCACTCCGATCAAAGCCAACTCTGCTCTTGTGCGCCCTCATCGACACGTTGCCTCGTTGACCTCATTGATGTTTGCTCGATCACAAAGTCAACAGCACCTCTTAGATTATTTATTTGTCAGATCCTTAAAAAAGAATCATTTATTGTTGGATCCTTCAAAGAAGGATCATTTGTTGTTGGATTCTTCAAGAAACGATCATTTATTGTTGGATCCTGAAAAGGATCATTTGTTGTTGGAACCTTCAATGATCATTTGATCGGTGGAGCCCTAGAGGGGATCAGCTAATTTGAAGACATCTAAGTGAAAGATAAGAAGATCAAGATTACTTTGAGTTTTTTTTGAAGCATCGTCATAGATTAGAGTGTGTGCATGTTATTTGTAACAAGCTGAACATGTATGATATACATGCTGACTTGAGAAAGTGTTAAGGAACATATTATGAGATATTATTGAGATATTGGGAGATATGATTGGATATGATTTTATCTCATACCTATTTTGTAATATCCTCCTAATCTCTATTTAAGAGAGGTTAGGCTTAGATAAATAATAGATCTTGGCCTTTTTCTATTTCTCTACATAAATTATGATCGATATTGTTCTTTGAATTAACCTCTATGCAGGTTAACTCACACAAACTTGAGTTACCAATGGTGTCGTAGATGACCTAACCCCCTTGTGGGGTTACCTCAAATGCACTTATCTTATCCCTTTTTGTGGCATCTGTGGGGTTAGCATAGGCAGAGATACTCTGCCCCTAGATTTCCTTTTCTTAGTGCCACGCAGGCTTACACTTAGTCAATTTTATTGTTAGATGTCTAATTGACTTGTGTTCTTTTGCTAATTCTTTTGCATGTCTTTATGTTTGTGGAGGAACGTAATGATCGAGACAGCCTCTTGTGTATCAATGAGGAGAAAAGGGACCTACATTACTTCTGTAAATAGAAAATCCGTCTTATAAAGAGGAGTAGTAAGATGATGATATTCTGGCCAGGGTAGTACTTCATCCTGACGTGCTGTCCCTTCATGCCATCATGATTGCTGCCGTGCTTGTAGCGTCAAAGAGAAATACTCCAAAAGTCGTACTCCCTTTTTACTGATCAAAAAGATATTTATGGTTCTTGTCAAAAAGCATCGTGGTACTTTCATACACGTGATGGCCGATACTACCTTCCCAACATGCCATGTCATCATTCCTTAGCCTATTTTTGACCTGCCGTTCATCCTCACCTAATGAGGTGGAAACTCACTCCTTTCTATGCTTCAGGTGTTCGTCAAGGTTGCTTTCTATCAAAAGGTTGTAAACTGATGCCGCCACCCGCTTCATGGGACTTTGGCCAGGTCTAGTGGGTGATCTACCAGCAAATGAGTCACTACAACAACTCTGGACTTTTCGTAATGCATTCCTTAAGGAGGAAGAGGAGTATCACAAGTCATTTTCAGTTTTAAGGGTGGGTTCTTCTAGCACCACCAAATGGTGGGAGCATTGGTGACCCATGTTTTGGATGGTTATGGGAGAACTTTAGCTAAGCTAGACCTTTATGAAGTTGTGCGTGCAATTCATTATGTGTTCTCAAGAAGTTACCATAATTTCTTGGGTGTTTTGGAGCTGTACAACCCTGACACCAGGACGTTCTTCACTCGTAACAATGAGCTTGCCTTCGCACTCGATGAAATGTCATATGTCTCAGGGCTTCCTCTCAAGGAACATCTTTATGAAGAGTATGTTCCTTGCAACGCCATAGTACTTTCTCTCAAGGCTACAACAAGCGATTACTACAAAGTGTACTGAGAGTTGATGTGCCACTATCAAATCTACTATCAGGATTGCATCCATCATAGCAAGACTCGTGACGGGCGCATTAGCTTGAGGACTTGAGCCCCCTACTTGTTCCAATAGCTTGATAACAGTAAGGTCATGGGACATCACGTCGCATCTTCATCCTTGGAAATTGATGAGTTGATTGCATGGAGTAGGCATGGGACAATCAGTATTCACAAGGATCAACACCTGAGGCTCCTTCTGAGGACCTCGAGAGCTACCATAAGCAGGACAAACATGACTTAGGCTTTATATATGACTGCTCTCACTAGTTTTCTCTCAATTAGGATCAAAAAATGCATCATCACTAATGAATCTAAAATTTTAGGGGTTACTTGCAATTTATAGATTTTAGTGTAGGGTTGAAATTTTCAAGCTTTTTCTGTAAGTTTTAAAATTTTGAGCTTATTTTTGCTAAATTTGAAAAGTTTGGTATTGTTTTTCAAAGTTAAAACTTTTTAGGGGGATGTTGATTTTCGGTTTATTGGTTTCTCATTTTAAAACTCTTATCTTTTGTAAATTTATAATTTTTATGGTGTTTTTACAAGTATTTATAGTTTTGGGTGTTTTCTCAGAATTCTAAATCTTTTGGGGTTGTTTGTATCTTCGAAATTTCATTGTAATGTTTGGATCACGAAATCTTAAGTTTATTTTTAAACTTAGTTTTTAGGGTGTTGGGGTAAATTTTAAAATTTTGAGGGTGTTTGTTGCAAATTTGAATGTTTTGAGTGTTTATTGCGAATCTAAAATTTTAGGGGTTGCTTGCAATTTATAGATTTTAGTGTAGGGTTGAAATTTTCAAGCTTTTTACGTAAGTATTAAATTTTTAGCTTGTTTTTGTTAAATTTTAAAAGTTTTGGGGTGTTTTTGCAAAGTTAAAACTTTTAGGGGATGTTTTTGTAAACTATAAATTTTTGGGGTTGTTTATATCTCCTTGCATTTGTTTTAGATATGAAATCTCCTTGAATTTTATTTTTGGTTGTAATTTAAAAAGTTAAAGGTGTTTTCCATAAATGTGTTAAGTTAAAGGTCTTTTGTGAAAAGTGATAAACAGTAAAAAGTGAACAGTGATCTCAGACGAAAATGAACAGTAAAAAAATAAACAGTAACGCCTCTAGGGCTTTTTATATATAGAGGATATATATAAAGAGAGAATGGGTGAGACTTTGGATTCTTCATTCTTGCTATACGTCTCCTCTCTCCTCAATTTTAACAATTATGGATAATAATAATGGCAGCCCTCCTAAATAGCTTCAACCTTCTGCATCGTACCAAAGGATGTCTCTTGATGATTAGTTCCATAGTCTAGAAGATGAGGTCCAGAACTTGAGGACCATGAAACAATAAATTGAGGGCAGAGAACATAGCCCTCCGGTAGTCCAACAACAGTCTCGTTCTGAAACATAACAAGGTCGAAGAGAGGGCTTTGCATTTGAAGGATAACTTTGAGGAAATGCTCATACAAGTTGAAATCCTCAAGCATCAAATCAAGCATCTTAATGGTCGTTCGCACGTGTCTCAGACTTGTTCGAGTGCAGGCAGCACCAACCGATAGATAGTCACCTTAGGCTAGCATTTTTGTTCTTTTTTCACATTGTAGCGATCTCTTAACCAATGAAATTTTTATTTATCTTCAGTTGTATTTGTGTGCATTTTCTTTCGTGAATTTTGTCGCAATGTATTGTGGAAAACTTAACTATTATATAGAAGTTGGCCCAAACACGGATGGCAGTGGAACTGTGTGCCTTGAGCTGGGTGTGGCGAGGCGGTAACCGGGCTAAGCATAGTATATTTTAAACTCATGCTTGGTTAGAGACCACATGATTTGAAGCATGCATGGGGAGAGGGTACATGGTGATCATCTGGGCCATCTCTTAGTTGATGGGAGTGGAAGCACAGTTGGGTACGCACCCACATCTGCGAGTAACTTTCCTATGAGAACCTCCCGCCTTGTCGTTAAAACCTCAAAATACAAATAGGGGCGTAAAGTCATTTCGCCCCTTAATAACTATCGAACCCGCGCGGTCGCGGGGTTCGATAGAAAGTTACTCAACATCTGCGCTTGCTTCAGATGACACGTGTTATCCATCGAATGTTTCAATTTTATTTATAAATAAACAAAGCGGTGGACTATTCCTCTTCTTCCCCAATCTGTACGTGTGAGTTATAGAGAGAGCCAAAAAACCCAAAAACCGTAACTTTCCTTTCTTTACTTCCTTTGAGTTCTCTTTTATTTGCCGTTGATCTTTGCTAGAAATCATGCCTGAACAATTTAATCCTCCAACATCCACCAAAAATTCCCTGAACCCAAGCCAAGTGGCCAATGAGCCGTGTGGAGATGCAGCAAGTGCGGACTGAGTGTTACCGACGGTATGCCTAGTGCTATCACTGGTGGGTTAGATGTTGTATGAGAGGGATCTACGGTTATCGACCACCACGTGGTTGCACCCAGATGCCACCATTACGTGGGTGAGTCTAAATTGTTAAGGAATATATTATGAGATATTGTTGAGATATTAGGAGAGATGATTGGATATGATTTTATCTCATACCTATTTTTTAATATCCTCCTAATATCTATTTAAGAGAAGTTAGGGTTAGATTAATAATAGATCTTGGCCTTTTTCTATTTCTCTACATGGTATCAAAGCCATCCTCTTAATCCTAGAGAGACCTCTTTCTTCATCGTCTACATCTAGTCGCCTAGGGGGTTTTTGCCGAAAACTTCGTGCTTCCCCTCGGTGGCCTCGACATCAAATTACTGTCCACCTGCTACTGCTCATCAAGTATTGTTCATCCGTTGATTTACTATCCATCGGCTCACTGTTCATCGGTTATCGTTCATCTATATGCGGGTACTCTTCATATCCGTGATTTACTGTTCACCGTCCACTCCGATCAAAGCCAACTCTGCTCTTGTTTGCCCTCATCGACCTGTGCCTCGTTGACCTCATTGATGTTTGCTCGATCACAAAGTCAACTGCACCTCTTAGATTATTTATTTGTCAGATCCTTAAAAAAGAATCATTTATTGTTGGATCCTTCAAAGAAGGATCATTTGTTGTTGGATTCTTCAAGGAATGATCATTTATTGTTGGATCCTGACAAGGATCATTTTTTGTTGGAACCTTCTATGATCATTTGATCGGTGGAGCCCTAGAGGGGATCAGCTAATTTGAAGACATCCAAGTAAAAGATAAGAAGATCAAGATTACTTTGAGTTTTTTTTGAAGCATCATCATAGATTAGAGTGTGTGCATGTTATTTGTAACAAGCTGAACATGTATGATATACATGCTCCAGCTTGAGGGCGAGTGTTAAGGAACATATTATGAGATATTATTGAGATATTGGGAGATATGATTGGATATGATTGTATCTCATAACTATTTTATAATATCCTCCTAATATCTATTTAAGAGATGTTAGGCTTAGATAAATAATAGATCTTGGCCTTTTTCTATTTCTCTACATAAATTATGATCGGTATTGTTGCTGAATTAACCTCTATGCAGGTTAACTCACACACACTTGAGTTACCAATGGTGTCGTAGATGACCTAACCCCCTTGTAGGGTTACCTCAAATGCACTTATCTTATCCCTTTTTGTGGCATCTGTGGGGTTAGCATAGGCAGAGATACTCTGCCCCTAGATTTCCTTTTCTTAGTGGCACGCAGGCTTACACTTAGTCAATTTTATTGTTAGATGTCTAATTGACTTGTGTTCTTTTGCTAATTCTTTTGCATGTCTTTTTGCCGCTATGTTTGTGGAGGAACGTAATGATCGAGACAGCCTCTTGTGTATCAATGAGGAGAAAAGGGACCTACATTACTTCTGTAAATAGAAAATCCGTCTTATAAAAGAGGAGTAGTAAGATGATGATATTCTGGCCAGGGTAGTACTTCATCCTGACGTGCTGTCCCTTCATGCCATCATGATTGCTGCCGTGCTTGTAGCGTCCAAGAGAGAAATACTCCAAAAGTCGTACTCCCTTTTTACTGATCAAAAAGATATTTATGGTTCTTGTCAAAAAGCATCGTGGTACTTTCATACACGTGATGGCCGATACTACCTTCCCAACATGCCATGTCATCATTCCTTAGCCTATTTTTGACCTGCCGTTCATCCTCACCTAATGAGGTGGAAACTCACTCCTTTCTATGCTACAGGTGTTCGTCAAGGTTGCTTTCTATCAAAAGGTTGTAAACTGATGCCGCCACCCGCTTCATGGGACTTTGGCCAGGTCTAGTGGGTGATCTACCAGCAAATGAGTCACTACAACAACTCTGGACTTTTCGTAATGCATTCCTTAAGGAGGAAGAGGAGTATCACAAGTCATTTTCAGTTTTAAGGGTGGGTTCTTCTAGCACCACCAAATGGTGGGAGCATTGGTGACCCATGTTTTGGATGGTTATGGGAGAACTTTAGCTAAGCTAGACCTTTATGAAGTTGTGCGTGCAATTCATTATGTGTTCTCAAGAAGTTACCATAATTTCTTGGGTGTTTTGGAGCTGTACAACCCTGACACCAGGACGTTCTTCACTCGTAACAATGAGCTTGCCTTCGCACTCGATGAAATGTCATATGTCTCAGGGCTTCCTCTCAAGGAACATCTTTATGAAGAGTATGTTCCTTGCAACGCCATAGTACTTTCTCTCAAGGCTACAACAAGCGATTACTACAAAGTGTACTGAGAGTTGATGTGCCACTATCAAATCTACTATCAGGATTGCATCCATCATAGCAAGACTCGTGACGGGCGCATTAGCTTGAGGACTTGAGCCCCCTACTTGTTCCAATAGCTTGATAACAGTAAGGTCATGGGACATCACGTCGCATCTTCATCCTTGGAAATTGATGAGTTGATTGCATGGAGTAGGCATGGGACAATCAGTATTCACAAGGATCAACACCTGAGGCTCCTTCTGAGGACCTCGAGAGCTACCATAAGCAGGACAAACATGACTTAGGCTTTATATATGACTGCTCTCACTAGTTTTCTCTCAATTAGGATCAAAAAAAATGCATCATCACTAATGAGACCATTTTGATGTGTAGTAAAGATAGTGTCGAGATTGTAAGTGCACAATCAGTTAGGATTTATGAACTACTATCTTTTATCATATTTTACATTAGATTAAGCATAGACTATCAAATCACTTAAGGAAAGCATAACCTATCAAATTGTCATCCAAGCAAAATCATCATTCCTGTAAAAATAAGCAACTAGAAAGTAATTCTAGAATTCATAAGCATAACCTATCAAACCACTCAAGAAAAGCATAGATTATCAAATTCTTCTTCTACCAATTAGTTTTCTAGTTGATTATCCTAATCATGATCATTTTAAGCTCAAGAGAATAATCCATAAATTATAAAAGAAATCAAACTAGTTTCATATAATTCTAGAATTCCTACAATATTTAGTTATGCATTTTGAAAAATAAAAATAAGAAAATAGAATCTAGGCTAGAAAGCATAAAAGAAAGAGAATAAAAATAAAACTAACTATAAAAATAACAACAAGAATAAGAAAATAAAGATCTAAATTATGAGCATAAAGGAAATCTAACTAACAAAATTAAAAGAGCATCAAAGTAAATCTATACTAGAAAAGAAAAATACAAGAAAATAAATTCTACAATGTATAAAAATAAATAACAAAAATAAAAGAGCATGAAAGTAAATCTAAGCTATAAGACATGAAATAAATCTACTCTACCAACACAAAATAAAGAGAAAATAAAATCCTAAAACATGAATTTCTAAAGCAAGATAATAAAAGAGAAAAATAAAACTTACATTGCAGGGGTGGTCCTTGAAAGAAAATCTTCATCTTCATCTCCATCAACAAAGAAGAAGAAAAGAAAATTTAAAAGGTGGAGAAAAATTATTATTTTTAATTGTAAATAATGCTTACAATTTTGGAAGGTTTCTTAGTTCAGAGTAACCCTCCTCTTCAAATGGATATTATTATAAAATTTTCACACTTAAATCTCTCACCCTCTACCCCTATTTATAGCATACAAAGAATCAATAAGAGCCATTGGATTTAGCTCGGCTTCAAGGATTAAATCTCAACTATTTACTATTTCAGTTACAAACTGATAGGAAATAAATAAAATCTAAGTTGTAAGTGCACAACTATCAACTTATAGTATAAAAGTTATCAATCCCACGAGGAAGGTGTTGTAGGAATTAATCAAAATTAGTTCTTATGTTGTGTGTGTGACAATTAGGAGTGTGATAAATGTGATTGTGGAGAGAATAAAAGTGGTTGTGAATATATGCAAGTAAAAGCAAAATGAGATTGAGAGGGGAGAAAGAAATAAAGGAAAATAAAATCAAGAAAGAAATAAAGAAAAATCAAGAATAAAGAGGAAAATCAAGAAAGTAAAAGATGGAGGATTCAATTAGAGATATGAGGAATCTAGAATTGAATCCACTATACAATTTCACTTATAAAATATGAACTATTTTCTTATTATCACATTTTACTTTAGATTTATTAAGAATAGACTATCAAACCACTTATGGAAATCATAACCTATCAAATTATCATCCAAGTAAAAGTAATACTCATGAAAAGAATAATAACTAAATAGTAATTCTAGAATTCATAAGCATAATCTATTAAACCACTCAAGATAAGCATAGATTACCAAATTCTTCTTCTACCAATTAGTTTTCTAGTTGATTATCCTAATCATGATCATTTTAAGCTCAAGAGAATAATCCATAAATTATAAAAGAAATCAAACTAGTTTCATACAATTATAGAATTCCTACAAGTTCCACATTATTGAATTAAAAACAAAATAAAAACTAGAGAGTATGAAAGAAAAATTAATTACAAAAAGAAAAATAAACACAAAGAAGTAAAAATCTAAACTATGAACATAAAAATAAATCTAAATTACAAAAGTAAAAGAACATAAAAGTAAATTTAACTATGCAAGAAAATAAATCTATACTACAAAATAAAAATACAAGAAAGTAATGCAAGAAAATAAAGACATGAAAGTAAATCTACTCTACAAAGCATGAAAATAAATCTAATCTACTAAAAGAAAAAGAAAAAGAAAATACTACAAGAAAATAAAAGATAAAAGAGAAAACTTACATTCTAAGAGGGTTCTAGCCTCTTGATGAAGACAAATCTTCATCTTGATCTTCATCTTTTAGGAATCAGTTGTATTTAGCACATACAATAAGCCTTTAAATCTCTAGGTTACCCTAAAGGACGAGTTGTAGTCTCATGAGGGTTTACAGTGAATATACCCAAAAATTCGATAAATTTGCCAATTCAAAGAAGTTAGTGAATAATTAATTTACTTGATATAATTAAACATTCTAATTGAAGCTAGTTTTACTCAAGAAAATGTTTTTATGTATAACTCCAAAGTAAATCGCTTAGAAAATCTTTTCATTATAGTTATACACAACCAAGTCTAATTTAGAAATTTAATTAAAAGTTTTGAAAGGAACATGCTAACTTTTTATTTCAAATAATATTTCAAGTTTCTTGATCAAAATATTTTTAAGAGGACATATACATTATAATTAATTATATATATATATATATATATATATATATATATATATATATATATATATATATATATATATATATATATATATATATATATATATATATATATATATATATATATATATATATATATATATAATTTTTTAATATATGTATATATAAATTTATATATGTATATATATATACTTATATATATAAAGATAGAATGGGTGAGACTTTGGATTCTTCATTCTTGCTATAAGTCTCCTCTCTCCTCAATTTTAACAATTATGGATAATAATAATGGCAGCCCTCCTAAATAGCTTCAACCTTCTGCATCGTACCAAAGGATGTCTCTTGATGATTAGTTCCATAGTCTAGAAGATGAGGTCCAGAACTTGAGGACCATGAAACAATAAATTGAGGGCAGAGAACATAGCCCTCCGGTAGTCCAACAACAGTCTCGTTCTGAAACATAACAAGGTCGAAGAGAGGGCTTTGCATTTGAAGGATAACTTTGAGGAAATGCTCATACAAGTTGAAATCCTCAAGCATCAAATCAAGCATCTTAATGGTCGTTCGCACGTGTCTCAGACTTGTTCGAGTGCAGGCAGCACCAACCGATAGATAGTCACTTTAGGCTAGCATTTTTGTTCTTTTTTCACATTGTAGCGATCTCTTAATCAATGAAATTTTTATTTATCTTCAGTTGTATTTCTGTGCATTTTCTTTCGTGAATTTTGTCCCAGTGTATTGTGGAAAACTTAACTATTATATAGAAGTTGGCCCAAACACGGATGGCAGTGGAACTGTGTGCCTTGAGCTGGCTGTGGCGAGGCGGTGACCGGGCTAAGCATAGTATATTTTAAACTCATGCTTGGTTAGAGGCCACATGATTTGAAGCATGCATGGGGAGAGGGTACATGGTGATCATCTGGGCCATCTCTTAGTTGATGGGAGTGGAAGCACAGTTGGGTACGCACCCACTTCTGCGAGTAACTTTCCTATCAGAACCTCCCGCACTGTGCGGGAAGTTCTGAGCCACACTCAACTACAAATAGAGGCGATAAAGTCATTAAGCGCCTTGTTGTTATTATCGAACCCGCGCGGTCGCGGGGTTCTTATAGGAAAGTTACTCCACATCTGCGCTTGCTTCAGATGACACGTGTTATCCGACTGTTTCAATTTTATTTATTAATAAACAAAGCGGTGGACTATTCCTCTTCTTCCCCAATCTGTACGTGTGAGTTATAGAGAGAGCCAAAAAACCCAAAAACCGTAACTTTCCTTTCTTTACTTCCTTTGAGTTCTCTTTTATTTGCCGTTGATCTTTGCTAGAAATCATGCCTGAACAATTTAATCCTCCAGCATCCACCAAAAATTCCCTGAACGCAAGCCAAGTGGCCAATGAGCCGTGTGGAGATGCAAAGTCTTGGTGAGTGTTAGGCGGTATGCCTAGTGCTATCGTTGGTGGGTTAGATGTTGTATGAGAGGGATCTACGGTTATCAACCACCACGTGGTTGCACCCAGATGCCACCATTACGTGGGTGAGTCTAAATTGTTAAGGAATATATTATGAGATATTGTTGAGATATTAGGAGAGATGATTGGATATGATTTTATCTCATACCTATTTTTTAATATCCTCCTAATATCTATTTAAGAGAAGTTAGGGTTAGATGAATAATAGATCTTGGCCTTTTTCTATTTCTCTACATGGTATCAAAGCCATCCTCTTAATCCTAGAGAGACCTCTTTCTTCATCGTCTACATCTAGTCGCCTAGGGGGTTTTTGCCGAAAACTTCGTGCTTCCCCTCGGTGGCCTCGACATCAAATTACTGTCCACCTACTACTGCTCATCAAGTATTGTTCATCCGTTGATTTACTATCCATCGGCTCACTGTTCATCGGTTATCGTTCATCTATATGCGGGTACTCTTCATATCCGTGAATTACTGTTCACCGTCCACTCCGATCAAAGCCAACTCTGCTCTTGTTTGCCCTCATCGACACATGCCTCGTTGACCTCATTGATGTTTGCTTTCGATCACAAAGTCAACGCACCTCTTAGATTATTTATTTGTCGGATCCTTAAAAGAATCATTTATTGTTGGATCCTTCAAAGAAGGATCATTTGTTGTTGGATTCTTCAAGGAATGATCATTTATTGTTGGATCACGAAAAGGATCATTTGTTGTTGGAACCTTCTATGATCATTTGATCGGTGGAGCCCTAGAGGGATCGACTAATTTGAAGACATCTAAGTGAAAGATAAGAAGATCAAGATTACTTTGAGTTTTTGAAGCATCATCATAGATTAGAGTGTGTGCATGTTATTTGTAACAAATTTGAACATGTATGATATACATGCTCGGCTTGAGGCAGTGTTAAGGAACATATTATGAGATATTATTGAGATATTGGGAGATATGATTGGATATGATTGTATCTCATAACTATTTTATAATATCCTCCTAATATCTATTTAAGAGATGTTAGGCTTAGATAAATAATAGATCTTGGCCTTTTTCTATTTCTCTACATAAATTATGATCGATATTGTTCTTTGAATTAACCTCTATGCGGGTTAACTCACACAAACTTGAGTTACCAATGGTGTCGTAGATGACCTAACCCCCTTGTGGGGTTACCTCAAATGCACTTATCTTATCCCTTTTTGTGGCATCTGTGGGGTTAGCATAGGCAGAGATACTCTGCCCCTAGATTTCCTTTTCTTAGTGCCACGCAGGCTTACACTTAGTCAATTTTATTGTTAGATGTCTAATTGACTTGTGTTCTTTTGCTAATTCTTTTGCATGTCTTTTTGCCGCTATGTTTGTGGAGGAACGTAATGATCGAGACAGCCTCTTGTGTATCAATGAGGAGAAAAGGGACCTACATTACTTCTGTAAATAGAAAATCCGTCTTATAAAAGAGGAGTAGTAAGATGATGATATTCTGGCCAGGGTAGTACTTCATCCTGACGTGCTGTCCCTTCATGCCATCATGATTGCTGCCGTGCTTGTAGCGTCCAAGAGAAATACTCCAAAGTCGTACTCCTTTTACTGATCAAAAGATATTTATGGTTCTTGTCAAAAAGCATCGTGGTACTTTCATACACGTGATGGCCGATACTACCTTCCCAACATGCCATGTCATCATTCCTTAGCCTATTTTTGACCTGCCGTTCATCCTCACCTAATGAGGTGGAAACTCACTCCTTTCTATGCTACAGGTGTTCGTCAAGGTTGCTTTCTATCAAAAGGTTGTAAACTGATGCCGCCACCCGCTTCATGGGACTTTGGCCAGGTCTAGTGGGTGATCTACCAGCAAATGAGTCACTACAACAACTCTGGACTTTTCGTAATGCATTCCTTAAGGAGGAAGAGGAGTATCACAAGTCATTTTCAGTTTTAAGGGTGGGTTCTTCTAGCACCACCAAATGGTGGGAGCATTGGTGACCCATGTTTTGGATGGTTATGGGAGAACTTTAGCTAAGCTAGACCTTTATGAAGTTGTGCGTGCAATTCATTATGTGTTCTCAAGAAGTTACCATAATTTCTTGGGTGTTTTGGAGCTGTACAACCCTGACACCAGGACGTTCTTCACTCGTAACAATGAGCTTGCCTTCGCACTCGATGAAATGTCATATGTCTCAGGGCTTCCTCTCAAGGAACATCTTTATGAAGAGTATGTTCCTTGCAACGCCATAGTACTTTCTCTCAAGGCTACAACAAGCGATTACTACAAAGTGTACTGAGAGTTGATGTGCCACTATCAAATCTACTATCAGGATTGCATCCATCATAGCAAGACTCGTGACGGGCGCATTAGCTTGAGGACTTGAGCCCCCTACTTGTTCCAATAGCTTGATAACAGTAAGGTCATGGGACATCACGTCGCATCTTCATCCTTGGAAATTGATGAGTTGATTGCATGGAGTAGGCATGGGACAATCAGTATTCACAAGGATCAACACCTGAGGCTCCTTCTGAGGACCTCGAGAGCTACCATAAGCAGGACAAACATGACTTAGGCTTTATATATGACTGCTCTCACTAGTTTTCTCTCAATTAGGATCAAAAAAAATGCATCATCACTAATGAGACCATTTTGATGTGTAGTAAAGATAGTGTCGAGATTGTAAGTGCACAATCAGTTAGGATTTATGAACTACTATCTTTTTATCATATTTTACATTAGATTAAGCATAGACTATCAAATCACTTAAGGAAAGCATAACCTATCAAATTGTCATCCAAGCAAAATCATCATTCTGTAAAAATAAGCAACTAGAAAGTAATTCTAGAATTCATAAGCATAACCTATCAAACCACTCAAGAAAAGCATAGATTATCAAATTCTTCTTCTACCAATTAGTTTTCTAGTGATGATCCTAAGCATGACCATTTTGAGCACAAGAGAGCAATTCACAAATCATAAAATAAATCAAACTAGTTTCATATAATTCTAGAATTCCTACAATATTTAGTTATGCATTTTGAAAAATAAAAATAAGAAAATAGAATCTAGGCTAGAAAGCATAAAAGAAAGAGAATAAAAATAAAACTAACTATAAAAATAACAACAAGAATAAGAAAATAAAGATCTAAATTATGAGCATAAAGGAAATCTAACTAACAAAATTAAAAGAGCATCAAAGTAAATCTATACTAGAAAAGAAAAATACAAGAAAATAAATTCTACAATGTATAAAAATAAATAACAAAAATAAAAGAGCATGAAAGTAAATCTAAGCTATAAGACATGAAATAAATCTACTCTACCAACACAAAATAAAGAGAAAATAAAATCCTAAAACATGAATTTCTAAAGCAAGATAATAAAAGAGAAAATAAAACTTACATTGCAAGGGGTGGTCCCTTGAAAGAAAATCTTCATCTTCATCTCCATCAACAAAGAAGAAGAAAAGAAAATTTAAAAGGTGGAGAAAAATTATTATTTTTAATTGTAAATAATGCTTACAATTTTGGAAGGTTTCTTAGTTCAGAGTAACCCTCCTCTTCAAATGGATATTATTATAAAATTTTCACACTTAAATCTCTCACCCTCTACCCTATTTATAGCATCTGACAATCAATAAGAGCCATTGGATTTAGCTCGGGCTTCAAGGATTAAATCTCAACTATTTACTATTTCAGTTACAAACTGATAGGAAATAAATAAAATCTAAGTTGTAAGTGCACAACTATCAACTTATAGTATAAAAGTTATCAATCCCACGAGGAAGGTGTTGTAGGAATTAATCAAAATTAGTTCTTATGTTGTGTGTGTGACAATTAGGAGTGTGATAAATGTGATTGTGGAGAGAATAAAAGTGGTTGTGAATATATGCAAGTAAAAGCAAAATGAGATTGAGAGGGAGAAAGAAATAAAGGAAAATAAAATCAAGAAAGAAATAAAGAAAAATCAAGAATAAAGAGGAAAATCAAGAAAGTAAAAGATGGAGGATTCAATTAGAGATATGAGGAATCTAGAATTGAATCCACTATACAATTTCACTTATAAAATATGAACTATTCTCTTATTATCACATTTTACTTTAGATTTATTAAGAATAGACTATCAAACCACTTATGGAAATCATAACCTATCAAATTATCATCCAAGTAAAAGTAATACTCATGAAAAGAATAATAACTAAATAGTAATTCTAGAATTCATAAGCATAATCTATTAAACCACTCAAGATAAGCATAGATTACCAAATTCTTCTTCTACCAATTAGTTTTCTAGTTGATTATCCTAATCATGATCATTTTAAGCTCAAGAGAATAATCCATAAATTATAAAAGAAATCAAACTAGTTTCATACAATTATAGAATTCCTACAAGTTCCACATTATTGAATTAAAAACAAAATAAAAACTAGAGAGTATGAAAGAAAAATTAATTACAAAAAGAAAAATAAACACAAAGAAGTAAAAATCTAAACTATGAACATAAAAATAAATCTAAATTACAAAAGTAAAAGAACATAAAAGTAAATTTAACTATGCAAGAAAATAAATCTATACTACAAAATAAAAATACAAGAAAGTAATGCAAGAAAATAAAGACATGAAAGTAAATCTACTCTACAAAGCATGAAAATAAATCTAATCTACTAAAAGAAAAAGAAAAAGAAAATACTACAAGAAAATAAAAGATAAAAAGAAAACTTACATTCTAAGAGGGTTCTAGCCTCTTGATGAAGACAAATCTTCATCTTGATCTTCATCTTCAGAGGAATCGCAGTTGTATTTAGCACATACAATAAGCCTTTAAATCTCTAGGTTACCCTAAAGGGCGAGTTGTAGTCTCATGAGGGTTCTGATGAATATACCCAAAAATTCGATAAATTTGCCAATTCAAAGAAGTTAGTGAATAATTAATTTACTTGATATAATTAAACATTCTAATTGAAGCTAGTTTTACTCAAGAAAATGTTTTTATGTATAACTCAAAGTAAATGCTTAGAAAATCTTTTCATTATAGTTATACACAACCAAGTCTAATTTAGAAATTTAATTAAAAGTTTTGAAAGGAACATGCTAACTTTTTATTTCAAATAATATTTCAAGTTTCTTGATCAAAATATTTTTAAGAGGACATATACATTATAATTAATTATATATATATATATATATATATATATATATATATATATATATATATATATATATATATATATATATATATATATATATATATATATATATATATATATATATATATATATATATATATATATATATATATATTATATATATATATATATATATATATATATATATATATATATATATATATATATATATATATATATATATATATATATAATAATATATGTATATATAAATTTATATATGTATATATATATACTTATATATATATATATATATATATATATATATATATATGGGTAAAGGAACCTAAGATGACACCTTAGATTGTATCTAAGGTGGCACCCATGTATTAATCTCACCCCTAGATCAAAGAGAGCATTTCAAAGATCAATTAATATAAAATGCGGTGGGGCCCACTTTCTCTCCCTTCCCAAGCAGCTCACGCTTATTTCTTCTTGAGGCAGATCCATGAGCCATTTTCTCTTTTAAAAAAAAATCGCCGGCGATTTTTTCATCAAAAGCTCCGCTCTTTGGGTCGAGACCACCCCACCGGACCCGCCGCCCTTACTCAGCCTCGAACCCCCAGCTCCGCCCACTTCCCAGCCTCGACAGCCCCCACCCCCTTACGAACCTCCTGGCATCCGCCGCCGCCGCTGCCGACGAACCCACTTCTCCGCTGACGACGACGACGACCATCAAGGTATTATTTTTTCTATAGTTTCATAATTGATTGAATGCAATGTGGAATTGAGCATGTTAATTATTTCTTCATTTTTTTTGGATTTTCCCGATTTTGTTTTTGGGCTTTCTTCATTTTTTTGGATTTTCCTAATTTTATTTTTGGGTTTTGGATAGGAGATGAAAGATTTCAATGAAGAATATACAAGATTATTTCTGTTGTTATTCTGTAAGTAGTTTGTTGATGAGGCTATTTAGAGGAAGTGCAATTTGTATACAAAATGTTTAAGCATCACTGCTATTTGGTTATCAGAGCCTTTTACTTGCTTATAAACTTAAAAGATATCAAGCCAAACTATTTAGGAGAGATGAGGGAAAAACTAGGAAGATTAATTTAGTAATTTAAAGTAAATTAACATTCTTTAACTTGAGGGACTTATATTTAAGAAAGCGTGAAGCTTTGAGGAACTTATTTATAATTTATATGCTACTTGTAGTATTTATGTTGATGAAAAGAGTTTGCATAGAGATGAATTAATAAGTTTGAGAAAACCATATTGTTTCTTGCATTTCCTATGAGAATAAATTGATTTGAAACAAGTTGTTAGAATAAGTTGATAAGATGTGTTGAATTTTCTAAGGAATTGAAACTTGTCTTTTAACTTGAAATAAGTTGTTAGAACAAGTTAATAGAGTTTTCTAGCAGTTGAAATTTGTTATAGGTGATAGCTTGGATGGACTCTCCAATGACTCTCTCACCTATGGATGAAGAGGAAAATAATCCTATGACACACGAAGGCCAAGATAATGATCTACTATTCATACCTCTTGGGGCCTTAAGATGCCTCTTTACAAATTATTTTCCTCGGGTAATAATATATTATTCTTTATAGTGCACTATTATGTGAAGGGATGTATGAGAGTAGTAGCCTTTTTAAGAATAAATTGTGTGTTGCTAATCATGTTTCTTATTTCTTTATTTTTATAGGCATCGAGACATCAGGAGAATGTCCATGATGTTGATGGTGATGAAAATAGAAAAGAAACTCATATTGTTGATCCTTACGTCGAATGGAGTTTTCTACTCTTGAGGAAGCTTATGAATTTTACAATGCATATGCTAAACTTAAGGGATTTGGTATTATAAGAGTAGCTCATCTTGGTCAAGAAAGAAAGATCACGGTTATTTCTAGAACCTTTGTATCACGACAAGGAAGGCTTCAAAATTTAAAAGATAAAGAGAAGAGGGCATGGGCGTGGTTCGCAAGGCCGATACAAGATGTGGATGTACCGCAAGGATGGTCATTGGACTTGTTACAAGCGGGAAAATGGGAGGTTAAGTAAATTTGAGGATAATCATAGTGGTCATCATTTAACCACTCCAAATCGGGTAAAGAAGCACTATTCACATCGGCCACTTCATCGAGCTCCATCAACAAAAATTGATAGATACTCTTGATGGCAAAGGATTAAGAGCTTCTACCATTTGTAAGGTTGTAAATGCTACTCATGGAAATGAAGAAGACTCTCTTGCTCGACAAGAATGCCAAGATCATCTTAAAGAGGACGGAGAAACAATATTGGCCAAGAGTGTGTCTCCATAATCCGACATTTTCAAGAGAAGAAAGTCTCCGATCCACAATTTTACTTTGCATTGGATCTAGAAAATGATGGGACAATGAGAAGTATTTTTGGGTGGATGGTAGAAGCGAGGACTTCTTATTTACAATTTGGAGATGTGGTTTGCTTTGATGTTATTTATAGAACAAATAATTTGAGGTTGCCATTTGCACCATTTACGGTGTTAACCATCATCGGCAATCTACTCTTTTGGATGTGCGCTATTAGCCGATAAACGGAGGAGACATTTATATGGCTATTTAGCCAATGGCTACAATGCATGTCAGGTATAGCACCATTGACAATCATCACCGATCAAGATAAAGCTATGTGTGGTGCAATTCACAAGGTCTTTCCTCAAACCCGACATCGCTTTTGTTCATGGCATCTCGGTAGGATTTCTTTACAACATCTCCAATCATTGCAAAGCGTTCATGGTGAAGAAGTTTCTATAAGGTACAATAAATGGTATTGGAGTAGTACAAAAGAAAAGTTTGAAAAACGTTGGGAAGAAATGCGAGATGAATATGGTGTAGATAAAAGAAGTTGGTTAGTGAATATGTACAAT